>CM037795.1:14127954-14177954 GCA_021229015.1 Solen grandis
AGCCGTGACTCAAGACTGACATTTTTCAAATAATTATGCAAAAGACCTTAATTATAGTGTTCAAAGGAGTGGGTTATACATTCATTTCCCCATAATAGAAAACAAAATAATCAAAATAATAAATGTATTGATTTTTCAGATAAACAATTAAATTCACTCTTATTCAATATTTCGGCAAAAGTTTGCCTTTCTCAAGAAGAAAGCATGATTTTTTAACAAGTCCTACATAATAGACGTTTGAATAGTCGCCAAAATTCTATCAATCAATTGCAATTTTTGATATTATTAACAAATTGGCGACTATTCAAACGTCTGTTATGTAGCACTTGCTAAGAATTCATTTTTTTTTCCTTTGATAGAGGCAAACTTTTGCCAAAATATTGAATAATGGTGCATTAAATTAATTGCAAAACTTTTCATTTAAAAATTCCTGTTTTCAAGTTATGACTCCTGATAGACGGACGGACAACGCCAAAGCAGTTAAAATTGCAGAAATGTCGATAATATTTTTTCAACACCTGGACCAGTAAAAAACAACCAAAACTTTTTTTACAGAAATGAAAGAATTTTATTTATAATATTAAAAAAACCCCAACAATTATGCAATTATTCATTTCCATCGAAATCGGTCACCCAATTCATCGTTTAAATGGGTACTGGAAGTCTTCCACTGAAATGATAAAAAACAAAGAGGGCCAGGATGGCCCTTCCATGCTCACTTGAATCAAAATAACTTCTGAATTTGAAATAAATGATAGAGGAATAATTCCAGAAATGAACAAACATTTGGGGGTTTATAAAGTTCCATTTCAATGAATATTATGAAACTTATGTCTGCATTAACAAGTTAAAATAATAAGGCAAAATAAAACAGATTTTTTTACATCAATTTGTAGAGAAGTTGGCAAGAATTCTTCTTTATGAACATATCTATTACAGACCACAACAGACACAGAGCAATCATGATTGCTCAATGAGCATTTACATGCTCAGATGAGCAAACAAAATTAGTGCATATAACGAGACTACCTAGTCCTTCATTCATGTCTCAAGATACAAAATATGCAAGGCGAAAGCATAAGCGAATATATCGGGTCAGGTTTGAATCCAGTCTAGAGTAATATTTTGGTTCAGTCTGTTCAATCCCTAATTTTGTGTGCATAGTGATTCATAGATCCAGTAATCGACATTGATTAAACCAAGCTGTGAGAACTTGTTCCAAAATTAATGTAAATTAAGTGATGCTTCATACATGTACTAACACTACCAACCCATGTGAGTTTTACTCTTTTTGACTCTCAGAAGAAAACTTTGATCACACCATACCTCCCATTTATAATAACAATGAAAAGCGTTTCTGGCGGGAATTCAAGAAATGAAGAATGTAGAACGGCAGATGATGAAAGAATTAAAGTCTGTAGAACGTTTAAATCTGAGATTTCCAAACAAATGGGTCATCCAATAAACAGTTTTGCAATGAAGTGGACGATAACAGGCATATAAAGAAGATGAAACAGACTACTATAATGCGGATATTCCAAATACAAGGTGTCTCTATAACAAATACATATACAAGTTATCTCAATAAGCAAAGGTACTAATTTTTTTTTCGAAAAACCGTTCAACTGTTATAACTCAGGGAACTAAGCTATAGTAATGTTTAATCTGTATTTTGAACGATCCTACGCCAATTATTGTCCACTACTTTTTCAAATGATCCATGTGAAGTTATCATTTAGACTAGTACTGATACATAGCCCAGGAAAAGCTGTTTGATAACTGCTCGTCAGTATATGACTAAATTACTGTTAAAAACAGGCCCTTAACCAAATAATGACCACAGCGTTGACTATTCCAACCCAGTCAATGCCACCCTTATTTTCCTCTCATAAACATCTTTCTTACGAATGTTCCACTGATGCGAGAAGAACTGTAGATAAAAGCAGAAATGCTCTTGCGTCATTTGCCTAGCCGACTTCTTAATATTTTGTAGGAAGCTGTTAAACTGTTCACAAATTTCTGAGTTGACAGATTCAAAACCTTGCAATCGACTTGACATAAAAGCAGATGATCACTTGTGTGAGTAACCATGAAAGATGTCATGAAAAAAATCTTACATTCTTGTAATAACCACTTTCCCTATTTAAACAATATTCATGTAAGTTACATGCAAAATCAAGAGACTCCTGGATTTTCTGGGCACATTTCTCCTGTTTTCTTTCTTCTATCGTCGAATCCTCTTCAATACCAAAAACAAGTATATTGTCCCTAATTGACCTGGCCTAAGTCAGTGATTTTGTCTCTTTTTTTTTCAAAGGCACGGCTAGCTTCTATATCTGTCAATCTTGTATTAGTCTCTAGCATTTGGGTCTCTATTGATGATACCCGTTGTTCAAATTTTGTCTTTTTATTGCTTATTATACAATGTATATTCATTTTTTCCGATATTTTCCGGGATTTGAGTTTGTCATCCATTTTGGTCAATCGGTCATCTATTTTTTCAAAAAAGAGTTAAATTGTAGCATCATTGATGATTGTTGTTGTCCCTGTGTTATATGAGGTAGCCTGGCATGCTCATAGGTGGATATTGCTGGGCAGGCGTCTGTACTTGTGTGTATTGGAAATTTGGCGACGCCATTAAATCATATGTTGGGATACCGTTATTACCACAATTGACTTGTGCAATTGTATCCTCTACAATAAAACACTTACTTGGTAATGTTTTTATTGATGCCGTGTCCGGGGAAGCCTTAGACTTTGTCCTCTTTTTTGACTTTTTTGTTTCCCGCATCTCGGTTTTCCTTTGTTCCCCTTTGTCCTCCATACACCTCACAGATCAAGTCCGAAAATCTCCTTTAAACAACACCTTATATCCACAAATCCAGACTCACAATTAATCTATCATATGTGCACACTTAAATCCAAAGATTGAAGTTCATTTTCATGACTTTAATCCTCATGTAAAACCCAAAAATTTATTTTATTCTCTCCTAGCTTAAAATAGCTCATTAAAAAAATCAATCAGGAGTATTCTAAAGCAACATTTGATGATATTGACATAAAAGTCCTGGTCATATCAAAAATATGAGTAACGTTAATAAACGTTTTACATACCTTCATATAAATATCACTCTTATTTTCCGTTAAAATCCTGTATCTGCATTGGGTTTCCACAAAGACCATGTTTCTAAATGAGTAAATTCTCTAACATATCTACTGATAAGAATTAACCTTTTGGTTTGGTATGATTATGTAATTTCCTATTTGGGGTCAATCGGGGGGTAATAAAAAGATTACGGGTCCGGGTGTGTGTGTCGGAGAGATGTCTAATTGGTGGTGACAAATTGATGGGTATGATTTATGGCCCCGGGTGTAACATATTGCAAGCCAATCACATTGAGATGTGAGCAGACGCTTACAGACGGTCGGGTTCTTAGATGTTAGTCAATAATGACGCAGATTAAGTCATAATTAACGCGTTTAAGATAGACAAGTTTCATTCAAGATAGTGTAAAGGGAATTATACGTGCAAATATATTAGATATAGGTAGGTTCTGTTGTTCCATTATTATTCAAATCAAATCGATTTTATAAGTTTTGTCTTTGTAGGGTACAGAAAAAATGTAAATGTGATTCTGATTATCTGAAAATGACATGAGAAAATATTTTACTTAAAACTTGAATTATTGACGAATGAATAGTTATGGAGTGACGATAAAAAGCTGTTTTTACTTTTAAATGGAATTATGATATAAAAGAAGATAGGAATAAATGCGTGAAAGAAAGGTAAGTACTACTAATTCCATATTTTTATTTCTTCCTGTGTTTCAACGGGTTAAACATATGGTTTATTGCTTCCTTTTCGTAATGTGCATTACAAACAAGCGTCAGTTTATAAATGTTCGGGAAGGAGAGAATTAATATAAAATAACCATAGTTGCACTACTAACACCAAAGTATAGGAATACATCAAGTCATAGTGGTGAAAACATATTCAAATTATGAAAATTTCAACTTCTATTCACTTGAAAACATTTGTTTATCTCTGAATTTCACTTTTTTTTCACAGTCAATCTGCTTTGCATAATCACAAATATATCATTTATTTTCGTCTAATTCGCGGATTAATTTCACAGAAACAACTCGATAAAATCTTTATCTTTATACTCGACCAAAAAAAATATGACATGGTTGATTTAAACGTTTTAAATATGATTAATATTCACGTGACCCTAAAATGTATGTAAATACTGCCCAGCAGCTAACAAAATCGGCATTTAACATACATGTACTTTAAGAGACTTAATTCGCAAAAAAGTGTATGTTCGTGGTTTCCCTCATGTAAATGGACAAAATAGGAAAGGTTTTATAAAAAGTAAAATTTTCTTTGTGATTCACCTTTAACACTCACTCAGCCCCTCACCGCGTGGGTTCGAATCCCGGCAGGGTCATTCAAATTTTCATGTGAGGAAGCCTTCCAGCTGGCTTGCGGTAGGTCGGTGGTTCTACCCGGAGATGCCTCCGTGCATCCGGGGTCTTCCTCCACCTATACTTAGCTGGACGTCGCTATATGACTGAAATACTGTCAAAGCGACGGTAAACTCAAATAGTCTAGTCAAGTCAAGACAAATAAAAAATCTGGATCCGGGCCTGAATTCATCACTCATAAATGTTTCCAATCTAAAGATGTTCATGTATCTGCTTTACGTCAACCACTTGTCTTCGAAATTTAAGACTGATATTCCCCGTTTGTAAGAAAGACAACTACTGTTTACCTGTTACCAAACTCCACGCAGTAGTTACCTCCCCTTACATTTGTAGATAACCACTGCCACCACACGAAAAAATTAACGGAAATTTAGCTATTTTTTCTTTTTTTTCCAAAGATTTTTATTTTTCTGCGAGTGTCATATCCCTTAGTATGTTTACTTTAAAAAGCATCAAATATCGCCTCGTGTTAAAAAAAAATCATTTTAAAAAATATGTTTGTTGTTGCTGTGACAGCAGACGGAGACGCCATTTTATTAGATTACCATCATCACGTGACATTTGTGACGGCAGTGATTTTTTGCTTGCAAGGGAGATCACTGTATGGAGTTTGTCTCCAGTTGCTCATCAAACTCCGCGCACCGGTTACGTACGCTACGCTAAGTCACGTGATGATAGTTGAAACCATGTGACCAACATTTATAATTTTATAAATTAATGTTATATGATTTGATTTTTTACTTTTCTCGAAATCATGAATGTTATTTTCGTGAAATATAACGAAACTGATATGATATATTCAAAACTAGTCATAAGTGATAAATGTAAATCCGGCCTATATCAACCGAACTCTACTTCTGGTGGCAGTGGTTATCGACAACTGTAAGGGGAGGTAACTACTGCGGCGGAGTTTGGTTGCTCATGGCTTGTCTGGTTCCCTGCCGCATAACGTAGTGTCAGGGGCAGGTAATCCATACCAGACCAATGAAAGGCTAGACCTACACTATTTAGTCCCCGCAGAATAAGTTTTTTTTTCGTACATTTTTTATTGCATTACTCGGGGTTGACCGAGGTACATTTATTTTGCAAGGTGAGATCATTGCAAAGCTAATGCTCGATGGTTTGAATATAACCACAAGTATCAGTCAATGAAATGACTAAACAGGACCCGTTATGAACTACACTAAATAAATACGAATTTCGACTTAATAGTTTAGCGCGCTTTTATTGCTCCGCACATTTGGTGAGAGTGTGTAGCTTTGCAGTATCACATATGGAAAATATATTTATTGTGTGTAATATTGGGAAATAAATAGCAAAATCAAGACAGACAGACCATGAATCTATCTCGTCAACATTTAACTCGATTATTAATGGAATGACGAGTATCATTTCAACATGATTTTGTCATGAATGTACACATGTACGAGGGCTGATTGATAAATTCGCGGAATTCTCCTCTCAAGAATTTACTTCTTCATCAAATCACATTAAACCCCGTATAGAAGTAAAACAACTTATTTCTCTTTCATAATCAGGTAGGTGAATAGATTATTTAATACTTTAGAAGAATAAATGGTATCCATAGTATTATTGCCATGGCTTCAAAACGGCGCATGATGTCAACAGATAACATGAAAATGCGTTTGGTTGTCAAATTTTGTGTTGGACTAAAACTTTCACCGGTAGAAGCACTAAAACAAATTAAAAAGTTAGATACATTACCAACCTGTGCAAAAACATTTGTCTACAATTGGCACAGGCGGTTTAGGAATGGCAGAACCTCAGTGTTTGATGACAAAATATCAGGTCGGCCAACATCGACAGTCAATGTTGGAAACACAGTGTTAGTGAAGGAACTGTTAGATAATGAAAGATGGTTTACGGTGTGAGGTATTGCAGAGCAACTATCTCTCTCATATTACACAGTGCAACGTGTTCTTACAGACGAGCTAACAGGTGGTAATTACGTCGAGAAAGTTAACCGGACATTAGATAATAACGTTTAAGTAACGTCAGCGTGACCCAACGTTGACGTCGGTGTGCTTCAAGTACTACATACAATAGTACTGTTGTTCAATGTTTCTTGTAAACTTCATTGTTCAATGTATCTAAATAATATAATTGGAGCTCTATGTCAGTCCTGAGTAAACGTATCTCGTGATGTTGTTTTTTTTTTGTTTTTTGTTTTTTTTTCTATTCCAGGTTTTAGTTATAAAGCAATGCCGCGAACTTATCAATCAGCCCTCGTAGTAATTGTGATTTTGAATGATTTCATTTCTTCGTCATCTTTCAAAAGTATTATGTCTATTTTATTTTTTATTTTTCCTTCATATTTAACTGTAATGAACCTAGTTGCCTTTGGGGGACTGTTTTCAGACTCATGAGCCCCAATCAAAATAGAGTTCACTTAGGTAGAGGCACCCTAATGGGTTTGGCAAATGTCGGCAAAGATCGTCCAACTTCCTTCCGATATTCTTCGTCATAAAACGCCATGATTCGGAATGTATTCCTTTTCATTAAGAAGTTCAATTCGTGATATGTATATCACTGATAATTAAATGTAAAAGTTTTGATTAGTATTCATCTATTCAGATGTAAAAATAATGTTCCTTTTTTGAAAAAGGGAAGAAAAACACCTTCCCAAATTACGTCCGGTGACGTCATTTTGAGAATTCCCCTTGATTTGTCAAAATGCATACTTGTGACAATTGATGGTATTTCGAAAAGTTTTCGATAAAAAAGCAAATTTTAAATAGCAAAGTGTATTTTAATCAACAATAACTACAGCGACACAAGTTCGTATATTTGACATTCATGTAAAGCGGAGAATTAGAACAGCGATTCTTTCGTACTATGCTTGAACGTACTTAGTTAAATAGTTTTGTTTCAAACTCTTCAGATAATTTTTATTGAATGATGAGAACATTAATTTCTAAAACCAGGTTATAAATAACTTGGAAATGAAATGCTATATTAAGGAAATAAATATATAGTTGTACATATATGTTTATATTCAGTTCAAAGTGGTGAATTTTGTCTCGAAGAAAAATTCACATATAAATGTGGGATTTTTTTTCGAATTAATGTCACTATCTACTCATTATTTCACTTAACAAATGACTTTACAGAAATCACGGAATGGAAAAAGGCACTGAATATGATAATTATGATTATTATTTGAAGTTTGTGAACCTGAAAAGAACTTAGAACACAGTCAATACCTGATATTCTGTGTTATTTTCTTAGCTTAAAAAATAGGGAGTCAAGTTATATATACTGTTATAACTTGATATTTTTGTGGTTAACCTAAATAAAATTGTGCATTTTTATGTTTGATTTAGTATATAATATATTTTAACAGCTTGTTTTGAGAAATTTGTAGAAAAATAATGTACTTTACCAGGAATTGAAGTGTTGCTATTTTATAAATGGAGAAAAAAATATGAAACTGCAATATGAAGATTTTCGATATAAATATATAAATATACATCTTATCAAGTTCGCTATGATGTTTTTAATATGTTTTCCTTTTGATATATGCCTTAAGTATATGAATAATCAATTTATGAGGGGAAAAAAATGGAAATTTGGTGATTTTGAAGCAGTTTTTATACGTATATCTCCACACAATTTGCGAAAGCATTTCAATACTGGGTTAGATAGACTTAAATCATTATTGTTTTAGAATCTGTGGTTAGAAATTTCTTATACTGCACAATATGCTGTCTTTGGATGTATAAAACAGAAAAGCACCAAAGAAATCAGTATTTAAAAAATCATGCATTAGGGTGCCACTACCTTAATACATGGACCCACACACGGAGATAATAAAGATTTGTGGTATGCGGCAAGTGATATGGCATCTGTAGTTTATTTATCCCCACCCCTCTCCCCCACCATGATCTTTGGTAAGTGTCAGTTTTCCAGCGAGTGTCCGTGCACCAATAGCAATAGCCCCAAATCCATCAATGATAAAAACGCTTGAAGATGGTTCGATTGACGTCTCTTTTACTTGCATCAGTTTTAGATACTTTCCTTATCTTATTTATATCTAGCGGCCACGAGTAAGCAATTTTTTTTCTTAGTTATTAACTCGTGGCCATGACATAGCGAGATTTTTTTCTTAGTTATATCTCGTGGCCACGAATTAGCAAGATTTTTTCGTCCGTTAGGCCGTTTATTTTCACCCTGACTTCCCGTGAAACACACAGTAATGAAGCCATTGGTTATTGCAAAATTAGTCAAAGGAAAAGAAAGGAGTTGCGGAAAGGAGTTCTGTAGATCTATGTTTGTTTTAAAAATTGAAGTTTTCTCCCCCTGCGAACGATTTGTCCCGAATAGTAAGACACTGCACCTTTTTTAAGGAAAACTGAAAGAGTAGAATGCTGAAAAATAGGAAACACATAGAATTCGGAATTGATTGTTCGACCCTGACAGGTCCTATATTCAACTTAAGCGTAACATCCGGTTTCGTTTTGAAGTCTAATGCGCAGCTGTTTTAAGGCTGTAAGTGTCTACCAAGATTGTACAAATTATTTGGATCCGTGGTATTTCAAAGAGATGCACTGACACAGGAATTACACAACTAATAAACCAACAACAAAATCTATTACATGCTAAGCCATTCAGACACAAATTATCAAGCTGGTTACCACGACCGAATATCTTTTTTAAAGATATATCTTGTTTCTTAGTTATTATCTCGTAGCCACAAAATAATAAAAAAGAAAAACACTATGTCCCCTCTGTGCTTCCATAGAAAGGTGAACAATATATGCAAAATTTCACTGAAAGTAGTTGCGAATTACAGTGGCGTTAAGCTACCCTCAAAAGTCAAAATCAGGGCAGATAATTTAAAAAGTGATGGGCTAGAACTTTCCGTCAGTGTATTGTGAAGTATTTCTGTTAATTCTAACAATAGGTGTAAAGATGATAAAAAAATGCATTGCCTTTTCAGGGTACTTTTATTGTATAATTATATAGCTTTAAATAGCTTTATTTATGTAGTTTAAGATTTCAGCGGCTGGCTATCAGCCCCCCCCCCAAAAAAAAAACAAAAAAAAACAAAAAAAAACCAACAACATAATATCTTAAATTAACTACAGGTATTTACAAAACTCAATGATAAAATAGATAATGTTCACAAAGTATATAGGTTAAGTTTCATCTGGTACATAGTAATGGAAAAGAAAGTAGGAATATGTAAGTGTGTACTCTGTCCACACACACACACACACACGCGCGCACATACACACACACACACACACATTCTTACATATATCATAAATATATATGTATACATACACATAAATATATACATATACACATACATGATACATTTTATATACTTATTTAATAATTGTATCTTTTAGTAAAGAGGACTTTGTATAAAGCTTAAACAAAAGAAGAATCAACAAAACCTATTGTTTCTGAAAATGACTCATTTGTATTGTTTCATTTGAACAATGTACGCCATGCTTGGCGAAGGAGATCTAACGCAGGAGGTCTCGCATAGATCTCTGCCAATATGAGTAGAAAAATAGCTGAGTTTCAGCTAAAGCACGGGTAATCAACAGCGTAACTTTTTGGTACACGTGATTAATCAGTGTGCCTGCGATTGGTGAGGAGCCAATCCTTAAATCCTGAAATTTGGAAACATTATTTGAATCTATAGGATGATATCTATTGTATGTTGCAAGATATATTAGAATTGTTAAATATTGATATAATATTATTATAAATACAAACAATTTTAATTTAAAACGTGTGCTTATGAGAAATCAGTTAGTAATTGTGATAGAAGTTTTGATAACTGGCTCGAACTCCACTTACCATATTTAGCGATAAGTAATTCTTTAATTCTTAAAATAGGTAGATACACATTCCACCATTCGTGTTTTATGAAATATTCAACTACAAGACTAAGGTGAAATGAATTGTTACCTTAAAAGCTAACAATAATTATCAAGAAATGAAATATTTGGGTATTTTATTAGATAAACAAGATTGATGAAATTCTCCCTAAAGTATTTGAGTTTTACTTGGCGCTAAAAATTGTTGGTAGAATTCGAACCAGGGCTAAAAAAGATGAAGACTTGTGTAATTGTGGTTTCAGTGATGAAGAGTAAAAGTCAAATTAGTATAATAAAGAAAAGTCTAAACTAGTATAAATGATTAAAGGGTCACAAAGAACATTTAGGAAATGCACATAAAGAAAAGGTTTAACAATCTTCAAAACTTTCATGTAAAACCGGAAGATATTGTTACTCACTTCTGAAATATATCAACGCACTAATGTCAGCATGATCCTAGTGAGTACTTCGGATCACGTGATAACAGATAGAACATCGATCAACTTCCATACATGGAATTTCGAAGACAATAAAAGCTTTGAACAGTCATAAATCATGTAACTATGATGATGATGATGATGATGATGAGGCTGATTTTTTATTGATTCAAATGAGTTTCACCATACTTGTGTACACTATTTAAATTAGATATTCGATATTGGTGTTTATCTCAAATCATGGACCGAAAGAGGTTATTGTGCCTATATATAAAAGGGGGATAAAATCGACGCAAAAACTTACAGGGGTAAATATTAACCTTGTTTATGTTAAAATTGTCTCGCTTGTTCTACAAAAATCGTATTAATAAATGTTGTGTTGTGTTTGTAATGAATGTCAATTCATTGCTTTTTTATCTGTTTGCTTGTATTATCATTATCTTTATGAAAATAAAATTCTTAGCTAATCAATAGCCTGACATTTGGTACACACCATCATGATCACGTGGTTACTCAGTGTGAGGGCGATTGATGAGGAGCCAGTCATCTGCAGCGGAGTTAACGTACATCCTGCCGTCTAGAATGCCCCACCTGTGCAAATTCAATAGATGTAATTTCAACCTCACGCTGTAACCATAGCTAGAGGCGCGGTTTGGAAGGGTAATACGATACTACAGTTTTCCATCACCGTCATGTATCAGCTTCCAACGAATCGCCAAAATCTCTGAATTCTAAATTTTAGACCCAAAATCAAGATTCTAAATGTGAATGGAAAGAAAAAGTAATTACAGGTTATAAACTATACGTTGTAATTAATGATAATTATTTTCTTTAAATATTAAGAGACCTGACATTTGGTATTTTAAACCTCTTGAGTCTGATTCTAAATTAAACATAATAGAAGAGGACACTGTGGGAAGAGGACACTGTAGGAGGGGGGCGGGGGGGGGGCAGTTTAAGGCTTGTTCATTCTTACCTGACTCTATGGCATTCCAAGGCGCTAAGTGTTATATTATGGGCAAAAGCGGGTAAGATATATGATTATATATAATAAGTCTAAATGGGACGAAAAGTGAAAAAGGTTTATTTCGTTCAATATTAATTTGCCGTTTACCTCATTTCAGTAATTAAGTATTTTCATAGGAACGAATAGCGGAGATTCAGTGAATGACGCCTTGAACATATCGTGATGTAGCGGGCCCTTTATTTTCTAAATGATATCATAAAAAAAAAGAGTAAAAGTAAAATTTACTAAATCTATCTACGTATAAAAAGATTTGCTTGACAGGGAAGGTAAGGAAGCAAGAATACCATATTTGGATATTTAACACAACACATACTAAACATGAACACTTCCGTATACTTAAGAAATCATATAGAGAGTTTTGTACGAAAACGCAATTATTATCATATGAGCAAAGAATGTGTAAGAGTTCATCTAAAAGTAAAGACAACATTACTATGGAGAGTTTTTAAATAAATTTAGAAATGATGTATTTCATTGTGAACATGAAGAAAAGCTGACAGGTGTTGTTATTCTAGCGATTTTAATGAGATTTATTGAAGTTTTGAAAAACTGAATAAGATGTTACTATTGATGAGGATTTAAAAAGCTACACTTTGTGCGAAACCTTATAAAGATATAAGGTGTTATTTTATTATGTATTAATATTTAATAAAAATTAGAACGTATGGTTATTTTACAATGCATATGGTTTGTTTCGTACCATTTTTAACTCAGGCAATTTCCATGAACAGTGGGGTGTTATTTCCCTCAACAATGGATTTTCCCTGATAAGTGGGTAGATGGTGTTATTATTTCCCTGATCAGTGGGTTTTCCCTGATTAGTAGGTAGATGGTGTTATTATTTCCCTGATCAGTGGTTTTCCCTGATTAGTAAGTAGATGGTGTCATTATTTCCCTGATCAGTGGGTTTTCCCTGAACAGTAGGTAGATGGTGTTATTGTTTCCCCGATCAGTGGGTTTTCCCTGATTAGTAGGTAGATGGTGTTATTATTTCCCTGATCAGTTGGTTTTCACTGATTAGTAGGAAGATGGTGTCATTATTTCTCTGATCAGTGGGTTTACCCTGATTAGTAGGAAGATGGTGTCATTATATCTCTGATCAGGGGGTTTACCCTGATTAGTGGGAAGATGGTGTTATTATTTCCCTGATCAGTGGGTTTTCCCTGATAAGTGGGAAGATGGTGTTATTATTTCCCTGATCAGTTGGTTTTCATTGAACAGTGGGTAAGCGGTGTTATTATTTTCCTCAACAATGGGTTTTCCCTTATTTCCCTGATCAGTTGGTTTTCATTGAACAGTGGGTAAGCGGTGTTATTATTTTCCTCAACAATGGGTTTTCCCTGATAAGTAGGTAGATGGTGTTATTATTTCCCTGATCAGTTGGATTTTCCCTGGACAGTGGATAAGCGGTGTTATTATTTTCCTGAACAGTGGGTAGATGGTGTTATTATTCCGTATGGTTGTTATTATTTCCCTGAACAGTGGGTAAGCGGTGTTATTATTTAACAGAACAGTATTATTTCCCTGATCAGTTGGTTTTCCCTGATAAGTAGGTAGATGGTGTTATTATTTCCCCGATCAGTGGGTTTTCCCTGAACAGTAGGTAGATGGTGTTATCATTTCCCTGAACAGTGGGTAAGCGGTGTTATTATTTCCCTGAACAGTAGGTATTCCCGAACAGTGGGTAAATAGTGTTTTTACTTTCCTTCATAAAAACGGAGATAATTATATAGCTTTTACTTCAGATGATTGTTTATATACATTATTTACAAACGCATTAAATACTGGTATAAGTAATTTAAAAAAAAAATGCAATATCCAAAGAGCCAATCTAAGGTTGATGCTTAATTATTTTATCAAATGTTGTTCAAAATTATCTGAATAATAACAATAGATTTTATTGATCGTATTTTTATCTGTGTAAACGTTTGGTACTTCTTATAGAAATTAATTATGATTGATTGGTGTTTCGGATTATTGAGGACATGTATCATTTAGTTTAAACTTCTGCCAGAAATCATAACAAATTACTCAAATTCGGTTTTAATTTGCAACTGATATGATAATTTCAGGGAAAAACAAAACAAACAAAAAAACTTATGTAATAGTCTTGGTCTCTAAAACAGTTATTGTAGTGACCAGGGGTTAGACGTTCATACATTAAAGACAAAAAAATGCACTGCACCAGAAGTATATAATTGGAATATCTTTAAAAAAAAGCTTTGAGATTTCTAAAACGTAATTGTTAAAGAAACATGATAAATCCTAAGTTATCATGTCATTTTTTTGTTTATTTATCTGCAGGGTATATGTAACTTGCGTACTTTTTCCACACAGTTGGGAAAAAAGAACAACAATTCACGGAGTCGTGGAATTCACATGTCCCGAAGGTATTTATTAAAGGGAGGTATGAGTCGTGACCTGCAATCATAAAATACGACTCATAAATATAATATAGCGACAATTATTATAATTCATGTGAATGACATATAATAACAATGTTAAATATGATTCATTTATGTGACTAGTGGCCGTCACTTTACAAATATGGTTACAAACATACAACAATAAAATATACAGAACATACATGTACACATTAAACAATGACAATCATGTTTCACGGACAACTTACCAATATAAGGTATTGCTCACAATCTGATCTGGCTCTCACAGGCAAACGTTCATGGTGTGCTGGTTACGTAAATATCTGGAATGGTTAAACATATGTGAAATAAAGGTAGAACTAGTGAAATTGGTTATGTAAGACCATTACCATTTCATTAATCTGCCACTCTGAATACAATGTATACAAGCCGCGTGTAAAGCGAATTGAACCAGAGTAAAGGTCTAAATACAGCACGTTTCCAATGCAAGCCAGACAAACCACCACGGTATCAAAAAGATGTAAGATATACATACCAATACATTTTCCGTATAAAAGACTATTTCGAAGTATGGACAACGTAAGACAACCTGTCTTCACAAAGCACAAAGCGGGAATGCTCATATTCCGCGGTCAAAATGCCCACCTGACTAATCATGCAAGTCCAAGCCAATCAAAAGTGAGTAAGTAATATATATGCAAAACTCAAGGGTTCAAAACAGGTTAACAAAAAACAAACGGTCTCACACCAGTATAGACAAACGACCTCACACCAGTATAAACGACCCCCGTCACACACTCCCCCTGTCCGAGAAATGACGTCTCGTCATTCGTCTTCAAAAATGTCAAAGTCAAACTTTAAGTCCAACTACAAGTACAAATTTAATATCTACATACAGCTACACTATATACAGCTGTTAGAGGAACCAAATACAAACACAATGGCGGGAGTTTGCAACTTACAGATTCTTATTCTCTGTTCCCCATTGTTCTCATATTTTATAAAAAATGTAAATTGCTCGTTTGCCCCCCTCTCTTGCGAAAATTGTGACCTCACAATTTATACATAGATATACACTAAAGTTTAATAATAAAAAAATAGAAATAGTAGTTCAGGTTACTTCTGTAAGCTTGCCGAGGATTTGAAATAGATTCGCAAATTTATTTTGGCCTCAAATAAAACAAATATAATCGCATCTTTATTTAATTAAACATTGGATAAATCAATATAAAAGTTACAGATAAAATCAGGTAAAACTGAACACTGCGAACTTCGTTACATCATAATGGTATTGACTATTCTGCGTGCTAAGTCTGTGTCTAGATCTTCAAGTGCTCCAGAACTGACGAGTGCATCTAACGCATGTATTTTGGCATCTCTTGGTCTAGTTGTAATCTGGTGCATAATGAAGTCTCGGTACCTTTCAGGAGCTTTCCGTTCTCTAGTTGACCTTCTACTCTCGAAACTGCTGGCTATCCGGTGGTATAGTATCTGCTTCAGTAATTCTTACATCTTCATCTGTCTTTTCGTTTAAAGATTTTTTTTCCAATCGTGTCCTCAGTTGGTTCATCCACTGCCATTTCTTTATCATCATCTCGTGATGACTCGCTTTCAGGTTCAGTAGGGCGCTCAATATGAACATCCTGTAAATCTGTATTTTCAGCAGCTACTTCCATCTGCCTGTCTTCTCTACTTACCTTTTCCTTTAGATGCCTATCTCTTCTTCTGACAGTTAAATGTACTTTTCTTTCAGGTACGTGGGCGTCCCCATTTCGACGTGTAAATCCTACACACTCATCACCTGATTCTTCCTCACTGTCAATATGTCCATCTGTGACGTCACAACAACCTTTATCCTCTGTTGTATCTATATCCATGGTCTTTGGTGCTACTTCTGTATCACCAATTCTCTCCTTATAGTTTGTCATCTTCTTCCGAGGTTTCGGTATAGGCCTTGCTAAGTCAGGTTCTTCTGATCCATCATCTCTAATTTGGAATGGCAGCAAATGGTTCCTATGAAGAACTTTCTCTGTACCCTCACTTGATCTTACTTTATACACCGGTATGTCGTCCCTCGATTGTTCAACTACTTCATACGGTGTATCCTCAAACCTGTCTGCTAATTTATGTTTACCTTCCCCATGTGCTAGTATTTTTACCAGTACTTTATCCCCAACTGTTATCTTTGATGCTTTCGCGCGTTTGTCATACTCCCTTTTCTGCTTCTCTCTTGCTTTATCAGTGTGCTTTCTCGCAATGTCATGAGACACTTTCATTCTCTCTTTCAACTGTTCTACATACTCACTCACTGTTATTTTCTCATCTACACCTTCCAGCACTGACTCAAACACAGAATCAACCGGGAGCTTGGGTGACCTGCCGAACATAAGTTCGAACGGGGCTATACCTGTGCTCTCGTGTCGTGTACAGTTGTATGAATATGTTAAAGATGGTATGTAGCTCTTCCAATCTGCTTTCTTATCTGGTTGCAGTGTTCCTAGCATGTTTAAGAGCGTACGGTTCCAGCGCTCCGTGCATCCGTTGCACATGGCATGGTATATTGTTGTTCTCGTCTTCTTGATACCCATAATGGTACATAGTTCTTTGATGAGATGCGACTCGAAGTTAGCACCCTGGTCCGTGAGTAGCTTCGTTGGAATACCGTAATATACTATAAAATGATTATAAAATGCTTCTGCTGTTGTTCTTGCTGTCTGATTTTTCGTTGGTATTGCTAAGGCGAACTTCGTAAAATGATCTGTGATGACGAGTATGTTTCCGCAACCCTTGGACGGCTCTAAAGTCATGTAGTCCATTGAAACTAATTCTAATGGGTATGTGGTGACAATATTCACAAGTTCCGACCTAGTATTGGTTGAGGACTTACGGCATTGACACCTTTTACAAGTATTGACCCATTTTTCTACTTCGCTGGTCATGCCAGGCCAAAAAAATCTTTCCCTGAGCAATGACAGCGTCCTCTCCCTTCCGGGATGGCCGATATCATCGTGTAAGCCTCTCAGAACATCTGTTCGGTAACACTCAGGTAGTACAAGTTGGTATATCCCATCATCGCCATTCTTCCATTCCCGGTATAAGACACCTCTTATAATTTTAAAGTTATCAAAGTTCCGCCTCATGAATAAATCATCCTTGGATGTACATAAGCTCTTATCGGGTAGGAATTTGTCTCTTACTGATCTCTTCCACCTCCAAATCAACTGATCCTCTCTCTGGGCTTTCCTCATTTCTGTAACTTCCACTCTTGCTAGTGGAGTTCCTGGTAAACAAGTCGCTTCCACTATGTCAATCCTGCCTACTGGTAATACTTCAATATACGGTGTTTGTATATTACAGCTACAGATTGCTTTCACCGTCTCATCTTTCATCACTTTGAATTCTTCACCCTCCTTATTGGTCTCTTGTACTGGATATCTGCTAAGGCTGTCCGCGTCTGCATTCTTTAAGCCTTGACGATAGTAAATGTCGAAGTTGTATTGGCTAAGAGCAGCAGCCCATCTCTGTCCAGTGGCATCCAATCTGGCAGTTGTCAATATATGTGTTAACGGGTTATTATCAGTCAGAACAGTAAAATGCTTCAAAGCTAGATAATCAGAAAATTTTTCGGTAATAGCCCATTTCAATGCTAAATATTCCAATTTAAAAGCTGGATAGTTTTTTTCAGATCTGCTAAGTGATCGGGAAGCGTAGGCGATAACCTTCTTCTGGCCATCCTGAGTCTGACACAGAACCGCTCCAAGACCTTTACTAGAAGCATCAGTATGTACTTCGAATTCTGTGTCAAAATCAGGATAAGCCAATATCGGTGGATTCGTCAATATCATCTTCAAGTGATCAAATACAAGTTGGTGTTCTTGGTTCCACGCCCACTCTTTCTTCTGTTTCTTATGGCCTTTTCTGGTTGAAGTGGGTGGAAGCAGGTCTGCTAGGGGTCTCGTGATTTTACTAAAATCCTTTATGAATCTCCTGTAGTATCCTGCAAAGGCAAGAAATGAACGAAGTTCGTCATGGTTCTGTGGAGATGGCCAGTTCTTGATCTTCTCCACTTTAGCTGGGTCAGTCTCGACTCCGTCTTCACTTACAACATGGCCAAGGAAGTTAACCCGCTTCTGTATGAAATAACACTTTTCTGGTGAGAGTTTTAAATTACAGTCTTTCAGTCTGGTTAAAACTAAATCTATCCGTTTCAGGTGTTCTTCAAAACTATCAGCAAATATGATTAAGTCATCAAGGTAAATGATACATATAGTCATATTATAATCTCCTAAACATTCTTCCATTAACCTCTGATAGGTTGCAGGCGAGTTAGACAGTCCAAATGGCATTTTGATGTATTCCCAGAATCCCAATGGTCCAACTGTAAAAGCTGTCCGTTCCTTGTGCTCATCTTCAATCTCAACTTGGTGGTATCCGGCCTTCATATCAATTGTCGTGAAGTATTTAGCTCCATGCATCACGTCAAAAACCTCTTCTATCCTAGGTAATGCATACGCGTCCTTTACACTGCGGTTGTTGAGTGTCCTGTAGTCAACGCACATGCGAAGCTTGCCGTTCTTTTTCCTGCACAGAACCACATTAGACGACCATGGTGAACAAGATTTCCTAATTATACCTGCCTCTAATAGTTGTTCTAGATGTTGTCTGACTTGTTCGATCATGTTTGGTGGAATTCTACGATGTGGCTGTTTAAAGGGTGTGTCCTGTCCAGGTAGTAAATCTATTCTGTGTTTGATCTTGTCACATTTGCCGATATCAGTGTCATTCTTAGAGAAAATATCTATGTGTTTCTGCAGTAAATCTCTGATTTGCTTCGTTTGTTCGTTATCCAATGTCTTGTGAGAATCAATGTGAATGGAGTTCATAATTTCTTCTTCTATCTTCTTTTCATCCAAGTGTTGCTGCTCTTTGTCTTCTAGTGTTACTGGTTGCAGTTCACACAGTACAACTTTTGGTGATATGACGACAGAGTAAGTCGTAAGGTTTGACACATTGACTATTACTTCCTTGGTTTTACCAGGTTTATAATTTATAACTGCTGGTGTGATATCTACATATGTTGGAAGTGTCGTTTTCTTTGTCTCGTGCATGATGGCATATGTCTGACCATAATCTAACTCCTTGTCTGTATATCCTACTATATCTCGTGTCTCATTGGGGCCTAATACTATTTTATGGTTTTCAGCACATCTTATAAGTGCTATCTTGTTGTCATTTCTCTTTAATTCCTTTTCTCTTAAGTGTATACATCTGAATGACAGGTACCAAGGCATGTATAGACCAGCTCTCTGAAGCCACTGTGGTCCGAAATTCAGTTTACATTCGGCTAAAAGTTCGTCCAGTATATTGGTGCCAATCAATACTGGTGTTTTCTGAGAATAGTTTGTGTCAGAAGTAATCAAAAACAGACATCTGTGAGATGCCGAGCTTGGAAGACCTTCAGATATTTCTAGGTCTGTCTCAATAAATCCATCATATGGGAGTGGTTTGCCGTCGGCACACTCAATGCTAAGTAGGTCTTTTAATGGACGTATAGTAACGTCTGACAAATTCTCTTCATAAAAAGATCTACTAATGGCGCTAACACAGCTGCCACTGTCTAACAAAGCCTTCGTGTCCTTGTTGCCTATTTTGACAACAACTTCGTTACTTTGTCCAATCAATTTAGGGTCTTTCTTGTCCCTTGTGCCTGGGTTCGACCCTACAACAAAGGCACTTATACTTTTGGGCAATTTCTTGCGAAATGCCCCTTAAAACCACAGTTGTAGCAAGTGACATTTGCTTTAAATGTATTACCAGCTAGTGGTCTAGTTGGAGTGTAACTACCCCTTGGTGTGTTATTACCCCTTCCTCTATCATGTCCTTGACCTCTGCCTCTTGATGCAAATCCTCTACCTCTTTCTCCTCTTCCGTATCTAAAGCCTCTATAATACTCACTTCTATCTATGTGATCCTGTCTTTCTTCTTTTTCCCTTTCAAGTTTCTCAATCCTTTCATTCATCTTTGTCAGCAATTCCTTTACTTCACTCAACTCCGATTTTGGTTTTTCAATGTTCATCGCATGACACTTCTTTGTTTCAAGCTCTTTCGGCTTCATCTCAGATTCTATCTTCCTTAGTTCCAGTTTAAATGCATGGTAGTCGGTGATGGTGTCAAATTTATATCCTGCCATTTGTTTCAATTCCTTATTGAGCCCCTTAAACATCACTTTCTTCAGGACTTCATCCTTGCCTGTGTCGTCTGTTTCCGCTGTACCGACTGCTAACTCATACAAGTCTTCTATCCTAGCGCAGTATGCTGACACATCCTCTCTTGGTTGCTGCTCCACTGAATAAAATCTCTGTAATATGGTTTCTGTTGAATCAATGCATCCGAACTCATTGTCAAGTTGTTTCATGGTTTTATCTAAAGTTAATCCTGTTCCCATTCTCCTAAGGTGGTCACTGGCTTTTCCCTTCATGGCTCTCCTGACGGCGTATAGGATCTGATCATGAGTAAAAAGTTGATCTGCCTTCAGAGAGTCAACCTCATACTTAAAAGTAGCCCAGGTGGTATCACCTTTGTTCATTTCACCAAAGAATGTAGGTAGCTTTGGGAAGTGATAATCTTTCCTCCCATCCTCATGTACAGTATCATCGTGAGTGGACATGTACTGTTGTTGTCCACTAGGTTGAGCACTAATATCTAATTTGCCCATAGTACGTATGAAATGAAGCAAATCTTCAGTGTTCTCAACCTTAACGGTAAAAGGCAATGAATGGAAAGCATCTAAAAGCTTTCTATCTTCCTCAGATGTCTGACCATCATTTGAGGAAGCACCTTTTCCATAAAAATCAGTATCTTCCAAACTCATTTTGTAGTTGACACAGAGTACAGCACAACTCTATGGTTTCAACAACACCGTGGTTACAAAACCACTTTAAGTATCACTATTGATACCTAATTTCCACAAAAAATAACTATCAGTTTCAGTATATATGTGCAATATTTCACAGTATTTATTAATAATACAAAAAAAAATTAAATAAGTTATAAAAATCATAAAATTCACACAGTCATCAAACCATCCTATTTCTGAATTCAAGATAATGCAGGATTCAACAAGTCTTTATTGATACCAATATGTACTATCGCTTCCTACAATGTTCACATGATGAAACATTACACCATTCAAACAAAGTGCAAATGCACGCAAGTGCTATCGACTACACAGTACAACTCACAAAGTTCATATATAATGACACGCTTTAAATACCTTGCACGAAGTTCACTACTTTAAAATCAAGTTAATTCACCTCTGCAGTCACTTATAGTACACACTTTAATGAATTTTCTCCACTATCTACTATCAATACTATCTATTATCACTATCAGTACTATAACTATCAGTACTATCACTATCAGTACTATGTTATCACTATCACTATTATCTGTTATCACTATCTGCACTATCTATTATCAATATATTTCACACTAAAACGATTTATGCATCACACTCACCATTTCACAAGAATATCTTCACTTTAACTAACAAGCACCATGAATTATTTCAGTTATAGGAAATACTTGGTACCAAACAACAAGCATATGGAATGAATAAAGTATATGGTATATGAAACAAATGTCGGTCACAAAAAGTAATCGCTTTTTTTTTTTTTTTTTTTTTTTCTTTTTTTTTTTTCTGATAACAAACGGGAACGCGGGGAAAAACGCGGAAAATGTACGGAGCTAGCTAGCAATAGGACAAATTATGTTTCTGACATTAATTTTATCAAATCAATTTCAGAAAAATAATATTTTGTATAACACCGTGGCTCAAATATTAGCCGATCTGTCTATATATATTTCCTTTTTATGTATGAAAAAGAAAATATAATAAATTTGTTATTTGGGTAAATAACAATTAAATTTCAATCAAAATATGAAAATATTTTGTTGAAATATAAGCAATTTATCGTTTATAAGTTCTGGATCACACGGACTAAATGTAGGTTGTAACTGCTGAAAATAAGAAAATAGTTCTGCCACAAAAAAAAATGAAGGATATAACAAAAACAAATGCCAAGTCTTTTTTTGATGGTAATAATTCCCTAAAGTACTCTGTATACTATGTGTATTAATACTTTATTATTTAATATACACAATAAAATCAGCTGATATGATCAATTAACTATAATTAACCCTTGACAAGCGTCAGCTTCAATGAAATCTTCCTACATGAACGTGCAGGGGTGTTCCTGTCACGCTATATTTTAACTCGGAAGTAGAATTCCGTTACTAATTTAAGCTACAATTACAACTTCCGTCTGCGTCACGTCAATCGTAAATCAATTAGATTAACCGATCACAGGCCAAGCAATTTGGCGGCAAATGCAGTAAAAGTAGTCCCAAAGTCGTAAACAGATATCAACGAAGTAGTGCACGAGAAAAATATGACAATCTCCAAAATTTACAAAATTTTCAGAAGAAAAGACACCTAATTATTATAGAATATGAACCAAACACAGCTTCCGATTAGCAGACGAGAAATAACCGATTCAACCTTATCGTCCCACAATGTAAACACAGCAGCACGTGCTACACGAAGTAATTAAAGATTGACAGCCAAATGACAGCTATATTTAGGATTCAAGCGGTTTTAAATCAATGGTATTCAGAATAGCAGTGTATTATTAGAATAGGCTAAATTAGATGTATTAAATTATCAGAGAGAATGTTTAAATCAAAATGTTAAAGAGTATTCCCTACACCAGAAATGTTATAGTGATTATCATGCAAGTGAATCACTCTTGTACATTTCTACAATAATCACGCTTATATGGTATGACTTTACAAAAACTGCAGTAGATTGTATGCTACTGTGTGATAGATTTACTGACAAATATGTCTAGAAATTTGAAAATTACTGCAATTTCTGTAAATTCATAAAATATATGTACTTACACACCGCATCGCTCTATGGTGAAAATTCCTATAAGTTTAATCTCTATACTGGCCACTAGCACAAATATCACAGTGTCACAAGTTCATAGTGCTTTCAATATCCTACAGTGTCCTGATAGTATTTAACGTAGATCAACGAATCCAGTGTCCTGATGATGTATAACGAGGTCCGATCCTATGCCACGGTCTCACGATATCCAATATAGTGGTGATCCTTCCTCCAGGGTTCGTACTGATGTCCCCAAAATGTAACGAGAGGTGTAGATGGTGCTCCTTATAATATCAAAGTCCACACGGCCAAGTGATATGTAACAGTAGATCAACCCGAAATATATACACAAATCCTGCGTATACAATAACCATTACATAATAAAGTCAACTGGTTTCAAAATATGTCCCAGAACTATGCGAACTGTTGTACAAAATATAACCATATAGTAATTTAACACAACGAAGTCCAGCACACGGTGACATAACACAGAGCTCCAGTGTCACTAAATACACACGTTGGGCGCCAGTTGTAACTTGCGTACTTTTTCCACACAGTTGGGAAAAAAGAACAACAATTCACGGAGTCGTGGAATTCACATGTCCCGAAGGTATTTATTAAAGGGAGGTATGAGTCGTGACCTGCAATAATAAAATACGACTCATAAATATAATATAGCGACAATTATTATAATTCATGTGAATGACATATAATAACAATGTTAAATATGATTCATTTATGTGACTAGTGGCCGTCACTTTACAAATATGGTTACAAACATACAACAATAAAATATACAGAACATACATGTACACATTAAACAATGACAATCATGTTTCACGGACAACTTACCAATATAAGGTATTGCTCACAATCTGATCTGGCTCTCACAGGCAAACGTTCATGGTGTGCTGGTTACGTAAATATCTGGAATGGTTAAACATATGTGAAATAAAGGTAGAACTAGTGAAATTGGTTATGTAAGACCATTACCATTTCATTAATCTGCCACTCTGAATACAATGTATACAAGCCGCGTGTAAAGCGAATTGAACCAGAGTAAAGGTCTAAATACAGCACGTTTCCAATGCAAGCCAGACAAACCACCACGGTATCAAAAAGATGTAAGATATACATACCAATACATTTTCCGTATAAAAGACTATTTCGAAGTATGGACAACGTAAGACAACCTGTCTTCACAAAGCACAAAGCGGGAATGCTCATATTCCGCGGTCAAAATGCCCACCTGACTAATCATGCAAGTCCAAGCCAATCAAAAGTGAGTAAGTAATATATATGCAAAACTCAAGGGTTCAAAACAGGTTAACAAAAAACAAACGGTCTCACACCAGTATAGACAAACGACCTCACACCAGTATAAACGACCCCCGTCACATATATATAGTAAATTATTTATCATAAATGTATGGACATATTAAACACAAAGATATTGAAAGGGTTCATTTGAAATTTGGAAACTTTATTTGAAATCTATGGATAGTTGTAACACGGCAAGTACCCATGTTTAATTTGGATACCGCAGGCGGAAATTCCACGCCCATGCAGTAACTAATGATAAACCATGCAGTTATCCAGATAACCGTACAGTAATGGCGGGCCATGTAGTTATCCAGATAACCGTACAGTAATGGCGGACCATGTAGTTATCCAGATAACCGTACAGTAATGGCGGACCATGTAGTTATCCAGATAACCGTACAGTAATGGCGGGCCATGCAGTTATCCAGATAACCGTACAGTAATGGCGGACCATGTAGTTATCCAGATAACCGTACAGTAATGGCGGACACTCGGTTTAATTAACAATGGCGGCACGACTTTTAGGTGGTTCTTATTATCACTAAGTGAGCGGAATCCAAATGAACTTATTCCTTCGCGAGCCTTTTTTTCTACAATGAATTATTTTCTACAATGAGACAAAAAAATAAACAAATGAAAGTGAAGTAGAAATTAGCAGTGTAGCCTTACGACGTGGTTCATAAGGTCATTATAAGCTGTCACAAGTAGCATATTTTGCCTCGATTCGGAAACAAAAAAACCCTGCTTAAAATGTGTTTTCCTTCATCAATTTTTATGGGATAAAGCGCATGCGAAGCGTAAAATGGTGCTCTACACATAGATGTTAATGATTCTTTTGTCAGATGTACAGGATTTTCAAAGATTCGGGACATCCTTCAGAGTTTGCTGTCACAAAAAGCACCTCACAAGTGCTGTTGTTTCCCAAATGTTTGAAACTGGTATGGTTATACTGAATTAGAGACCTTTTGAGAATATAGTCTATCGAAATTAACTTGTGATAAGAAAAGATTTTCCGCACTGTCGTTTACATCCATGGTCATTTACTCAATTTATCAGCTGCAATTCAGTACGCCCTACTCTATTCAAAGGTACTAGTCTTGCCTATCTGTACGGATGGTTATATGATTGGTTAAGAGGAAACTTTCCTTTCATTGATTGGCCATTTTCACGGGTTTCTCTTTGATACCCAAAGTGTTCAACATCTTGGATCATCTGCATAAAAAAGTCACGAGACCGTAGTACCGCCCCCTTCCTAAATTTGGCCATGTTACAAGGCATATATTGCAGTGGCTTCACTCGTGATCTTGATTAACCCACCTAAATACATTCGTGCGCATGCGCGCACTCATGTATAGTGTGCAGGTTAATCAAGCTCATCTCGCAAAGGCATGCAATATATATTACTTATCTAATGTATGTTGCAAGATATGTTAGAATTATTAAATATTGGTATAAGATATTAAATACAAACAATATTGTTTTACAGCGTGTTTTTTATGAGATATCATTTATTAATTGTAATATGTGTTTTGATAACAGGGCTAAAATATTGAAGAGTTGTTGTTTAACTGTGGTTTAGTAATGTATGGAAAAGTCCATAATTGTATGATTTGAATTTACTTTCACCTATCTTTATACAAAAAGTAACTGATTATATTATTCGGAAAAAAGGAACGAGTGGTGTGCTTGGTCCATGTTTTCACTGTTAATGCATTTATGAGTATGACAATACCGCAAAATCTAAAATAAAGTGTTACTAAATTATGAATTTCCTGTCATTGTTTGGGGAAACAAAGAGGCAGATATGGTTATTTAATGTCCGTATTTTAATAAATAACAGAAAAAAATGCAATTAGCACTTCTATGTTAGACCTAGTATGTACATGTATACGATTTTAGAGTTATTACAAAAAAAATAAAAAATAAATTTGCATTAACTATTTTGAATCAGAATATATATATATAATATTATATATAATCATAATTATATAGTTCATGTGCGTTGAAATATTTATTATCCACATATGCGATATAGATATTATTAAATATTTCATTTTTGTCTTACATTATATTATGTATATGCATCATGTTAGAATGCTCTCTCTCTCTCTCTCTCTCTCTCTATATATATATATATATATATATATATATATATATAAATACTGACGGAAAGTTCTAACCGATCACTTTTTTAATTATCTGTTTTGACTTTGACTTTTGAGGGCAGCTTTATATCATAGCATACTGCCATTTTAATTCGCAGCCACTTTCAATGAAATTTTGCACATTTTGTTCACTTTTTCACATACCCGAAAATGAAATAAAATTTGATTCTTACAATATCCAATGTTTTGAGATATTTCATAAAATCAAAATGATCGGTTAGAACTTATCATATTTACTGTCTGTTCAGTCCCTGTAAGGTTCTTTTGTAACTAAAATAATGTTGAAAAGGGACGACG
This sequence comes from Solen grandis, assembly GCA_021229015.1. NCBI lineage: Eukaryota > Metazoa > Mollusca > Bivalvia > Adapedonta > Solenidae > Solen > Solen grandis. Next base: position 14,154,881 of record CM037795.1, read on the forward strand.
AAAACCCCCAAACAAACAATTCAACATAATCATAACCATCACGAACATCACCATCATCATTTAACCAACCTCAGTTGTTGATCATCACCATCAAAATCTATTATCAGTTTACGTCATCAATCATTATCGCTAGGTTGTCATCATCAGCGATCATAATTAATGAAAACTTTATTAAATTTTAAGGAGTTATTTAAGCGATCGCATGAATCAGAAAAATTCCCCTCAAACATCCTAAGAAACTTAATTTGATTTGAAATCCGATAAATTAGCATAAAACAGATTATAATTTGCAATGCTCAGCACGCCAGTAAGTCAACTCCATTGTGTAACATTCATAACATGGGTGTATCCTTATTATGGGATCCCGTGATATTTTATATACATTTGTGTGAGCAACTGATGCGAATCATCAAGTAAACACAGACGAGTTCAGTGCAAAGTGCACTCATCTAGGTTTCGTCACTTTTTTGTGTGACATATTACAGTTTGTCCGACTTAATCGTTCAATGAAATGCATGCATTTCGTTCAAAATTTGAAATATATAGTGCATGAATTATGATCCGTGAGGTCTTGATATGAAAAAGATATGAGTGTTTTAACATGCATATCGTCCCACATACCCCTTCCCCGGTTGTTGTTTTGCGAATACCGTCTCTGCGACCGTATATGTTCAGTCATATAGCAACGTTCAAGTGTGTGTGTGTGTGTGTGTTTTCTAGCAGACAGATTTATCTTAAATGTTGCTCAAAAATATCTATGGCCATAGGTTACAGTTACATGAATTGAAAAAAGGACTCACTGCGCTCATTGTGGGACAGCTGGAGGTTGTTGAAAAAGAAAAAAAATCAAAAATTAGGAAGATTTCACTTAAGAATACTTAAAAGATTTAATTTATGAATACTTAATGAACATATCAAAATGATATTTTCAAAATATTTTATCCCAGTTTGTACCTTATGAAAGCGGGCATAAATTCTCCATTGTGTAAAGACCATATGTATACAAAAAATACCCCAAAGCTATGCATTTTTATATTTATTTTACTTAATAAATAATTTTCAACAGATCCTTTATTTATACATTTCTTTAAACTTAATCCACTGATTTCTGAAAATAATAAATACATTTACATTCCTCAACATGTTTGTTTTATGTAGCTTAATTGGCCTTTTCATTGATATTTTAGCCACATTTGCATACAAAACCATTAAAATGGGACATTGTAGATCTTCAAAAATTGACAAAAACACTTTCGATAATGTCTTCACAAATGAATCTTTAATTTTTCCTTTAACATTCTCCTTAAAAATAAATAAGAGCTTAAAAGAAGTTTTACCAATACTAAAATCAGTGGTAACCCGCCGAAATGTCCTTAAATACAGTTAAGAATGGTTATTGACTTTAACCACTTGGCAACTGGGGCCTCTGCCACTATTTTGGATGAGTATGTTTTTTTTTTTCTTCTGCTATCAAGAGGGAACTCAGACATTTCTACATGACTACCACAAGGAAATTATGACACCAGTACACATCTACATATGGTTATTTATAGTATCATAATTTTCCTCATGGTATATATTGATATATTATGGTTAGGTCTGTTATATAGATATATAAAAATTAACTTCAGGAAAATTTTCACCCCAAAAGATACGATACAGACTCCAATGCATACACTAATCTTAGGGCTTTCAAAAACTTTTCTTTTTCTTTTTTTATATGGAATATTGTATAGATTGCAAACTAGATTTTCTAAACGCTGATTTGATTTCTTTCGGCTGACACTGTTTCATTAAGTTGTAATGACAAGGTTTTGAATATTTGCGATTCAATAAGCAAAAGTGAGAAATGAAAAAAAAACCAAAAACAAACAAACAGAAGAGAAATGTAGAGAGACTAAAGTGACAACTAAGATGAAAAATTAAGAGGTGGGATAGAAGAAAGGCAAGGGAATGGAAATTCCACGGTTAAAAAGTTCGCAAATTGGAAGTAGTACCCTGTTTTGACGTTCAACCTTATAATGTGGTACATTAACCTGAGTCATGCACATATAATGGTGATGAAATTTTGTACCTTAGTGCATGACAAAGTTTTATTCCGGACGAGGAAATTATTATATAAATAACATCTTGAAAACATGAAAAAACGCATTCACGCCGTCCTTCGTCAAAATTAGTATCTTGATTTTTCCAATGGAAAACCAGATTTAAATGATGGAAAAAATGAATAAAGAAAATATGAAAGTTAATCATATGGTTGCTATTTAAAGTACAAATTACATTTCTTTATAGTTTCATATTTTAAACTATATTGGTAAAGGGTCAGATTCATATTTGTTTTTGTAAGACAATTCTCGCCTTAATCTTTGCTTTGCTTTTGTTTGTTTGTTTGTTGTTTTAAGATACATGTATAATATTATACAACAATTAAAAGTTGGTATTTCGTTTCGGTATTTCATTGAAACTGTTTATTTTTTTCACAAGCATTGTCAAAAAAAAAAAAAAAGATACATATACGAGAAAATGTGTCTTTTGTTTTGTTTCAATAGCATTTCATGTATATTTCGAAACATCCGTATTTTAACATCGCCATTTCATTGTATTATTATTCACACCGTATTGTCAATCAAAATCTTGGACTTGGTAATCTTCATGATTGTGCGGATTCGTAAAATGACAACACGAGCTAAATCCCAGCAACTAAAAATAAATGAGAATTGATTTTTTTTTCATCACAGAAATTAATACAAGGAGTGGGATTGGTCAATGACTAATGGTTAGGATGGTGGATAAATATAGAATACTATTGTGTTGAAGAAACCAAGAATCTCTCTCTCGCGCGCGCGCGCGCATATTTAGTCGAAAAATTCCATGAGAATCAATAATACGTGCCATTATCAGATCTAGCTCGAATTCAACCAGCAAAACTTAACCCAAAGTAATTCTTAACTCTTAAGTAGAAATGCATTCCACAATTATTATTTAACCAAATATTTTAAGTAAGTTGTTAACATGAATTATTACCTTAGTAACTAACAATATTTGTTGAGAAATGACATGTTCAGGTATTTTATTTAAGAAGTAAAGAAAAGGAAATTTGACCGTTAATATTTAAATATTACTTAGCGGTAATAGATTGGTGGAATGTGAGCAGTGAGTGGTGTCAAGAGGTGCATTAGTAGACCATGTAACAATACAAACAGAAACACACCCATATTGATAAATATATTTAATTACTTCTAAATATGTGGGGTCCAGGATGTATTATTTTAAAACCCATGAATAGAATAAGTAGATAATACACGTGTGTGTGTGTGTGTGTGTGTGCGTGCGCGCGTGTGTGTGTGTGTGTGTGTGTGTTTAACTTTTTAAAATAAGATTATGTATATCTGCACTCTTTTCTTACTCTCACTCTTCTTTCTCCACCCCACTTCTCTCTCTCTCTCTCTCTCTCTCTCTCTCCTTTATAAGTAAGTTAAACATTATTTGACACACGGTGGATTGATATCGATAAGTGAAATGCATATCAAATACGAACACTATGTAGATAAGTATGTTGTGATAGATTTGTATACACCTTGATATTTGTATTCTTCATGTATAGATGATTGAAACAGATACCTGAGTAACTTTATCTCTCCTTGTACGCATATTATTTTACACCTGTTTTGGAAATTTACAAAGGTTTATATTTTATATATTTAAAATTTTAAAAACAACAACACATATTCACTTTACACGCAGTATTTATTTCATTGTTTACTTTCATGTAACAAGCTGACATCATTTTGTAAAACAAACTTCATAGTAACATACATTTATTAATTATGGATTATATAAAAAAAAATCTCTTGTTTCAATGAACAAATAATTATAACCATTATTATATAAATCTCCATGTTTTGCATTTGTTATAAGCATATAAGCCATTTACTTTTTTTCTAAAGAAAGCAACCCATCTAACTGCGACAGCAAAAAAGGCATAATAGATAATAGAAATACTAATTTACCATAAAGAAACATCTCTTTCTCTCTCCCTCTCTCTCTCTCTTTCTTCTTTCTCTCTCTCTCTCTCTCTCTCTCTCACACACACACACACACACACACACACACACACACAAAGTAACGATTTAAAGCTATTCGTACATTCTTGTATCATTTTATTTTATTATTTTATATTTCGTTATAATTGATTGTAAAATCTAGGTTAATTTAATTAATTAAGCTTAATAGGGTCAAAATCAAAATTCAGAAATAAAGTCACTTTTCACACTAACTTTCAAATGGAAATCAACTCTATTTTTTTACAAGACAATGTTGATTTTTTCAGTGTATGTCAATGCTTTTAAAATTTATGAATAATGGTATTTTTTTTATATAAAAATGTATTTTTTGAAATCTCAAAACTGAGATATTTCATTTTTAGATTTTTGTATCAAACAAATGGTTTTGTATATATAAAAGGGTGTTGTGAAATTTCAAGACAAGTATTACAGAAGCTATGGTCATTTCAATTTCGAGACACATAGAAAACACATTGAAAACGAAAGTTTCCTTTTTGGTTGAGTATATGTGTTTCTGATACTAAATATAACCAGGAATGAGGCTCTCTAAAATTGAAACATATTGGGGGCAAATAACACATGATACAAAGTAGTATAGAAAAGGCAAAACAATAAACAAGCAAGCTTTAGTATCTCTTAACTTAACAGACATTCATAACACATGCTAAACTGTTAATCTTAACTACAAGGATGATAAATATAGCAGTGTACATTTTAATCAGTGAATAATTTAAGAAATAGTAATTCCTCCATCAAAAAAATATTTATTATAATAACTTAATATTAACAATCCTTATCACAAATCTTTAATTTGGCTATCCAATATACAATCTACGTGTAGTTTGGATGTATATCAACATAATATTATTTTACCTAACCTGGTTTACATTTTATATATTTTTGACTAGTAAACGTACACAAAAACAAACTTAAAATGTATCTTGACTAGTATACATATTTTAACTTTGATTCATTTTTAACTTATAGTTTTAATAATTAGAACATATATTATAATATATATATACATATATATTCAAAACAAGAAACTTAACTTGTAGAACCATACACATGAATAAGGCTAATTAACCATTTACCTCGTGAATATTCATGTACACTTTAAAGAACTTTGTTAATATTAAGTTACTTACTTTTAATAAATGATACATGAAACAATGGATTTTCCTTAAATGTGCAGACTTTTTAGAAGCTAGAATATTGTATGAACAAACAGAAGAAACCCAGGTCTGGACCTTTTCTGTTTGCCAAATCTATATAAAGTGAAGGGTTAACATGTTACATATCTGTTGATAATGATATACTCTTTCCTAAACACTGCTATATATGTATATAAAAGATATTTACCTGCTGTCACACATTTTGAAAATATTCAAAATAGGAGGGGTGAAATATTGTGAATGCTTTACTCCATATGTTTGCCAAATTGCCAATACACACGTATATAGTGAACTTATTTAGCATACCTTGGGTAAGGTTTACTAAGGCTGTCACTCAACTGTGAAAAAAAACACAACACAATATTGTGACCTATTTTGATGTAATGTGACATTTTTAAAACACACAAATGTATTTGATTTTTTGTTACCGTGACGTATTGTATGGTTTTAACATAGAGTAAAATACGTGTTGTAATAATGCCAGCAGAGAAGACTTGAAATACACATTAGTATCTTGAACAAAAGACATGTTTAACATATATATTATATTATTAGAGAGAGAGAGAGAGAGAGAGAGAGGACAGTAGATCTACTTACACGTTTGTTGATAGTAAGGCGTGTATTTATAAGGTGTACCCGAGATTATTATCCTCGTCATGTATGAAAAAGGTAACCATTACTATGAGAAAGCAATATCATACAAAGTATCAGATCTGTTTTTCCCTGTTTACGAGACCAATGCAAAAAAGCAACACAATCCGATATTGATTTTGTGTTTAATGCTCGCCTTTGTTAATGGTTACCTACAAAGGTTATGGCTATGAAAACACGTGGCATGGTATATGGTGGTGTTAAACTAAGGACTAGCTAAACTGACTAGATAGTTGCAGAAACGTTGTATATTTCGCTGCTCTGACTGACGAAATACACCTTCTGGGGCAAGGACACAGGCTCGTTGAAGAAATGCCTTCGCAAACAGCAAATCATCGTTCTCATAGGCTCGTCCCATGCATAAGCAGTAAACCATTTCGCGTCTCGTCTCGATCGAAAACGAAAAGGAGCGCCGAACAATCTTCAACCGTTGCTTGGCATGTTCTCTATCGCTGGGATCAACAACCGTCTCGGGATCTATTTCGAAATCGTCGCCAATTTTCAAAAGCCCTTGTACATAGTACAGATGAAATACCCTGTCCCAAACTGCTTTCGCATCTTCGTCTTCTCCTTTGAGGGACTCCAAGCCAAGGTCGCACACTTCTTTAATTTTTTCAACATATTCATCTCGGCGCTGAAAGGCTTCCTCTTCGTCCCCAAACAAAATAGTGAGACCAAATTCGCCACGTTCCTTCATCTCTTCGTTCTCTTTCGTCATTTTCAGTTGGTAGTTGAACTGCAGATCATGGTAGAGGACCGTGTGCAATATGGAAGGGAAATGACAGAGGTCCGCTATAGCAAGTGCATCCGACATGTAGCTCTCCGCCAGATTTTCGTCTCGGTTGAAGTGGGCCGTTACCGACATTTTACTGAAGTAAACGCCATCAGCAATGCTCGTCTCAAGGTCATTTGGTGCTAGCTGTTTCATTTCCTGTAGAATGAATAATCTCTCTTGTCCACGGTACTGCTGTAAACGAAGCCATGTCAAAATGACAAATTTCCCAAGAGCTTGCTGACGCTTGGAGGTGGAAAGTTCCATATTCTTCATTTCATCAACAAGGCGAAGCTTCATGGTATTCAAGACCGGACGAGGGTCGTCACCAAAAACCTTGTTGTCTATGTGACTCTTAAGACGTGTGTAATACTTTTGGAGGAATTTCGAATGTCGTACAGCTCTTCCGCCGATGACTTGAACCGATGTTTTATATCTCTCGAGTACCAGAGCGTCGACGAAATCATTGCAGCCCATGCGATGTAAAAGCACAAGAAGGTCGCAGAAGGAGATATATGGCAAAACGTCGCCGAAAAATGCCAAGAATTTTTCCTGATTCGAACCTCGAAACAAAGCGTACTTGCCCAACAATTGTCCGTATAGCGTTGCATTGATCCGCCCCCAGCGTTTTAAGGTAAAAGTAATAGACAACACATCGATACCATCATTGATAAAATTTGGACCGACGTTAACAATTGCCCGAACATCGTTTTTATCCATAAACTGACTCCTTGGCACCCAAGAGAAAATGAAATGGTCGCTCATGTTGCTTCGTCGGCTTTTCACTGCAATGTCGGAACTTTGCGCGGGAAGAGTATTTTTAAAGCGGTTTGTCTATTGTAAAGCATGGACTGGTTTGTCGCCAAACATATTGCATCATACAAGAAATAGTCCATCTTCCACACTTCGATCCAGTTACATACGATATGCTCTTAATTTAATATCAAAATATACATTCTATGCAAAAACACAATATTCTTTCAAGAAATGTAATTGAATATTGTCATAGTAAAGCATATACGTGCAGACCGAGCCACTCCATGTTTTCCAATTTGCAGGAACTATTTTCAGCTTATACCGCTTTTCATTCATGAATTCATTAAATCACTGGGATTCCAGAAAAAAATCGATTAAAGTCACATGGCTACTGATTTACCGCCAAGCGTACTCTCTACGCTTACCAAGACAGACAATGCCCCCTATCGTCTAGACATACAGACACAGCTTTCTGTACAGTATCGAGACTTTGGAACGTTCGTCCTAGTGTAATTGTTTTACCTATACATAGTGTTTTTCTCAATAACTTTACGTGTGTTGCGTAGTCTCAAATATTACTAAACAGAGAACGTCTGCACCTCACCCAACCTTGCGACACATGTCGGGTAATTTAAACAATGAAAACAATTATAGAGGAATAGCGCTTTTAAGTACTATTAGAAAATTATTTAGTCGGTCGCTTAATAATAAACTCAATGAATGGGCAACAAAATACAGGGTTTATATCGAGGCGCAAGCGGGTTTCAGGTCAGATATGGGGACAGACTTGACTATTTGAGTTTACCGTCGCTTCGACAGTATTTCAGTCATATAGCGACGTCCAGCTAATTTCAGGTGGAGGAAGACCCCGAATGCACGGAGACATCCGGGTAGAACCACCGACCTACCGCAAGCCAGCTGGAAGGCTTCCTCACATGAAAATCCGAATGAACCTGATATGGGGACAGTGGATAATATAATGTCTTCGTATTACATAATTATATAATTACATTATAATATCACATATGTTGAATACAGGAAAACGTCTGTACTGTGCATTTATTGTTTATTATTATTTATTTATTTATTTTGCAAACCTAATTATTATTTGGGGAGAGGACATATAAGTGTAAAGTGTTATGGTCGTGAGGGGTGTGGGGCTGATGAAAAGTAAGTCGTATTTAAAGAATTTGGACTAAAGTAATAATGTTGTGTGTATGTGGGAGGGTGGGGGCTTTAGTGTTAAGCTTGTAAAGGGAAGGGACTTTAGTGTTAATATCATCAAAAAGGGGATATACGTCAAATTGCCCCATTATTATTATTATATATATATATATATATATATATATATATATATATATATGTGTGTGTGTGTGTGTGTGTGTGTGTGTGTGCTCACAACAAAAATGCAATCTTATCCGTGGTTGTAGGAATAAACTACCTGCAAAGGCCGAGAGTATATTTTCGTGTTTACTACAAAGTCGACCCTAAAACGTTACACATACCTAGCTTACTACCGTTTCATTATTCACACACGACTGGTTTCTGTAAGTAGGTCGGGTGAGCGGACAACTTCAAGGTGAATACTTTCCATTGGAAAATCCGGGCGGGTTAATCGATCCAGTCTACATACAGCGTCTGAAAGAGGTCAGCGCATCAGTCTCTTGACAACAAAATCGATTTGAGCTGTTGATCTACATATCTGTGAGGCAACTGTCTGGATTCAGTGTCCCGCCGACACCGTTCTTGTCATTTATGACCTATGTCTACATCAGACAGGAATCCACCATTGTACTATCCTACTGTGGTCTCTCACCGCAGACAAGTGGCATGATGCCACAGCCGTTACAAGATACTGACACCGGGTTCAACACTTACATACTTACTGCGCGCAAAATAAAAGGGCAATACTAGAACCATTATTAATGACTTTGGTATGCCATGGCCAGGGTTCGAACCCACGATCACAAGGCGGGCAATATGATTAAAATACACCTACTATAAGTCCGGATACTGTAACTACTCTGCTCATATGCATGACTTGAGTTGGCATATATTCTGAGTAATTTTTTGTTTGTACAGAAATATCCAACTGCTATTAAGGCTGTATTCAACCCAGCTGTATACAATACAGGCCTTTTATGATTGGACGTGTATATGAACGTATTGAAAACAAAATAAATGGCCGCATGAAATGTTCTTTACAAATGTGTTGATTTTCATATTCATCTTCATTTTGCACAAATTAAAACTGCAAGCTTTCTTCTTTTTATGTTAGATATCTTGAAATGGCGATGAAATGTCCTTTACAAAAGTGTTGATTTTCATATTTATCTTCATTTGCACAATTTAAAAACTGCTAGCTTTCTTCTCTTTGAAATGGTCGAATGAATTGTCCTTTACAAAAGTGTTGTTTTTCATATTTATCTTCATTTTGCAAAAATCAAAAACTGCAAGCTTTCTTGAATTGGCCACATGAAATGTCCTTTATAAAAGTGGTGATTGCCATGTTTATCTTCATTTTGCACAAATTAAAAGCTTTCTTTTTTGTATTGGATATTTTTACAGTGATTATCATGTTTCATACAATACTAGGTGACTTTAGAGAATTCTCAAGAGTCAAATAATAAAAACTATAGGTATATAAATTTACTGCACTACGATTGACTAATGTCGCATCAGTCAATTGCAGTTCTCCAGCACACTACTAGTTTACAAAGCATACTGTTTTTTATAATATCTGAGTTTTCAGACGTAGGAAATAAACACGACTTTTTCATTTTGTATGTTATATGTTTTAAAAACATTATTTTTAATTAATATGTAAAACATGCTTCTTTCTACAAATAATTTCTAGAAGCAATTCTAGAAAAAAAAAGTAGTTCTAACAGTAAAATTCTTATTTGCACACTGAGTTTCTGTCGGAAATTAGAAAGGTAAAAATAATGTCAACGTTCAGTGTTGAATATTCAGTTTAACACGTCGCGTAATTTCCGATATGTCTTCTCCTATTACTAAAACACATTTGGAAAAATACTGAGCGATCATACTATAATGCGAGTTGCTTTTTTATGTATGATGCAATCTTTCATCATCGGATGCAGAATGACTGGCTATAGTCATTGCGCTATGGCATGTGAAAAAACTTTCATTGAGAATCGTGAGAAGATTTTATAAGACTGTTACCCCCTCCCTGGCCACACAATGTATATACATGTATATGTTAATGACCTTCGTTTTGAAATTTGTATTTGGAAGATAAATACATGACCTTTAATGTGCAAGGACGTTTGAAGTTTTAGAATAGTGCCAATGAAGAAAAAAATGGCATGAGGCACAGGTTAACCGTGTATTTTTCAGTTCTATTAAAGGCGTATTTCACAATAGCGCCATTTTACTATAAGACAAAGAAGGAAAATCAAAACTAGCGAACACTTTTTTTAAACTTGGCATGATTAAAGAGAATCACACAAGAAACAAATTTATGTGATAAAAAATGGGGGGTCTCCATGCTACTTTTGAGTTATCTGCCCCTGAATGTGAGTTCTTTGCTCATTTCTGTCATTTCCAAGGGAAGAAAAAATTTTTTATGCTAACTGATGACGAAAGAATGGAACTATTTGTATAATAGTTTCTTTTTACGCGCAAATGAATTCGTGTTGAAACACTTTTTGTCTGCCATATTGGACAGTTGTGACAGAAAATTTTTAATTAGATTTAAGTGTTTACTTAAAACTGTCAGACAAATATAATAAGTCAATTTTATACATTGAAAAGTAAATAGAACAAGACTGTATCTCCCAAAAGAAAGTAGTTCCTGCATATCTATATCAGCCACAGTGTGGATTGATATAGGTTATATCTCACTGATTGAACCCAGTGTTTCATCAGTTAGCATAAAATAAAGCTAACTTCCTTATGCACTGCTCCGAATGTAACTTCCTTACACACTGAGTAATCTTCAAACAATTCTAACACACAAATAGCTGTTGAATGGAAATACGGAAAACCTGTAAATTGCAGAATTACCTCATTTCTTGTTTTAGGGTAGATTTGAAACTGTTTTTATCCAGCGTCACAACACACATAGTTCACTAAAATAAATAAAAAATAGTGTTTTGATGTTTATATGATTTGTTATAGTGTTATGATTTAAAAAAGTACAAATAGCATATTGGTATCAAATAGTCAGGATTTGAAGAAAACGTCAATGTGTGTGTGTGTGTGTGTGTGTGTGTGTGTTTCATGATCGAATCAAACAAAGCATGTGCATGAGTCATGCACGGTTTCGGTTTCACATTATAATTGGCTGTTAGTATATGATGAATCAAAGGAGCCGTCTTTTTCCCACAAAGAAAAGGTATTTATATAACTTATGTTTGAGTTACTGACAATTTTAATATCTCTTCGATGACTTTAAACAAAATAGTAAGTTTCCATCGAACAGTTATTTTGATAGGATTAGCAATGGCTTACGAGCAATGCTAAATTTAAAAGAAAAAACATTTTTATTGATTTGCAAAGTACGACTGCACACTTACAAAAATGAAACAAAAAATAATATGACAATAAATAAAAATGCAATTAACATTCAATTAAAGGTGTCCAATAATTTCGAAAATTACAAAAAAAAGTTTCAGCAATAAAGGTAGTTAGCGGGCTCTGGTTGGACGAGTATTATATAATATATATAAGTTTCTTCCAATATATATACAAATCTGCCATCAAATTTAACATAAATGCAAAGTAAACTACAGACAATTGACCATACTATTAAAAGACTGTATACCGTTTACATTAAATTCTACAAACCAAACGCCTAAATTAAAGCGATTAAAGCAATTATTTCTGTTGAAAAGGGTCTTAAAACCCGCTAAAGATGAATGTCTTGTGTTTTGAAAGGTGTACAGAGTTTTTATACAAGATGGTTAAGAATGACCAGCAGACCCCTCTTTACCCTCTTTATGATCACTTAAAACAATTTAATATTAACCTCGTAAATAGTCATGTTCAAATTTATGACATGACGAATATTTATTCACTGAACTTTAAATGGTATATGTAACAATGGAACTTGGGCTACAATATTGTATGAACAATAACAGGGGACCCTAATTGGCTCTGCTCTGTCAGAGCGCCTATGAGGTAAAGGTTACAGAGACGGTTCAGCTCGGATTGATGTTGTGGTTTGTACAATAAAGCAAGGTTTCTAGGTGCAGTTTCTTTTAAGGTTTTCTTATCAAATCCTGGAGCGTAAATAACACAGTTAACTTATCATCAGATTTACTAGAATCGCTATAAACAGAAATATTTCTACCGTCCCGGTGGCCGAGTGGTTAGAGCCTCCGCCTCGGGAGGTCGTGGGTTCGATCCCCGGTTGCGACATACCAATGTCGTAAAAAATAGTACTGTTATAGCTCTCTTACTTGGCGCTCATCATATAAGGGTAGTTGCAGGACTGGTTGGCCCGGTGTCAGGATAATGTGACTGGGTGTGGAATCATGCCACATGTCTATGGCATGATACTCCAGTATGGCAGCATATCTGTCTCAAGTAGACATAGTCTCCAAATGACTGAAATACTGTTGATTGGACGTTAACCCCCCTAAAAACAACAACAACAAAAAACAAACAACAAACAAACAAACAGAACTTTTTCTGTTTGAGGTAGCTATTGGACAGCCTGGAATGACACGGTTTCCGACTCCACAACACTGTTTCCAAAGACCATAGATTATGGGTTTTTCAGAAAATCCTTTCACACAGGTCGGTTTCACATGTGATGTTTGCAACACCAGATTTAAAACATTAATTTTGTGACATAATTCTTTGTAGTTTTATTTCTCATTACACTATATGTACTGTTTTTCCCCCTGGTTCTCGGTTTGATCCCCAACCGCGACATATGAAAGTCGTAAAAATGGTACTGGTATATGCTTGGCGCTCAGCATAAACGTCTCAGCGAGAGTATTTCACTCACTCTTGGGACTTCAGTCTACATGGGATAGCTATAGTGCTGCTGCAGTGCACATTAGACATGCGGCATGATACCACACCCAGTCAGTTATTTCAGTTAAATGCGGAGTGCCAAGAAAGGGAGCTATTAGATTACCAAAATAACTGTAAAAGGAAAATATAACATTAATCAAATTAATGGTAAAACTTCTACACACATATTTGTGAGCGCAGAGTAGCATTACACATTACATGGATAAGCAGTGACTGAGGCGATTCTTCCGCCTACTAAAGACTTCGGCTTACGCCGACATTTAATTAATTAGCTTCATCAGTAACAAAAGTAACTATACAAATCCGTTTAAGTGACAGAAACTTATCATTTACAACAAATGGACAGGGTTTCTTTTTCTTCGATCATTTTTACTACATGTCTAGTTCTATACGAAAATTTAAACGTGAACTGTCATAGTTTGATCATCAAGACCAAATGCGGCATACAGAAATATGAACTGTCATAGTTCGATCATCAAGACCAAATGCGGCATACAGAAATATACTATTCTACAGGCATGGGCTTCCATTCCACTCCACCATAACCAGCTGCGTCAGATGTATGTTTGGCACAGTGTCAACAGGATATCCGCAATGCTCGTCGTTACAGGGATCCATTCATACACTTATAATTGGGACATTTGACTTATGCAAATTTGTATGGACGTCTGTTGGCTTTTCTTAAACAAAGCAAGAGGCTCGAAGGTATGCCAAGCGTCTGCTTTAACACCAAAGTATAAGAACTGACTCACCCACATTCGATTAGTGATTCACTCAATATGTGGGTGTAGTATAACTTGAACCATGCCAAATGTCATGGTATTATGACGCACTCATAAATATACTCACTCGTACAACTGTCTTTAGTTGTAGACAAAGCGTCCAATGCATTTTTGTAACATTCGAATACAAAATAAAACATAAAAGTAAAACATTGAACTCAGATTTTAAACGGATCCTATGTATATAACTGCTCACTGTTTAACGCAACATTACGATTTTTAAGTACAATGAGCTTTTTGAGACTATATTTACAGCAGTTTCCAGAAAAGAAAACATAAGATCTTTTTTAAGTAACTTTAATTCAAAAAATAACATAATTAATTTTTTTTTGATATGAATATATATTATTATCTAATCATACTCTTAAGTTCACAATACCATAATAATCTTTACAATATCAGTTTTTAAACATAAACACAAGGAATCTGTATAACAGAAAAGAAATCCGTATGTATATATGTGTTTTATGTCAATCATTCAGTTACAGTTATAAAGTGTATTGAACCATACAGTTATTGTATTAAGTTAACAGCCAAGCTGTATCGTGTATCATTAAACTTCTGTTAACACCAACACTAACCAGATATTTTCTCTGAATAAGCTTATTTTTAACTTTCCTAAAACACACATTTTTTGTGCATTTTCAGCAGTAGCCAGCGCTAGCTTTATATTAAGGCATTCTTACGATATTGATATTTTCATTATTTAGTGTTTTGTTGTATATGCGAATGCCATGTATGCATATACATGTATTTTGTATATGTGACCATAAGCTGCCCATGCTTAAGTCCAAATAAAGTGCATGTTCTGTTATGTTTATAGTCTCATGCAAGGGGTCGGTCACATAATACTCCGGGAACAAAAAGTTAATGGGATTTGTCATATCACACGTTTGAGAATTATCGGAGTGTAAAACTCCTCTATGGTGGCTGGTTTCTCCAAAGGGTGTATACCTGACAGAACGCACTGATGGCGGGTTTGTGCTGGAGACTGGCGTGATGACATGTTGAAAACAAACCAGTCTTTTGCAGTTTTGGGGTACAGGCCGACAAGGAGGGTTGGGTGCTGGCGAGATGCCAGGTCCACAAGGAGACAGACTTGGGGAGGGTTTTGAGTGTTGGCGGGATGCCAGGTGGGCAGGGAGACAGATATTGGTGTCGCAAGGTGCCAAATCGGCAACGAGACAAAACATTTGTGAGCTTTTGAGTTGGCGAAGCGCCAAGAGACAACGCCATATCGAGAGTCATATATCTGGCATGATCCAATCTAATCAATATATATGAACAAATAACAAGATGGTGTCCTGTAGGAGAACTACCACAAAGTCCCGAGAGTGCCAGATCAACTGCTTTAATTCTGGTATCCGTAATTTAGTAAGAACAACAGTTGTTGAGGCATCCATTTTAATGTGTCACATCACTGATTACTCACAAAAGGGTAGAGAGCGGCCGGGGAGCTCAGTCGGCAGCTAGAGCATTCACCCTGTAAGCAAAAGGCCCGGCCGGGTTCGAGTCCTGGTCAAGCTGAACATTTTTTCTCATCTTGTGACAAATGTTTTACCGAAGTTAGTTAGAAACGCGCTATTTAATTGGTTTAAAATCGAGCACTTGTTTATGTATATAAATAACTTCAAAGGTCAATCTGACGTGACGTTTAATGCGATGTTGTCAGATCCTAATCGCGGATAGTAGAGGAGCGCAAATTAGGATATGATTTTAATGAGATTGGATATCATCCAACAAAGGAACAAGAATTGTGTATGGGATGTTCGAATTAAAGTTTTTAATTAAGTATTTCGCGAGGCTAATTACGCCAGTGTTTTTTTATGAATAATATGTTTTATATGTAATTACATATAAAAGTAATACTTAAGTTTGCGTTATGATAGTTTGATATATAAAATCTTCATTTTAGACTTGTTTTAAACCCTTTGTTTTTAAATCCTTAAAAATATTATTACATAGCTAGGTGTTTACTTATTTACTGCAACTTTCGTAACACTTGACTTCCATTCTCTCTTTAATCATAAACATCCTGTTTTCTTATGTTTGATTATGTATGATTGTTTGAGTGACACGTTATTGTAAGAACAAACTTTGTACGAATTATTTGCTCAGTCATCGGTGTAGAAGGCAGTCAGTCAGTTGGACATACGGAACCGCCTGTGGAACATAGAGAGAAAGAAAATGTCATTATTGTATATTTGTAAGATAAGCTGAGATGAGTAAAAGAAAGAAGACAATAGAAATGATAATAAAAAAGTCTGCATGTTTCGCTAATTCCCCAAAGCGAAAACTATAGAGAAACATAGTGAAGTAACAACGTATTCGCAATGTTACACGAGAGAACAGGTCGTCTTATAAAAAATACTGTTTATGTTTTTATGAGGAAATAAGTAGAAAACAAGAGGGCCATGGTGGCCCTATATCGCTCACCTGAGAACCACTGTTCTAAGGGAGCAATCTTGGTAGAGGGTTACCCATAGATCATCTGTACCAAAACATTTTGAAATCTGGCCAGTAGTTTTGAAGGAGATGATTTTTAAAGTTTTCATATTATTTTTTTCTTTCTGTTGTACATTTTAGCAACTTTTGTAAAGGCTTACCCAAGGATCATCCCTGCCAAGTTTTATCAAATTCTGTCCAGCGGTTAAAGAGATGTCCTTGAAAGCAAATTGTTGACGACGCACGACACACGACGACGGACGACGGACACAGGGTGTTCACAAAAGCTAACCTTGAGCACGTTGGGCTCAGGTGAGCTAAAAACTATCAAAGAATTAAATAAGACATTTATGTCGTTTAAAAATCAAGTCCCTATGGAATAAACCATGAATTCTAGCACACTTTCCAGATAGTTAAGGGCAAGTGACTCTGCCCAAGAACATCCGTGCACATTTTCAAGGAAAGCGCAGTGACCTCCCTTGTCAAGTGTTACAAGAAGCATGTTTGGATAGTACTCAAACAACCGGAAAGGTATGTTGTCTAGGGTAGAAACCGGATCGTCTAGGCTGTTTATGCACAACACAGGCACTGCTATGTCGTCCACGTCCCTCATTGGGTCGTTTTTCCTCCAGTAATTCTCAAAAGTTTCGTACCCGTACATTTTACAGTACACGTGGTAATCAAACTCTTTCAGAGTCCATGCCTTAAAAATGGCGGCGTTGATGTCAATGATTTTGTGCAAAGCATTAGTGTAGCGGAGTAACATCCTCTTCATATGTACCAATAAAAGTAGTTCGTAAAATTTGGGTATTTGTGCGCATAGTTTCTCCGTGTTGTCATAGCTGGGAGAAATACAAACTGCGGCCCTAAGAATGGAAGAAGAGCCAAACTCCCCAAGGTAGGAAAACAGGGTTGCACATCCGGCGCCGATCCCGACGCCAACAATATTAACATACGGGTACTTGTATATCAAATATTCCAACACTTGTTTAGTGTCACTAGTGTCCCCGGTGCTTGTCAGCTTTGGTGACGTAAGAAAACTTGAACCATGACCCCGTCGGTTAAAAACCACTGGACGGTAGCCTTTCCCACAAGCAAGTTTGCAAATACTTCCAACGCTCATTGCGTCGCCAGTTAGCCGCGGGAAAATCAGTAAAATCGGATTTGTTTTCCGGAAGTGAAAACTTGACTTAAGGTACCAGTCTAGCGCAACGGAGCCCTTATTGGCCATCTGAATATATTCCCGCTTAAATTCACTACCGTCTGCTGAATTCCAAAAGTAAGCCATGCATGTCTGAGCATATTTGTTCCTAAATATCCACAGAGGCCTGAATGGTTTCTTGAGTATCCCTCGTCGTTTTATCAAGTATCTTGTCAGAGCCGAGTCCCTGGAATGGAGTTTCGGTATAACATCACCGTTTTTCGCAAGGTACATCACGAAAACCACGATATGGACTATACCGGTCAAGACAATTTCCAATATTCCTCTAAAGTTTATCATTGTTGCTTTCACAACTTATTTGTTGACAATCTTTAATTGCATAAAATGTTACGCAATTTCTCATACGTTTTCCACAAAACAAATGTCAGAAATAAACTCGGCCAGGGCATTATATATGGTGTCCTTATTGTTCGCCATTGGTTTAACCCAATTCTCTTCCGTTTCATGAATCCTTATTGGTATAATAATTTGCGACTAACACCTTTGAAACCTTACGCTCTTCTAATATCCGGCAGAAACGTCTAATATTTCTTTTACTTCCATCCAAGACTTTGTATTTCTTGGCACGTGTTAGAACTGTCATGCCCTTTACGATTTGCTCACATGATATGTGTCAAAATAATAATAATAATAAAATGCACGTTTATTTGGCATGGAAATAGTCAAGTCTGTATTTTATGGTCATCGCTGAATACCAGTCAGCCGGTAAATAAAGACCAGTAATGTGTTTCCCAGCACTGAGTTTATAGAGAATTTAACCTCTGAATAATGCCGCCCAGACAAGGACCGTTTTCAGCTTCCCTGAAAAAAACTTTCTTTGCATAAAATGCTGTATATATGTTATGACTACTGTTTTAGGCATTAGTAGGAAAGAGGAGACAAAAAATGATATAGTAGTAGTAGTAGTGGTGGTTCTGGTTGATGCTAAAAAAGAAACTGTAGCAGCTGACTGTATATAGTAGTAGTCGGGGGTTACAGGAGTACTTGTGAACTCCGCCGCAGTAGTTACCTCCCCTTACAGTTGTCTATAAAGTAACCGGTGCGCGGAATTTGACAGAGGTAGTACGTGATGTGAGCAGCATTATTATGTCTTGTGCAGAATGATAGAGATACACTGTTTCTGCAGTGCATGCAGTGTGTCGTGTTTCGCCCATTATTATTACTGCATGCGTCATTAAACCCGCCTCATTAAACATCGCACGTTTACGCGAGAGGGTGGCTGCTTGGCGCACTTGAATGCTAAATAGAAAAAAAAACCTACAATGTTAATCAAGAAGTAATTATTTTAAAAAATATCCACATCAGGCTGATTGCTCAGTAAAGATGGTCGCCAACAGAACAACACAGGTTTCATCTAAAATGAATGCTAATTGTAGGATAACCTCATTTCAATAGTGATTTTTCTTAATTCCTTGACTGGTCGTGTAGAAGAAGTTCGGCTGTAGAAAATAAAGTATAAAGTCTTTGGCAGCGTTCAAGGCAGTTTCCTAGAGCTTGTTCCCTGTAATCTGACCTGTTCGTCTTTCTGAGACCGACTGAGAAGAACCTGTTTAACTATTACGTCAGCGGTGCGGGAGTAAAAAGTTTATACTCCCGCCTCACAGAAGTGGGAATTAGAAAGGAACAAAAAAAAAAGTGAAAAGGTGATTAAATTCATATATTTTCAAATCAAGCAAGGCTACATATTGATTAGCCCCCCCCCCCCCCCCCAAACACACACATACACACATCATAAACACATTAGGTAACATTTAATAACAAGTTGGATATATCAAGTAACAAATTAAACAGCAACTATGTTTAGATTTTAAATACAATAACACACACAAACAGAAGAACATAGTTCTGGCAATAAGCATAATAGTACACTTTCATTAGCACTCCAACTGAGTTCGTACTGACTGTCAATACCATGTGTCACAGTGTGTATGTATAAATGTATTTTTTACAATGATGCTAAATCAGAAAGGGGCCAGTAAAATTTCTTGCATTTCTGCGTGCATACGCATGATAATGACCATGAAATGCTTATGTCGTCGTATCGATATTCCTTTTTTTTTCTGTCTTGTATTTTGAAACATATACTACGCAGATTGAATACTTTCTTTTCAGATTTCCTGCAATATCTTCTCATTTATTTTCAGTTACATTCATAATGTGTTTCATGCAGTGTCGTTTTATCATTATTTTTCCTAAGTTGTCTGCTCTTCATATTAGAAATAATAATAGTGTAGAGCATGAAAATGTTCAAGTTTCCGAGGCCGTATTCACAACGCAGCTAACGGCCCCCCTCTCTCTCTCTATCTCTTCAGTCCAGTTTTCTGTTATAGATCATTTCGCTTTATCATAATGATTCCTAAGTTTTGATTCTAATGAAATGCCTGTAAAAGCAAATATGTGTTCCTTTCATTTTGCAAACTATTGTTTGGGTTGAGATTTAGATAGTTCAGAATTTTTTTTTAAAAACATCAAAGTTAAGAACCATTTTTATATGTTTCGCGAGTACGGCCAACGGAACTTCGAGGTCCGGTCAGATGACTGAGACGTTAAGTGCAATTGCCTCTCGAATTTTCTTTATCCTTCTTTCGTTAAGTTTGTCGTCATAGAACGGTACAAAGAAGAATATCTGAAATGAGATAAACACGGATTAATATTTTTTTCTTCAGTTAATAATTTACATAACGTGACAAGTAAACACCGGTCTCGGTGACCAAGTGGTTAGAGCATCCTCTCCGTCACCTAGATATTGGGTTCGATCCCTAACCGCGATATACCCGAGTCGTAAAAATATACTGTCATTACTCGACGGTTACTATGCTTAACCAGAGCTTTGTTCTTTAAGGGGTAATGACAGATTCTTGTCGCCAACGGGATTCGACTGATTCCAGTCTGAAGACGTACCCGATACTCCTCGAACACGACTTGGAAACATGGTTCCATGCATTAAGTAAATGTACATTTATATGTATGTGTAAATGATCGTGCTCTATTCATTATCCAAAATCCATTCATAAATAATTCTAGCGATGAAACCATGCATAGATATTTTTATTTACTCTATAATCAATGCAATTTTATTATGATAGAATAATGGGGAAATAAAATCTGCTTCGTCTATCGGAGTCTTATTGAAAGAAAAATTAAAATAAAAACGCCGAGCCATTCTCATTTGCTATTATATGAAGAAAAAAAAAGAAAGAAAGAAAAACGCATGTCGAGTTAACCCCGTATACACACGTGAGCTACAGGGCATTCTACGGTGGTATTCTTTGTGTCTTTTTTTTTTTTACCACCGTTTAATTCACTTTGCTCGAATAAATATGTTTAACCATGCAAACTTGGGTGCGAAATGTACCGCTAAATAACTTATGTTCAACATACCAGATTTAGAATACATGCAAATGGGATGACCAGGGGAAAGAGCCCGGATGAGAAAGACACCACCTGTAAAGGTAATAATATATTAATATAACTTTATATGAACATATGATATGATATTAATAGTAATTGAATATATTTCAATATACATGTACATGTAGTTCTGTGTAATTATGTAAATGTGTTATTTGAAGCTGACATTTTTTGTGTGGTTATTTTAAAAGAGAGAGAAAGAGTGTGACTTTTATATATACACATATCCCTTATTCATAATATGTATATCTGACCAGAAGAATACTTGTATCATCGTTTTTTTTTCTGAAACATAATAATATTTTAACAAAATCTGTTATAAACATTAATGCTTTTAATATGATTTTTAATGTTTAGTATCCATTTTTTTATAATATTAAATATATGTGCATATTACTCTCATGTTATTGCAAGGTAGATGTGGAAAATAAAATGCATACGATTATTATTTGTTCATAAAAAAAAGAAAAAGAAACGAAAAACTAGAAATATGTCCATAGGACACAGATGCCCCAACAACCGCTTTTTTGTTGAATGATAGCATGTCAAGAACCTTCGTCCAGTCTAAGAAGGATTTTATACTAAAGGTTACAGTGACCATGACCTTTGACATAGTGACCTCAAAATCAATAAGGTTCATCTACTGGTCATGGACAAAGTCCCTATCATGATTTTCAAACCCAGGCCTTGCCGTTCTCCATTTAATGATCGGACAAGGATTTCATACTAATGTACACAGTGACCTTGACCTTTGACATAGTGACCTCAAAATCAATATAGCTCATCTACTGGTCATGGCCAAAGCCCCTACTAAGTTTCACAAACTCAGGCCCTGCCGTTCTCCAGTTAATGATCGGACAACAATTTCATACTAAAGGGTACAGTGACCATGACCTTTGACATAGTGACATCAATATCAATAGGATTCATCTACTGGTCATGGCCAAAGTCCCTACCAGGTTTCAATAAACCCAGGCCCTCCATTGATGACGTCAGACAAAAGTTACAAACCTCGTAATATTCATTTCGTCCTCTCCTTATTTCGACCACATCCAACCATTCGGCCCTCGTGTATACCAGGAGACGGATAAAGGACCCATCCTTGGAAAACTTCAATTATAAGGCAATACCTACATAACTACATGTATACATAATATTTCACAAGTCATTATAATATTCATGATAGAAAACTTTAATAAAATGCCATTTAACTGTCAACCAAAAGTTCCATGGATAGTTTATGAAACACTAAATTTTTCAATTTAATTTTGTATAGCTTTCTTAAATAAAATAATGTCCAAGACACATGGGTAGCATGTTAAAGTTAAACGTGTAAATGCAGATTTTCTTATTAATATAAATCGATCGCTGAAACAGTTATTTTTGTCAGTAATAAGATTTTTCACTTCATACCCATAGATCTACCGCTAACAAACAGTGTCACAATAAGTAAACTAGTTCAAACAGTATTAACGTGTTAATCAAGTAAAACTAATGGACGATATGATCATTTGATTTGAATACATCAAGAAAAAATAATTACTTCGCCGTAGTAAGCATATTATTTGAGAGAAAGAGGACGGGGGGGGGTGGGCTTACAACATGGGGTTGAAGGTTTGTAGTCCAGTTGCGATGGGGCAGTACTACTAGTACATTTATCTCATATTTTCAAAATGACTGAAGCACTGTTGATGGGACGTTGATATCAATAAAATATATTAGTACCCTATGAATGTCGAAAGTCTCCACATTATCAGCTTGCTGAATCACTTGTCTCACCGCAGTCA
>CM037795.1:14178054-14228054 GCA_021229015.1 Solen grandis
CAATAGGCTCAAATTCTGCAAACCATATATAGTGCTAAGTCATAATTAAATTCAGTAATTTCATGAGTGTAATGAGAATGCATTTCACCATTTCTGGGTTCCCTAAGGAAAAACGATACTATTAATACTTTCTAATGATAAAAATGTGTTTGATGTCCCTTTACCTCATATAGACTCATTTTGACGCATCGGCAGACAGAGCAGGCTCCGATCAGGGTCTCCTCTGTTTGCTCATATATCATTGTGGCTTAGATTCTATGTAGTCTGTATGGCAAAGAAAACTTCATTGTATCATAGAGTATTTCCAGATCAGTGTATGAATATTCCTGGTGTCAGAAATTTGTACATGGAGAGGTTAAGACCCTCAAAGGAATTGGGGATGGCTTATTTGTATTACTGAGTGTTGAGTGAGCTAAGTTTTGTGTCTGCATGAAACCCCTTTATGTGCAGCCCTTTGGTAAAGAAAGCTAATAAACAAGATTATGAGACCAGCTTAATAATGAAAAAATGAATTAGTCTTTTACTGCAGAAATAAAGTGAGAAAACTGCTAGCAGCCTGCAGTTGTTTCATCTCATATACTGGTTTAGTCCTGTTATTAGCTGCCATGAGCCAAATTTGATGAAAAAGAGAAACACCCCAGCAAGAATTATCTGATGTGATGTAACTTTTTAGCTCACCTGAGCAAAGCAGAGGGTGAGCTATTGTGATCCCGTGAGTGTCTGTCATCCGTCGTGCGGCGTCAACAATTTAGTGTTTACACTCTGTCACCTTTATTTCTTAAGCAATTATCTTCAAACTTTAAGACAATGTTTATGACCATAATGTCTTGATTGAGTTTGATTATGGCTGAGATGGGTCAATAAGGTCAGAAGATATGCCCCTTTTAATATTAAAAAATGCCAGATTTCACGATGTTTACACTCTAGCATCTTCATCTTTTGAGCAAACATCTACAAACTTTATGGCAATGCTTATGACCATAATGTCTCGATTGAGTTCTATTATGGCTGAGATGGGTCAATTAGGTCGGTAGACCCTTTTAAGGCTCTGGAACTGTATGGTGACCTTCCAAAATCCTAAAAATGATATTATTTCCTGAATCTATACTATAAAACACATTGTATGGTGAATTTTTATTTAAATTTACCGTTTATAACTAAAGTTATTGACATTTTTATGTATTTTCCCTTAATGTTCAGAAATGGTCAAAATAATACAAGGGTAAAAAATAAAAAAGTACACTTTTTTTATAAACAACTGTTTTATGTTCATATTTTAACCCATTTTCCTGTTTTACAATAACTAAATATTAATTAAAATCAATAGAATTGAGCTTTGGACAAATATTTTTCAAGATATAGAGTTTTATATACATATACTAAAAATTTAAAGCTAAATACTCAAGTGGATTAAGTTTAGACATGAAACAACTTTTAAAATTTTCTGCAATAATAACTCTACATAATATGAGATTCAATAGAAGTTTTACTGTTCCAAAAGAAAATAATAGCAAGTTATATAAGGTGACTATAATGAAACTCCAAGCGAAAAATGACATCAAAATAGTCAATATTTATTAAATAGTAAATCTTTAAATAAAAAAATCATCTATATATGATACAAAAATGAGTTTTAAACTTCAAAAACACAAATATATCACAGAATACATGGTTAACCTTGTTCTTTTGAACAATATATGAATGCAACGGAGCTGAACATTCAGTATATACATGTAATATCATAAACTCTGCCTGCAGGTCCAATGGTCCAAGATGTGTCTGTTAATAACACACATGAATATCACATTTACTACAAATGGTGTAAAGGGCCATGTGAAGGCTTTCTTAAGTCTCCATATTTTTCATCTCAGCTTAATTTGTATTTATTATTACCTCCCTTTAAAGGTACATTTGTGTCTGCTCCAGAGTTTTTTTTTTTTTTTTTTTCATTACTCTCATTATTTTGTTACTTTGACATTTCCATTCATACCTACATCAACTGTTTATAAAGTGTTGCTTACAGATAGCACATGTCCTTCTGTTGATAGTTTGTTAACCATTACTGATTTTAAACAGTTTTTCTGAAGGAAACCTCTGGTTATAAATATGGGGTAAGTCAGAGGGCGGGCATATAGGCTGTGTAAACAAATACCTCTGTGCGCAACAAGATGAGACATTACAGTCTTTGCCTGTACACACAGTCCCAACACAATAATTATGTTCGACTTCAATTTTACACTTCTTGGCCTTTACAGCGCAAGCTTTGCTGAAACGACCTTGCAAGTCGCTTCGCTGAACACCAGTTTCAGCCATTTTGAATACCCAACTACGTATCGGAAAACCCCACCAAATGATAGGAAATTACTAAAAATAGAATAAACCGGAAATCGACGATAATTAACGATTACGGATCATTCGGCAAACACGGACATTTCCGAGTGTCGGTGTTTGCCGAAGTTCATTACAGTTCCAGAGCCTTAATATTAAAAAATGCCAGATTTCATTTTGTTTACACTCTAGCATCTTCATCTTTTGAGCAATCATCTGCAAACTTTATGACAATGTTTATGACCAGAATGTCTCAATTGAGTTCAATTATGGCTGAGATCGGTCAATTAGGTCAGGAGTTAAGCCCCTTTTTATATAAAAAAATGCCAATTTCACTTTGTTTACACTCAAGCATCTTCATCTTTTTTAGCAATCTTCATCAAACTTCATGACAATGTTTTTGATTATAATGTCTTGATTGAGTTTGATTGTGGCTGAGATCGGTCAATAAGGACAGGAGTTAAGCACCTTTCAATATTCAAAAAATGCCAGAATTCACTTTGTTTACACTCTAGCATCTTCATCTTTTGAGCAATCATCTTCAGACGTTATGGCAATGCTTATGACCATAATGTCTCGACTGAGTTTAATTAAAGCTGAGATCTGTTGATTAGGTCAAGAGTTATGCCCCTTTTGATATAAAAAAAAAGAAGCCAGATTTCACTTTGAATACACTCTAGCATCTTCATTTTTTAGCAATCATCTTCAATCTTTATGACATTGTTAATGACAATAATATCTTAATTGGGTTCAATTGTGGCTGAGATGGGCCAATTAGGTCAGGAGTTACGCCCCTTTTAATACAAAAAATGCAAGATTTCACTTTGTTTTCTCTCTACCATCTTCATTTTTTTAAAACAATCTTTTTTAAACTTTAAAACAATGTTTATGCCCATAATCTCGCAATCGGGTTCAATTATAACTGATATTGTCTAGTTTATTTAGGAAATTATGCCCTTTTCACCATAAAAAAGCCAGATTTCACTTTGTTTACACTCTAGCATCTTTATTTCTTAAGCAATCATCTTTCTCAGGTGAGCGATCAAGGGCCATCTTGGCCCTCTTGTTAAATTTTTTGTTTGATCACATTCAGTTTAAGAAGTATACTGACCACAAATCAACCACATATTTCTGTTAATACCTGAATGAAAATAGATTGAAAAAGAAAAAGATGCAGAGCATCAAAATCGCCATGATGTGATATTTTAAATATTAAGATATTTTAGTGCAGATGACTTTTGAATAGAGTTCAATCTGGAAACCAGAGGGGAGGTAAGGGGGCCATGACTCCTCCTGAGATTTGACCATTAAATTAAGATTAAAGAAGGAAAGAATCCCCTCCCCTCCTCCCTCAAAAAACCATTTGACCCTATTTGTAAAACCGATGGACCCTCCCTGAAAAATCTTAAAAGAAATTGAGTAGAGTATGGAAGAAGTCTTAAAGTATGACTTTATATATGTAGATTGAGCCTTCCTCACATGGCCCTAGGTATGGTGAATTTCAGAGATGGCTAGGTATGGTAATTCCATAGCTGACCAACATATCCCTGTTGCCTCCTCCTCCTCACATTAAAAAAATCTTAAAGATAAATTTGGCTCCAATTTCAAATAAATAATGGATATGAAAAACTTCACTTTTTGAAATATTAAAGCTATAAAATGATTTATGCATAAATGTACTAGTACAAAATGACCGATGACACCAGTATATTCAGAAACAAAACCTTGTCCTGCAAAACCTTGTCCTGTGTGTTTACAGACATGTGTTTGCCATTATTGGAAATATTTATGCATACAGTACTTCAAGATCACGGGGCAATTTAAGGTCTGATTGCGATGAAAAAAGGGAGAAAAACCAAAATATAGAATCGACACATGGAGTTTTGTAGCGCCATGATGTGCTTTTCCATGAAAATATTTTCCCCATCTTTTTATATACTTGAAATCACAAAATAAGCATGAGGAATTGGAGGCATTTATGCTTTCCTTTTTGAAGTAATAAATATTAACCAAGAAACACAAGGAACTCTGCATGATTGCCCTATGTAAACAAGTTTGCCTTATGTCAGTATTATGCTATTAGAAGCCCCCTACAGGTAAAACAACAACATACAGTCGGTTTTTTGCCTCATTATTATTCATGACCCTCTGATTGTTTCCAAATGTGATTGGATTGTTTTGGACAAATAATGTTAGGTAATATTCGTGTTTATTCATCCTTTTGGTAGCTACAAGTGTTGAATTAAATACATCTTTAAAGACCAAGTTAAAATTTCTGTCTCAAGCAGTCAGTCAAGGGAACAAGAGAAAGTGGCCTCTTAACAGAGGTGAATGCCAAATGAAATTTAAAAAAACAAAAAATGATACTGTTTGGTAATATTAAATTGACTGCTAAATGCAGGTTGATGGCTTAGTAAAGGTGGCTGCTGATACAGGTTTAACTGTAACTTTTTGTTCCATTAAAACAATTTACTAGTGACATTAGTAAATTGCAACAGACATTTTGAATTTAATCCTATGGCATCGTTTTTTATAACTGTTAAAACACTGTGATTAGTTATTTTAAAATATCAATTATGTCGTTGAATTCCTTGGGATGTGGCCATAAGGAGTTTGGCTTGCATGGGGTCATTGTGTTTTTCAAACACATCTTGTTTTCATTTTTTTTCTGAAGTATATCTCATTTACTGTACAGTTAAAAGGCTTGATATGTGGCATACTTACTCTACTAAAAAATTCTTTCAATCAACATCAGTTATTTTGCATCTGACCTCCTTGGGTGGGGCCTAGAGGGGTTAAGCTCAGACAGGGGCATTGTATTTATGAACACATCTTGTTTATTTTGTACTATATAAGGACTGTCCCGAAAATGACTTTAACAACCATTATAACACTGGACCAACCTGCAAGTTACTTAAAGAGTAACTAGGTATTTTACTGCTTGCTTCTCCTTTACTTTGCTTTCTCCTCCTCCGTGACCGAGAGGTTAAAGTCGCTGACTTTAACACTCACTCAGCCCCTCACCGTGTGGGTTCAAATCCCGGCAGGGTCATTCGGATTTTCATATGAAGAAGCCTTCTGGCTGGCTTACGGTAGGTCAGTAGTTCTACCCGTAATTGGCTGGACGTCGCAATATGACTGAAATACTGTCGAATCGACGGTAAACTCAAATAGTCAAGTCAAGTCTTCTTTATACTGAATAGGGCTTTGAACTCACTGAAATTAGGTCATTCGCTTGTTGTTGTTGTTTTTTTGGTATGCATCCTATAAAATAATTGACAAAAAAGATCTTTTAGTCTTACCTAAAAGTAAATTTTTTTTCTCACTTAATGAGAGCCTGACGTCTTGATAGAAAATGTGACCAGTAATACTGTTTAAACTTGGAGACTTATATCTACTGATATTTGCTAAACAAGACAAACTGAAAATTGTTTTAAAGAAAATGTCCACCATTGTCATTAATTTTCAAGGTTGATATTTATCCAAATTGTAATGATAAAAAATGTATAGAATTATTTCAAATAAATTTTACAATGAACTGATAAAAGGACTGAATGGGTTATTAAAATCATCATCAATAAAACATTGAACTCTTTACGGTATTTATGCTTTTCATTTCTGTTATACTTTGGAATTGAAATTCAGTTGCCTTTGCATAGTATAATGAATTATACTTTAACAACATACTCCATTTTTATGCAGATGAGGTCTACTCTTCATATTTCTGCTGTAAGCAGAGATGACACATAGGGATCACTTTTCTGTTGTCTGTCCGTCTGCTGTTACACTTTGTCCATCACACTTTTTCCATTGCGCTTCAGAAGGTGACACTGTGTGTTCCAAGAACACTCTTATTATATATATATGAGAGAGAGGGAGAGTAGCAAAGAGGAAGAGAGAAAGAGAGGATTTGGGGGGGGATGGGGTGGGAGACAGAGAGAGAGTAACAAAGAGGAAGCGAGAAAGAGAGAGTTGTGCATTTGGTTGGTGAGGAGAGAGAGAGAGGGGGGAGGGGAGGAGAGAGAGAGAGTGTGTGTTGTGCATTTGGTTGGTGAGGAGAGAGAGGTGGAAGAGAGAGAGAGAGAGTTGTGCATTTGGTTGGTGAGGAGAGAGAGGAGAGAGAGAGAGAGAGAGAGTTGTGCATTAACTTTATATAAACAGGAAGGATGGATGAATTGAAGCACATCCACATCAGACCAAGAGTTATTTTATCATATTTCTTGACTACAACTTGTATGAGTTCAATCTTGGGGTAACATACTTGACTGTAAATCCAAAGGTCGGGTTTGAATCCCGTTTGGGACAAGGATTTTTCATGACCTTCCAGGTCACCAAGTACTGGTCCAGTTGATGAACTGTTGAAAGGGATTAGTATTTGATGTAATATAAATATGTTTAGCCCTTACAATGCTCTAGGCTCTTGTAACTGCCCCTGCAACCAGTGCAGACCAAGATCAGCCTGCATATCTGTGAAGTCTGATCTTGGTCTGAAATGTTTGCTACTCAGTCAATGAATTCTCAGCAAGCACCCACAAAAACAGCTAATTGTACAGTTCAAAATACAAATGTTTTGGTTAATGTACTCTAAATTGTTCAACTTGTTTTGAAATTTATGAAAAATAAATGAAGTATAAATCTTATGAGTATACTTCTTAGTATATTCACAGGTCATGAAATGTTTGAAATTGAAATTTTTGTCACCTAAAAAAGCCTCAAATTTTCAATCACCACAAATATGAAACTTGAAGAAATTAGATAACAGTACCATTTTCATTTACAAAATACAAATAGTGGCATGTACACTGCATTCAAAATTTCTAATTATTTCTCCAAACAGCAATAAAATGGAAGTTCTTCTAAACTTTAAATTAAGGAGAGGTTTTGTGAGATTGTGAGATTTGGCCTCTTGTTCTTGAACCATATTCTTCATTGTTAATGCATTGGCAAACAAAACAGTCTCAGATCAGACAGCTCCTATAGTGAGCTGTCTGATCAAGGTCTCCTCTGCTTGCTCATACAATATTGTAGCACAGATTCTACAATCTGCACTGCAAAGAAAAATCTATTGTTTAATATGCCATTCAAAATTCAATCCATTTATATTCATCAGATCATAAATTTGTATATGAATGAGGTAAAGTGTTTGAATAAAAATGGTATGGAGGTAAGATTTTCATACTCGGTCTCATGGGTGCCTGATGTGTCCTGGGTTCGATTCCTGGTTACGTACATGAGAGGGTACAGTGGTCGCTCATCCAGACATGTGAGTTTTCTCCGGGATCTCCGGTTTCCTCCCACAGTAATTACCACATATGCCGCCACCAGAGCCATCGAGAGTGATTAATATAAGTTATTAGTACTTGTTTCATAATTGATGTAAAATAAGTAAAGTTTAAACTATGCCAAGATTCTCCAATTTGAGCCTGACTTTGTACTGAAGTGTTTTAAATTTGAGAACACAGGGCCAGGTGGCCAGGTATTTTTAAGGAATGTAAGGTTAGATGGAAAATTAAGCTAGGCTTGTGACATTTAATCTGCAATGTAGAATCCACTATTGCCTACTATATCATTGTAATGTCAAGCATTTTAATCAGGAAGTGTTCCATGCTCTGCTGTGTCTACACTTCCTACCCTTTATAGATCTAAATGTCATGTAGGAAAACAGGCTCTTTGCCAGCCATCCATTTAATAAATGAAATTTAAACATTTCAAAATAATGCTTGGACCAGCACTTAAGCAAATGAATTCCACGTCTTTTTTTAGACCCTTAATTGTCAGTGATGGCCTTAAATGGACCTGTAGGGATTCTTATCAGATTTCACAGGGTCATTTTGATTGGCTGATTTCTGCCACTGAAGAGTGATACTGCCACATAAAATGTTGCTTTCGCCACCTGCCTGCTGACTTAATTTGATCTCTCTCTAGCTTGACAGGATAAGGTATATGGTGGAGTGTGGATTTTGAGTGGAGAATTAATTAATCTCATTCCAGGTTGTAATTGTATTGATGTTGGCAAGCAACTGCATGCAACACACACTGGTGTAAGTTTAGAGTCCAGCATTCTGAAGTCAAAGTTGATCTGTACGTTTAGGTGGACATACAAAATTATGTTTTATTCTATAAATAATGATAGAAATACAAAATATCGGGAAGGGGGAGGGGCACTTTAGTTTGTTGATAATTCCTGATAAAAAATTTTGATGCTCAATCCCACTGAATATCAACTGTGTTTTTCTCCAGATTTTTAGTACATTATAGGTGGGAATTAACCCTTTCCCTCATAGAGGACACCATATAAAAAGACCTATGCGAACAGCATAAAACCAGATCAGCCTGCGAGTAACTCGCAGGCTGATCAGGTTTTATGCTGTTCGCTGCTCCTCAGTGGTCTGGAAATGAGGATTTTATAATTAAATTTGGTAAGGTTTAACTGTGGTTTTCTGCAGATCAGGTTTATGTGGTACCTATTGAGTGCGTCAAAATGAGTCTATATGAGGGAAAGGGTTAACTAGAAGGTGGTTTATACCCTCATACATGCTTTGGCACAGAAAAAGAAGCCTGATAGACTGAACATGGCATTTCTAGCAAAATCTTACTAAAATAAAAGGCCATGACTGTATAAAAAAAATAAGGATATTGCCCACAGTTGAAAATGGCTTCACTTTATTTAGATTTACATGTGTTGCAAAAATGATCTTGATTTGTGGAGCTTTAGTATGATGAGTTATCTATTTGGACAAGGTATTTTTAGCACAAAGTACCATAATTCTGTCAAAATTTTATGAAGTCAGATTTGGCTTTTGTTCTGTGAGGATAAACAATTGAACAAACAACATATAAATCTGTCAACCTGTTCATGAGTTGTTGATTGGACAGAGCCAACAGACCAACAGACAAGCTCACTCCCATAACACACCTCCCCCCACCCACATTTTTGTTGGGTTTAATAGTACCTTTCTCTATGTTAAATAGGGCTATGCTGGAATCCTGCATGTTGCTACAGGGGTGATCATCACCTTCAGTGATACCTTTAGGTTTTTTTTATAAATCTTCTTGAATTGAATAACTTGGATAAAACAGTATGATAGAACAGTACTGTGCATAGTAGATTTCAGTATTTGCTAGGAGAAGATGTTAGGAGCAGATGTGACTCAATAATACAATATACACCACACTGGCAACTAAATCAGATATTCAAAATTTCATGGATTTTCCCCAGCAAATGTTTTCATGCTGCCTCTATCAGCAATAAATTGTGGTTGAGATTCATATCTACTGGTATATAGATGTTTGCCAGTCTGTATTGATATTGTAAGTCTTACATAAGAATGAGCTCATCAAAATGAATGTATGTCCACAGTAATTGCCTTTCCACATATTTTGTGAAAAGGAATACTGCTTATAATGCTCAAATCAAAATTTATTTTTCTAAAAATGATAAAGATCATAAAAAAATCCTTTTTTTGTTATTGAATAAGATTATGCTGATATTTAAATAGGAATAAAAAAACAATACACAATCCCCCCCATTAAAATACGCTAAACTATTTTCATCAGTTTCCCCTCCACCCTTTACATATCTGAGTCATTGAAGGCTTCTCGTAACCTATAACTCATTCCTTCATACTATGGCCTTTTTAATTACTACCTACCATGTCTCCGTGAAAAAACTGTTCTGGAATAATAAGATTGGCCGCAGCCCTGTATCGATATGCAGTTTCACACAGGAATGAGTTTTGCCATTGTACCTAATTGCTACTGTATTTAGATGCTGACTTCTGGAGACAGATTACCTGTCTGCTATATTTAGTGTAGGGTTACTCCAAAATTAACATCTAGACTATTTTGTGCATGTAGTATAGGCAAGTGAAGGAAGAGAGCGATATGGTCCAGTGGTCCAGTGGTAATCTACGTCACTGTGGGTCTGAAGGTTGTGGGTTCAAACTCAGTTTTGGGCAAATATCTTTGATGACCCTCCCAGGCACAAAGTACTGGCCCAACCCAGGGATTATAGTAATGTATAAACTGATGTGTCCCAGTCGATGTAAAAAGAAATGAATATGTCAGCTGAAGAGAGTTGAATTGATATGTATGTCTAATGCAATTTAATTAATATGTCTGAAATGAATTTTAGTCTTTATATAATCATATTATTTTGAATCAGATTGGCATGGCGGTTTTTTTTTTTAAAAAATTATTGCCAAATTTCAAATAAAAAAATATATTCCACTAGCAGAACTTTTAAATTGGAAAACAAATACTGTGTCACTGTAAGGATGTCACAATGTAAAATTAGATACCGTAGAGCAGGTTACTTCTGCAGGTAATTTATTTCTGCTATTCTGCAGATCCGTAGAGATAAAATCCGTGGAAATTAACTAACAGTAGAAAAATATTCACAGGATAAAACTCTTTAGATCCCTTCAGATCATTAGATACTGATCTACATGAAAGATGCTGTGACGATATTTCTTAATAATCAACAAGAGTCTGCTACCGCTAGCATTAAAATAAAACAACCAGTCAATGTAGTTTTCACTAAATTGTTGAATGGTTTGTAATTACAGGAAATGGATGAAAAAGACAGAGGAAAAATATGACAGTTTGACCACATTTCATTGTAATCTTCCCTTTTCAATGGCACAAATGTCACCTTCCAGGTTCACCTGGGGATGGGGAGAATTTTTCAGCCTTGGGTCTTAATTACATGTTAAACAATGCAAACTGCGCATATTTTTGCACGTGTACCAATGGTTTGCTCCCTCTAAATTTACTTACAGATAAAGAATCTAGTTTAAAATTTACATTTGAAAATCCATAAACATACAATTAAAAGGTCAAGATTAGTAATGGATTGACTCATTGTCTGTTTATAACTTATAACAATGCAGATGTTAAATTGTGTATGGTATGGTTGACGGTAGAGTATGTGAGATGTAATATAGAGTGATCTCCCTTAGGTGTAATACTTAGCATTAGAGATTTTAATATGTTTGCTTAATAGCAAGGTAAGAAAGCGCAGAAATGAATTCTTCCTGGGTCTGATAAATCGCAGAATTATGATCCGTAGAAAAAACTAACCCATTTTTACGGCAAAAATGCAGAATATTACGCCCGCAGAGATAGCCCACTATACAGTATTGCTACTATAGTGTCCATAAATGTTTCCTTTTGTGTAGGTTATCCAGTAATATATTTAGATTTTTATAAACAATAGAGATAATTTGTGTCAACATGTTTCAATTTGTTACCATTGATTATCTTGGACACAATTAAATCAAGTGTTTTATTATAGACCCAGTCTTTTGGCACCAGTGCAGGCCAAGATCATCTGCACATCTGCACAGTCTGATCCAGATCTGCATGTGACCGTTCACTATTTAGTTATTGAACTTACAGCAAGCACTCCAATAAACAACTAATGATACATTCCAAAGTAAAGACATAAAAAATCCAATTTAAAAATTTAGCATGGTAATTTTAACGCAAACTATTTTGTATTTTCAAATAGTAATTATTAGGTTTATTGCTTAGATGATATTAATATTTCATTTTCATTTATTGAAAATGAAATAGAATCACTTAACTGATTGAAACCTTTTGCTGGTTTCTATAGCAACCATTTCATCATTATCAACTCTTCATGCCAGTGTACCTTGGGTGAAAAGTTTATTTTGGATGTTTTTTTGTGTTTTTTTTGTGATTTTTTGTTTTTCACATGCATCAGAAAATTAGCCATAGGGATATTTTCAGTGCACAAATTCGTTGAATTGTGGTATCAAGTTGCATGTGAGGAAAAACTCTACTTCTTCATGGAGTAGTTGTGATGCATTCAAATGATCACCGGTGATGCAGAATGAATGGCATTTTAATCACTTGAGATATTGCTCAGCATTGAAACCCTGCATGATGGTTCTTTGATTTGATAGTTATTTTTATTGGAGTTTGTTTTGGCCATAAAGCAAAAGAAAGAAAAAAGAATAGAACAGTCTGGTATCACAGAATTATTATTCCATTACTCTATTTTTAGAATTTCACGAATATTGATCCCCATGAAAACTTGTCTCTTATAAGATAGACCTCATGTTTTCTAGAACATAGATCCAAGAATAAATGTACCCATGAAATTCTCTTAGGTACTTAATGTCAATAAAAATTAATGATTTTATAGTATGTGTTCTTTTTGTGTAAACATGGCATAAAGTCATGGATTACCGATAAATGGTATCCCAGACTAGCCACTTGATAGTCAGGTAATTTAATTGGAATATATTTGATAACATGGGAAAGATCCGTACAATTATGTCCTTGCCATTTCATGTAAGATTGCAGCATGATAGCATTTTACAAGAAGACAGGCGCCTAACTTCAGTGACTTCCAAAAACTTTTTGTGTTCAAATGGTCAAATAAAGACAAAGATAAGCACTGGTCTGCTAGTCTGAGACAGGTATAAAACTGTCTTTTGACCTAGTTCAACCTTGTAACTTTGTATAGTCTAGCTAAAATGCTGCAAAATGCATTTAGCGTTATTGAAATGTTAGGATTTGATCTTGCTCACAAATCCAAAATGTTAATTACAAGGACTGTTTACAAAAATGCATTATGAGAACCACTGTTTACTTGGTATTCAGTCAGTATATATGGACATGGGTGTGTTGCTTATACTGGAAATGAGATGAATAAAATTTCTGTTAATTTCATTTTTTTTTATCATTTTTTTGATGGGTTTATGAATGAAAAATTCTGTCCATCTGGGCAGCTGTCAGGCATCTGCTCCGGTTGACTTTTTTTTTCTTTTTTTAGCTCACCTGAGCACAACGTGCTCAAGGTGAGCTTTTGTGATCGCCCTTCGTCCGGCGTCTGTCGTCCGATGTGCGACGTCAACAATTTGGCTTGTTAACACTCTAGAGGCCATATTTTTAGGCCAATCTTCATGAAACTTGGTCAGAATGTTTGTCTCCATAAAATCTTGGACAAGTTCGAAATTGGGTCATGTGGGGTCAAAAAGTAGGTCACGAGGTCAAATCTTATAAAAACCTTGTTAACACTGTAGAGGCCATATTTTTAGGCCCAATCTTCATGAAACTTGGTCAGAATGTTTGTCTGCATGAAATCTTGGGCAAGTTCGAAATTGGGTCATGTGGGGTCAAAAAGTAGGTCACAAGGTCTAATCTTATAAAAACCTTGTTAACACTCTAGAGGCCACATTTTTGGCCCAATCTTCATGAAACTTGGTCAGAATGTTTGTCTCCATAAAATCTTGGATTTTTGGTCATGTGGGTCAAAAAGTAGGTCAATATGAAAAATCCAGCATATGTTGCTCATTTATAATAAGGTGAGCAATTCAGGGCCATCATGGCCCTCTTGTTTTTAAACATGCTATAACTTCTATGTCCTTCATTGGATTGCTTCCATATTTGGACAGTTGCATAAGGAGATGGACCTTTTACTTTAGCTGTTGACCTTTTGACCTTGAAATTTTACCTACTTTTGATGAAGAAAGCGTGTCTGGCCAGGTTTACCTTTTGGTTAATCTGCTATAACTTCTATGCATGTCATTGGATTGCTTCAATATTTGGACAGTTGCTTAAGTGGATGGATGGACCTCTTCATTATGCAGCTGACAACCTTGACCTTTGACCAATTTTTGATGAAAATAGCCTGAAAAACCTGTCCATTTTATCATCAGGTCTTGTTTTTCTACATAATTTTGGATGTGATAGGTAATTGCATGAGAGAGAAATATTAGATTTGGATCCCATTTCAGTTGTGTTTATTACAGACATTTTATTATCAGAACATTTCAGACTTTGACTGTCCCATCAGTTTAAAATAACGCTGTAAAGATTCCCTTGTGTGCACTGGCTTTTCACTGAGAGTTTGATTACCAAAAATGATTTACTTCTTCTGTAAAACGTGTGATTAAAATGACACTTTCTTCATTGAAATTCAATCTTTGGTGATGAATGTATTGCCTTCTCTGTCTAAAATTCAAACAGAATTTCAGTGATGTTCATTATTATTTTATGACTCTCTGTATACACTTATTTCAAATATATATTTTGTAGGTAAGCCACTTATGTTACATATTTAGTAGCACATTTATTCACTGAGGGCACAACAATTACGGGTTTGAATCGCATTTTGTACAAACGTCGTTTCACAACTAATTTAGGATAAACAGTTTGAATCTTTCTCCAGTCATTTCCTTTCTTATTTGATCAATATACCGTTTTTACATGCAAGGATTTAATCCATTGTATCACTGATGCAAAAACACATTTATGGATTATCAAAAAGTCTTTGAATTTTTTATTGTGTTTGAAATTGCTTTGTATTTTCTGAAAATGACAGTAATTGATAATTATTGAAGGAATCATGACTGAGCAAATGAATGGAATTCCTTCCTTAAAAGAAATGAGGTTTAATATCCAAGAAAAAAGAAATCAGTGAGTCGAACAGATTTTGACCTTGAGTTCCTCATTATAATCTGTCGGAATTTTAGACTTGGGCCAAGACATCCAAATGTTCAGCGCTAAGTTTTACTTGATTTTTGAATACTAAATGAATGAACAAATTCATATGTCTGAATACAAAAAAGAAAGAATGGTCATATCATTAAGTATGTTTGTAAATTTATTTGTTAAGAAATAGTATACATGTACATGATTCTCAGAATTTAAAATATTGAATCTTAATGTCTGAAATATAGATCCAGAAGACTGCAGATGTATCTATATCCAGCTAGCACATGTATAATTATGATTGGTCATTTCAAGGCTGTTACAAAATGTTTCTTCACAGTTTGTGTAAGTTCCCCATAAAGCTTGATATACATGTATAATTATGATTGGTCATTTCAATGCTGTTACAAAATGTTTCTTCACAGTTTGTGTAAGTTCCCCATAAAGCTTGATATACATGTATAATTATGATTGTTCATTTCAAGGCAGTTACAAAATGTTTCTTCACAGTTTGTGTAAGTTCCCCATAAAGCTTGATATACATGTATAATTATGATTGGTCATTACAAGGCTGTTACAAAATGTTTCTTCACAATTTGTGTAAGTTCCCCATAAAGCTTGATATACATGTATAATTATGATTGGTCATTACAAGGCTGTTACAAAATGTTTCTTCACAATTTGTGTAAGTTCCCCATAAAGCTTGATATACATGTATAATTATGATTGGTCATTACAAGGCTGTTACAAAATGTTTCTTCACAGTTTGTGTAAGTTCCCCATAAAGCTTGATATACATGTATAATTATGATTGGTCATTACAAGGCTGTTACAAAATGTTTCTTCACATTACAAAATGTTTCTTCACAGTTTGTGTAAGTTCCCCATAAAGCTTGATATACATGTATAATTATGATTGGTCATTACAAGGCTGTTACAAAATGTTTCTTCACAGTTTGTGTAAGTTCCCCATAAAGCTTGATATACATGTATAATTATGATTGGTCATTACAAGGCTGTTACAAAATGTTTCTTCACAGTTTGTGTAAGTTCCCCATAAAGCTTGATATACATGTATAATTATGATTGGTCATTACAAGGCTGTTACAAAATGTTTCTTCACAGTTTGTGCCCCAAAGTTGATATACATTATAATTATGATTGGTCATTTCAAGGCTGTTACAAAATGTTTCTTCACAGTTTGTGTAAGTTCCCCATAAAGCTTGATATACATGTATAATTATACCCCCCCGCAACGAAGTTAGGGGGGGGTATACTGGAATCAGGTTGTCCGTCCGTCCGTCTGTCCGTCCGTCTGTCCGTCCGTCTGTCCGTCCGTCTGTCCGTCCGTCCGTCTGTAGACACAAAATTCTGCGGACTACTCCTCCTAAACTTCTGGAAGGATTTTGATGAAACTTGCTGGCAATGATCCTTAGACATTGTATTAGCGCGTTATCTATATAGCATTGAGTTACCTCCCCTATTTACCAAGTTATGCCCCTTTGATGATTTTTGCATTACAAACTTCTGCGGACTACTCCGCCTAAACTACTGGAAGGATTTTAATGATACTTGCTGTCAATGATCCTTAGACATTGTAGCAGCGCGTTATCTATATAGCATTGAGTTACCTCCCCTATTCACCAAGTTATGCCCCTTTGATGATTTTTGCATTACAAACTTCTGCGGACTACTCCGCCTAAACTACTGGAAGGATTTTAATGATACTTGCTGTCAATGATCCTTAGACATTGTAGCAGCGCGTTATCTATATAGCATTGAGT
Organism: Solen grandis; assembly: GCA_021229015.1. Classification (NCBI taxonomy): domain Eukaryota; kingdom Metazoa; phylum Mollusca; class Bivalvia; order Adapedonta; family Solenidae; genus Solen; species Solen grandis. The sequence continues at coordinate 14,194,632 of CM037795.1, forward strand.
TACCTCCCCTATTTACCAAGTTATGCCCCTTTGATGATTTTTGCATTACAAACTTCTGCGGACTACTCCTTCTAAACTACTGGAAGGATTTTGATGAAACTTGCTGGCAGTGATCCTTAGACATTGTATAAGCGCGTTATCTATATATCATTTGGTTACCTCCCCTATTTTCCAAGTTATGCCCCTTTGATGATTTTTGCATTACAAACTTCTGCGGACTACTTCGCCTAAACTACTGGAAGGATTTTGATGAAACTTGCTGCCATTCATCCTTAGACATTGTAGAAGCATGTGTTAGTTATATAACATTGGATTACCTCCCTTTATTATCCCCTTTTTTTTGCTTTACAATTTTCTGCAGACTACTCCTCCCATTGGATTACCTCCCTTTTTAGCTCACCTGAGCACAACGTGCTCATGGTGAGCTATTGTGATCGCCTTTTGTCCGTCGTCCGTCGTCCGTCGTCCGTGCGTGCGTGCGTCCGTCCGTCGTCAACAATTTGCTTTAAACAACTTCTCCTCATGAACCGCTGAAGGGATTTTGACCAAACTTCACAGGAATCATCCTTATGATGCCCTCTATCAAAGTTGTACAAATTATTCAGATTGGTTAAAAAAGTAGGTCACAGGAGCTAAAAATAGATTTTAAAAATGCAAACTTTGAAAATCTTCTTCTGCAAAACTGCAAGGCCTAGAGCTTGGATATTTGGTATGTAGCATCATCTAATGGTTCATTACCAAGATTGTTCAAATCATAGCCCTACGGTGATAAATGCCCCCGCACCAGGGTCACTTGTTTTACATAGAGTTATATAGGAAAATGTTTAAAAATCTTCTTCTATGAATCCATAAGGCCTAGAGATTAGATATTTGGTATGTAGCATCATCTTATGGTTCATTACCAAGATTGTCAAATCATAGCCCTAGAGTGATAAATGCCCCGGCACCAGGGGTCACTTGTTTTACATAGAGTTAAATAGGAAAATCTTTAAAAATCTTCTTCTATGAATCCATAAGGCCTAGAGATTAGATATTTGGTATGAGGCATCATCTTATGGTTTATTACCAAGATTGTACAAATCATGACCCTATGGTGATAAATGCCCCCGCACCAGGGGTCACTTGTTTAACATAGAGTTATATAGGAAAATCTTTAAAAATCTTCTTCTATGAATCCATTAGGCCTAGAGCTTAGATATTTGGTATGTAGCATCATCTAATGGTTCATTATCAAGATTTTCAAAATGGTGGCCCTTTGGAGATAAATGACCCCGCACTAAGTCTTCTCCTCTGAAACCATAAGGCCCAGTGCTTATATATTTGGTGTGTAGTATTGTCAGGGCTAAAATGTTTAAGATTGAGTTATATCAGAATTCTTGTCTGTTTAAAAACCTTGTAATCAGTTGTAGCAATGGTACTCAGGTGAGCGATCCAGGGCCATCATGGCCCTCTTGTTTATAGTTATGCCCCTTTGATGATTTTTGCTTTACAATTTTCTGCAGACTACTCCTCCTAAACTACTGGAGGGATTTCAATGAAACTTGCTGTCATTCAACCTTAGACATTGTAGTAGCGCTTTTTCTATATAACATTGGGTTACCCCCCCCCCCCCCCCTCCCCCCTGTTTTAAAGATATGTCCCTTTGATGGTATTTGTTTTACAATTTTCTTCCATTGATAGATTTCAGTGAATCTTAATGATATTTATCCATAGACATAGGTATATCCATAGGTATGTGTTACAAAGGATCACTAGATTTCCATGTAGTTGGCACATATGTCCTCTGTATATTAAGATGGAGTGTTGCATACAAGAATTCTGATTTCATGCTCCAAAGCCATGTTTGACAAAAACACTTGCGGGGGGGTATAAGTAAGCCCTTAGGCGACAGTTCTAGTTATGATTGGTCATTTCAAGGCTGTTACAAAATGTTTCTTCACAGTTTGTGTAAGTTCCCCATAAAGCTTGATATACATGTATAATTATGACTGGTCATTTCAAGGCTGTTACAAAATGTTTCTTCACAATTTGTGTAAGTTCCCCATAAAGCTTGATATACATGTATAATTATGATTGGTCATTTCAAGGCTGTTACAAAATGTTTCTTCACAGTTTGTGTAAGTTCCCCATAAAGCTTGATATACATGTATAATTATGATTGGTCATTACAAGGCTGTTACAAAATGTTTCTTCACAATTTATGAAAGTTCCACATAAAGTTTGATATACATTATCACAATAGAATATTGTTTGTTTGTTTTTAGCTCACCTGAGCACAACGTGCTCAACGTGAGCTTTTGTGGTCGCCCATCGTCTGTTGTGCGTCGTCAACAATTTGGCTTGTTATCACTCTAGAGGCCACATTTTTAGCCCAATCTTCATGAAACTTGGTCAGAATGTTTGTTTCCATTAAATCTTGGACAAGTTTGAATTTGGGTCATGTGGGGTCAAAAAGTAGGTCATGAGGTCAAGTCAACAATTTGGCTTGTTAACACTCTAGAGGTCACATTTTTGGCCATATCTTCATGAAACTTAGTCGGAATGTCTGTTCCCATAAAAACTTGGACAAGCTCGAAAGTGGGTAATGTGGGGTCAAAAAGTAGGTCAATATGAAAAATCCAACATATGTTGCTCATTTATAATCAGGTGAGCGATTCAGGGCCATCATGGCCCTCTTGTTTAGCTCACCTGAGCATATCATGTTAAAGGTGAGCTTTTGTGATCACCCTGCGTCCGTTGTCGTGTGTCATGTGTCATCAACAATTTGCTTTTAACAACATCACTTCTGATACCACGGGACAGAATTTGATTAAACTTGGCAGGGATTATCCTTGAGTGATTCTTCACAAAAGGTGCTAATATAAACTTGATCCATGTAGAACCATGGTTGCTATGGCAATGGAAAGAAAAAAGCTTTAAAAATCATCTCCTTCAAAACTACTGGCCAGATTTCAAAATGTTTTAGTACAAATGTTCCGTGGGTAACCACCTACCAAGATTGCTAAAATTATTCTGATCCGTTAAAAATATGGCCACCAGGGGTGGGGCTCATTTGCCTTAAATGTATATAGTGAAAACTTTAAAGGACTTCTGCTCCAAAACAACTGGCCAGATTTAAAATATTTTGGCACAGATGTTCTATGGGTAACCCTTTAATAAGATTGCTCCTTTTAAACAGTGGTTCTAAGGTCAGTGATATAGGGCTATCATGGCCCTCTTGTTTTTGAGTCCCGGCCCATGGTCATGAATTTGTTTAGCATTGATAGTCAGGAAGTTTGAATTAAATAATGATAAAATTATTGTTTGGGTATTTTCTATTCAAATGCTATAATTAGAACCAAAGGATAAGTATTGAGTTCAATCTTTAATATAAATAAGAATGATCTTTATTCTATGATCTTGGTGTAAAAAAAACTGACAAATAAATGTACGCTGGAGAAAATGAGATATCTTCAACTGCTAAGAGATAAGATTTTCTTTCACTTTAAGTCTGTCATAGAAAAAATGTATTTTCACTTTTGGCTTAGCCATTCATGAAAATATGTGAAAACAAAATGATTCTGTTGACACTGTGTCTGAACTGAAAGAGTTTGTTGTGAATGATATTGCAATAACTAGACTTCAAATGACTTACTGAGAAACCTGTTAGATGGACATTTAAAATCCAAGGAAACAAACAAGTAAGACTTGATTAAGATTCACTTTATGGCAGAACGAAGCTCTTGAAAATTAATGTTGCTTCAGTGTCATTGACACATTTAAGCATTTATGATCAATAGCAGTTTTATGTTTTTGCAATAGTTTAGTATTTAAATGGTGAAAGTTAAAATTAAAGCATATCCAATCTGTAGAAAATAATTGTTAAGGTAATTCAGTTATTCATATATGACTCTCCATGTAAGAGAAAAGCACATTTAAGTGTGTAATTTTAGTGAATTATTTTCATTGTTCCTTTGAAATGAATTCTTTGATTGAGAGCCATATAATGACACTGCTTCCAGAAAGGGGTTATTTTCATTATCGTATACTCAAGGACTTTAAAAAAAAACTTTGCCGTGGAAAAAAAATTGGTTATTCAAATGATTTTAGATTATTTAGAATTATAAGGGGGCATATTTCTAGGAACAGATTTGTGCATATGTTATTTCCTTAACTTTTATTTTTTTACTGAAGAAAAATATGAAATATCAAAGTTTTTTAGCTCACCTGAGCACTTGTGCTCGGGTGAGCTTTTGTGATCGCCTTTTGTCCGTCGTGTGTCGTGCGTCGTGCGTCGTCCGTCGTCCGTCGTCAACAATTGCTTGTGAACACTCTAGAGGCCACAGTTTTGGCCCAATCTTCATGAAACTTGGTCAGGATGTTTGTCTACATAATATCTCGGATGAGTTCGAAATTGGGTCATGTGGGGTCAAAAACTAGGTCACTAGGTCAAATCTTAGAAAAACCTTGTGAACATTCTAGAGGCCACAAATTTGGCCCAATCTTCATGAAACTTGGTCAGAATGTTTGTCTACATGATATCTCGGATGAGTTCGAAATTGGGTCATGTGGGGTCAAAAACTAGGTCACTAGGTCAAATCTTAGAAAAACCTTGTGAACACTCTTGAGGCCACAAATTTGGCCCAATCTTCATGAAACTTGGTCAGATGTTTGTCTACATGATATCTCGGATGAGTTCGATATTAGGTCATGTGGAGTCAAAAACTAGGTCACGAGGTCAAATCTTAGAAAAACCTTGTGAACACTCTACAGGTACATGATATCTGGATGAGTTGAATTGGTCATGTGGGGTCAAAAACTAGGTCACCAGGTCAAATCTTAGAAAAACATTGTGAACACTCTACAGGCCACAATGGCCCAATCTTAATAAAATTTATTCAGCATGTTTGTCTACATGATATCTCAGATGAGTTCGAAATTGGGTCACATGGGGTCAAAAACTAGGTCACCAGGGAAAATCTTAGAAAAACCTTGCGAACACTCTACAGGCCACAGTTTTAGCCCAATCTTCATGAATAATGGTCAGGGTGTTTGTCTATATGATATCTTGGATGAGTTGGAAATGGGTAATGGGGTCAAAAACTAGGTCACCAGGAAATCTAGAAAAACCTTGGAACTCTCTAGAGGCCACAGTTTTAGCCCAATCTTCATAATTTGGTCAGGATGTTTGTCTAATTGATATATTGGATGAGTTTGAAAATGAGTCACATGAGGTCAAAAACTAGGTCACCAGGTCAAATCTAAGAAAAACCTTGTGAACACTCTAGAGGCCTACATTTTTGTCCCAGTCTTCATTAAACTAAATTTGAATGATGACTGCATGAATTCCCAGTTGAGTGCAAATTCAGGTAGGATCAATATGTAGGTCACTTAGTCAAATGTTAGAAAAACACTTTTAGATGCCAGATTTTTTGTCATTATGCCTAACACAGCCATCTTACTCAGGTGAGCGACACAGGGCCATCTTGGCCCTCTTGTTTACATGAGAGTCCTTGTTTATTTATTTGTTTTTCTAAACAGGCTCAGATGGTGCATGTTGGGATAAATTCTGCAGCCATTTGTTAGCTACCGGAAAATTCTAAGGACACTTTTCACAGAACTTCTAAACACAAGATATTTCCTCAACCCAAGATTTTGACAACTCACTTATATATATGTTAATTGACGTAGGGATAAACACATGTTAACATGGAATGAATGGAATGTCCATGGACATTGCTTATTGATTTTTCTTGGTCCAGTGTAGTTTAACTTGAGCAAATTTGATAACCAGACTGACTGCTAAGGTAAGGAAATGCACCATATTTAAAAGAATTGAAACCACCTTTCATTAGTTTGAGCCATAGGCTCATTATTTGCCTGACAGCAGTAGTATAATATTCATGAGGGATGTTTTAAAGAGGTTGTTTAAGTATAGCAGCTTCCATGACTTAGATGAGAGGCAGTTCAACTTTATATATAGCAACATCCATGACTAAGATGAGAGGCAGCTCAACTTTATATATAGCAGCTTCCATGACTAAGATGAGAGGCAGTTCAACTTTATATATAGCAGCTTCCATGACTTAGATGAGAGGCAGCTCAACTTTATATATAGCAGCTTCCATGACTAAGATGAGAGGCAGCTCAATTTTATATATAGCAGCTTCCATGACTAAGATGAGAGGCAGCTCAACTTTATATATAGCAGCTTCCATGACTAAGATGAGAGGCAGCTCAACTTTATATATAGCAACTTCCATGACTTAGATGAGAGGCAGTTCAACTTTATATATAGCAGCTTCCATGACTAAGATGAGAGACAGTTCAACTTTATATATAGCAGCTTCCATGACTAAGATGAGAGGCAGCTCAACTTTATATATAGCAGCTTTTATATATAGCAGCTTCCATGACTTAGATGAGAGGCAGCTCAACTTTATATATAGCAGTTTCCATGACTAAGATGAGAGGCAGCTCAACTTTATATATAGCAGCTTCCATGACTAAGATGAGAGGCAGCTCAACTTTATATATAGCAGCTTCCATGACTAAGATGAGAGGCAGTTCAACTTTATATATAGCAGCTTCCATGACTTAGATGAGAGGCAGCTCAACTTTATATATAGCAGCTTCCATGACTAAGATGAGAGGCAGTTCAACTTTATATATAGCAACTTCCATGACTTAGATGAGAGGCAGCTCAACTTTAAACTGCTATATATAAAGTTGAACTGCCTCTCATCTAAGTCATGGAAGCTGCTATATATAACTGCCTCTCATCTAAGTCATCTAAGTCATGGAAGCTGCTATATATAAAGTTGAACTGCCTCTCATCTAAGTCATGGAAGCTGCTATATATAAAGTTGAACTGCCTCTCATCTAAGTCATGGAAGTTGCTATATATAAAGTTGAGCTGCCTCTCATCTAAGTCATGGAAGCTGCTATATATAAAGTTGAACTGCCTCTCATCTAAGTCATGGAAGTTGCTATATATAAAGTTGAACTGCCTCTCATCTAAGTCATGGAAGCTGCTATATATAAAGTTGAACTGCCTCTCATCTAAGTCATGGAAGCTGCTATATATAAAGTTAAACTGCCTCTCATCTTAGTCATGGAAGCTGCTATATATAAAGTTGAACTGCCTCTCATCTTAGTCATGGATGTTGCTATATATAAAGTTGAATTGCCTCTCATCTTAGTCATGGAAGCTGCTATATATAAAGGTGAATTGCCTCTCATCTAAGTCATGGAAGTTGCTATATATAAAGTTGAACTGCCTCTCATCTAAGTCATGGAAGTTGCTATATATAAAGGTGAATTGCCTCTCATCTAAGTCATGGAAGTTGCTATATATAAAGTTAAACTGCCTCTCATCTAAGTCATGGAAGCTGCTATATATAAAGTTGAACTGCCTCTCATCTAAGTCATGGAAGCTGCTATATATAAAGTTGAACTGCCTCTCATCTAAGTCATGGAAGTTGCTATATATAAAGTTGACTGCCTCTCATCTAAGTCATGGAAGTTGCTATATATAAAGTTGAACTGCCTCTCATCTAAGTCATGGAAGCTGCTATATATAAAGTTGAACTGCCTCTCATCTAAGTCATGGAAGTTGCTATATATAGTATTATAGCAGCTCAACTTTATATATAGCAGTTTCCATTACTAAGATGAGAGGCAGCTCAACTTTATATATAGCAGCTTCCATGACTAAGATGAGAAACAGCTCAACTTTATATATAGCAGCTTCCATGACTAAGATGAGAGGCAGTTTAACTTTATATATAGCAACTTCCATGACTTAGATGAGAGGCAGCTCAATTTTATATATAGCAGCTTCCATGACTTAGATGAGAGTTTAACTTTATATATAGCAACTTCCATGACTTAGATGAGAGGCAGCTCAACTTTATATATAGCAACTTCCATGACTTAGATGAGAGGCAGCTCAACTTTATATATAGCAACTTCCATGACTAAGATGAGAGGCAGTTTAACTTTATATATAGCAACTTCCATGACTTAGATGAGAGGCAGCTCTACTTTATATATAGCAACTTCCATGACTTAGATGAGAGGCAGTTCAACTTCCATGACTTAGATGAGAGGCAGCTCAACTTTTCATATGTTGATATATTTATCATATGTTTATTTTATAATAAAGAAAAAATTACTATGTAAAAAGAGATATTTATTTGCTGACTTTATTAGTCCCCTACCGGTGTTCACACCGGAGGGGACTATAGGTTTGCCCTCCGTCTGTCCGTCCGTCTGTCCGTCCGTCCGAGCCAACATACAAGAGTTAGTCTGTCCGTCTGTCCGTCCGTCTGTCCGCTCAAATCTGGATCCCGCGATAACTTAATAACTAAGCAAGCTAACTTGATGAAACTTGGTATATGACTAGATGGCAATGTGTAGATTATGCACGTCATTTTATTTTTGTTCTTCGACAAAATATGGCAAAAATGGGATCCCGCGATAACTAAGCAAGCTAACTTGATGAAACTTGCTATATGACTAGATGGCAATGTGTAGATTATGCACATCATTTTATTTTTGTTCTTCGACTAAAATTGTGGTTGCTATGGTAACGGAAATAGTGAAAATATGGCAAAAAATGGGATCCCGCGATAACTAAGCAAGCTAACTTGATGAAACTTGGTATATGACTAGATGGCAATGTGTAGATTATGCACGTCATTTTATTTTTGTTCTTCGACTAAAATTGTGGTTGCTATGGTAAAGGAAATAGTGAAAATATGGCAAAAATGGGATCCCGCGATAACTAAGCAAGCTAACTCGATGAAACTTGCTATATGACTAGATGGCAATGTGTAGATTATGCACGTCATTTTATTTTTGTTCTTCGACTAAAATTGTGGTTGCTTTGGTAACGGAAATAGTGAAAATATGGCAAAAAATGGGATCCCGCGATAACTAAGCAAGCTAACTTGATGAAACTTGGTATATGACTAGATGGCAATGTGTAGATTATGCACGTCATTTTATTTTTGTTCTTCGACTAAAATTGTGGTTGCTATGGTAACGGAAATAGTGAAAATATGGCAAAAAATGGGATTGATTACCATATTGAGTCAAGGTGGAGCCGGTAGGGGACTTTATGTGTTGCATACAACACCAGTTACTTGTTGCACATATTTTTAGCTCACCTCTCTTGGTGAGATATTGTGATTGCCTTTTGTCCAGCATCAGTGCAACCGTATGAGCATGTGTGCATTCAGCGTCAACAGTTTTCTTTAAACAAAATCTCCTCCTTAACCACTGGGCCAAATTTGATGAAAATTGCCTATGATGTTGCTTGCATGAAGCTCTACCAAAGTTGTTCAAATGGTTCTGGTCCGTTGCATATCTGGGTCACTGGTAATACAGTGGTCACATGATTCTGCGAGGTCGGACGGGATCTGCAAAAAAACTCGAAGAATCACCATATTCGAGGAATCATTTATATGTCAAAATTCAATATATTTATATTTGTTGATACGTTATCTTCATCTTTTCATTAATTATTTTGTTACGTTATGACTTCAATAGTACCTTTTAAACTTAGAATATATTTAACCTTTACAAAAATAACTAGATTATAACTTGCATTGCAAAAGTTGAGTCAGAAATAAATTCTTTATTACCGATAATTTGATTGAAACCTTTTGTTTTAATTTGTGTATATGGTGGCGTTGTGTATTTTTTACATTCTTGTAATAAACACTAAAACACTTTGCCGTGGTTCTCCAAATTAATGATTACAGAGAAAAAAACAACACACAAACAAACGAAATAGGCTCCTTTAATGACAAATGATTAGTAATGCAGACCTGTCACAGTTTGTTACATGATCAGTAGGTGAGAAAATACGTTTTATATGTCCATGTTGATATAACGATTCACCTATGTACTCTCGGAGGTTTGACGATGTGTGAAAACAAATACAAAACTATCTCGACCAAGGTGTGAATTACAGGGATAGGTGGTATTAGGGCTGGAGTTTGTAGTCAAAGAGATATAGATAGGTTTTGTTAGCGACTTCGAGGAATTGCATTGAAATTATATAGAATATGCTATCTAGGGACCGATTTAGATAAGAAGGGCTAAATCAAGGGACCGGGCTTGTAGCTCCAGTCATTGCCGGTATTCAATGAATTGCCACATTGAGGAATCGCGTGACCACTGTACCTAACTGTATGAAGGCTATAAATAAACTGATATCTGACAACAGTCATTGTGTTGTCAGATCAGATAACAGACTGATAATTGACTGAAAAGGATCTGAAGCATACTTACCTGGCAAGAATATGGCAATGAACTGATAACACACTGACAATGTACCCTTTTTTCATAAGGGCTGAGGAGCTGAAGTGAAATCTTTAAAAATCTTCTTCTCTGAAACTGCAAGGCCTAGAGCTTAGATATTTGATGTGTAACATGGCCTAGTAGACCTCTTCCGAGTTTGTTCAAATCATGGCCCTGGGGTCAAAATTGGCCCCGCTCTTGGGGTCACTTGATTTTACTTAAGACTTTTTAGGAAAAACTAGAAAAATCTTCTAATCAGAAACCACAAAGCCTAGAGTTTAGATATTTGATGTGTAACATGGCCTAGTGAACCCCTACCAAGTTTGTTCAAATCATACTCGTAATACAATAATTGGCAATGAAGGCTATGTTTCTTAGGTGAGCGATTCAGTGCCATTTTGGCCCTCTTCTTTAAGTTGTCAAGGAATTGTGTAAAAAATGGTACTGGTATAGCACTCTTGCTTGGTGCTCAGCATATAAGGGTAGTTCCAGGAATGGTCAACCCGGTGTCAGGATAATGTGACTGGATGAGGTATTATACCACATATCTGCAGCGTGATACTATATTATGGAAGCACTAAAGATATTTGTCTCAAGTAGATATAAGTCTCCAAATGACTGAAATACTGTTGATGGGATGTTAAACCCAATAAATAAACAAGGAATTACATATTTAGACATGTAACATCAGTGATGACACACGCTGCCACATTATCCTGGCAACAGAAAGCATTTTTTGTGACAAACTGACTTTAGTCTCTTTGTTGAAAAGCAATATATAAGAAATATGTATGGCAGTGATCTATATACAGCTTTTGTTTGATCTGCTAAATTTCAATGGTTATAAATGTCATTTGCCTTTTTGAAATCAGTAAAAAATCAATGTTCAATGTATAAATGTCAGAGTCTTACTTTGTTATATATAGATTACATTCATAAGGAAAAATGCTTATTGCAAACATTATCAGATATCAGTGAAAGGCTAAGGAAATCTATATGTCACTTCTTCTTAATGATTTTGTCGTTTTCTTTCATGGGTATAATAATGCTGTTGCAATTAAAGACTTTGTAGTGTACTACATGTTAAATCATAATTTATAATGATTTTGATTTAGAATGATTGTTAAGAATAGCATATAGGTTTACTATTCCGGTCATCATCATATGGTTATGTTCATTGTCTATTTAAGGTTGCTTAAGCTTGAGTTTGATCCCCACAGGGGCAATACTTCCGTAAGGCACAAAGAAGCTAGTCCAATCTTAATATAAGGAACCACTGAGAGGGATAGATAAAATTGTAAAGCTGATAATTTCCAATTCATGTAAAACAAAACAAAAAAAAGAGATGAATATATATAATGAGATAGACTTTTAGCTCACCTGAGCACTATGTGCTCAAGGTGAGCTTTTGTGATCACCCTGTGTCCGTCATCATGTGTCATGCGTCGTCCATCATCAACAATTTGCTTTAAATGACATCTTCTCTGAAACCGTTCGACAGAATTGATTAAACTTGGCAGGGATGATCCTTGGGTGAACCTTCACAAAATTTGCTAAAATAATCTTGATCCATGTAGAACACTGGTTGCCATGGCAACATAAATAAATAAATTGTGAAAAATTATGAAATCATCTTCTTCAAATCTGCTGGCCAGATTTCAAAATGTTTTAGGACAAATGTTCTTTGGGTATCCCTCTACCAAGATTGCTAAAATTATTCCGATCCATGAAAAAACATGGCCGCCAGGGGCGCGGCTAATTTGCCGTATATAAAATTTTAAACAACATCTCCTCTGAAACTGCTGGACAGAATTTGATTAAATTTGGCAGGGATGATCCTTGGGTGAAATTTCATAAAAGTTGCTATAATAAACTTGATCCATGTAGAACTCTGGTTGCCATGGCAACAGAAAGAAAAAAAATGAAAACTTTAAAAATCATATTCTTCAAAACTTCTGCCCAGATTTCAAAATGTTTTAGAACAGAATGATGTTTCTTGGGTAACCCTATACTCAGGTGAGCGATCCAAGGCCTCTATGGCCGTCTTGTTAATTTGAATGATTTTAATATTTTCAAAACTTATCATCCGAGAGGTGGTTGAATTGTTAGAGGTTCCATCCGATAATCAGGAGGTCATTGGTTCTATTCCTGGCCAAGACATGCCATTAAAATTGTAATTATTATATAAGTTATTTCTCCCTTGTGTGATGCTCTGCATTATCATAAGGGCTTAGGGCTTTAGGGTCCAGAACTGGATGGTCCAGTGTGATAATCTGGATGATACAGGGCAGTGAGGCAGCACTATATCTGTCTCTGGTACATGTTAACATGAATTATAAACCGTTTGTGGGACATTAATCCCAAGTAAACAAACAAAGTGCCACTTTAAGTTGGCCCTTTTAAGTTAAAAAGTGATTGTAATATATATTTCATTTATTTTTAGCTCACCTGAGCAAAGCTCAGGGTGAACTTATGTGATCCCTTGATTGTCTGTCATTTGTCATGCATCAACAATTTCAACAATCTTCTCCTCTGAAACTACCCAATGGATTTTCATCAAATTTTAAAAACTGATACTTATGATCGCCCATTGCAAAGTCCTAATCTTTTTCAATTCCATGAAAAACTCTGGTTGCTATGGCAACAAGAAGGGATAATTTTAAAATGCTTTTTCTCAGAAATATATTGACCTACAGATTTGATATTTGGTACATAGCCTCAGCTCTTGTTGCAAAATTTGTGCCCATGGGGTCACAACAGGCCATGCCCTGGGGGCCACAACCAGCCGGAATTGTGTGTGTGTGTGTGTGTGTATATATATATATATTTATAGGGAATTTTTGAAAAATCTTCTCTTCCATAACCACTCCATGGATTTACACCATATTTCACTAAAATGATACTTATATTATCCTGAGGCTAATTCCTAATTTTTATTGAATTTCATGAAGAACTTTGGAAACCAGAAAGCATAACTTCAAGAAACATACAGACCTACAGATTTGATATTTGGTACATCTAAGCATCAGCTCATGGTGCCTCAACACTTTCAACAAATAAGTATATCAGGGTTTACATGAGGCCACTCCTGGGACCAAGCCCAGATTTTGTATGGATTCATTTAATGAAAAGGAAAAATCTTTTCTTCTGAAACCATTGGTTGTATCATGAAGAACTTTTGTTGCCATGGCAACCAGAAGGCACAACTTTAAAATGCCTTTTCTTAGAACCATACAGACTTAAAGCTGTGATATTTCGTTTATAGTATTTTCTAATGGTTCCAGCCTTTCTATAACAAACCAAATTCAGGTGAGTGATTCTTGTTGAACAAGGACACATGTCATGTATTCACTATTTTGAGGCTGCATGATTAGTTTATAGATGTTATTGTCGCATTAAAGGGTAGAGAATCGCGCCTGATCTTCCACAGATGCTCAGAGTAGACATTCCCTTGAATTATATATATCTGTCTCAAGTTACTAAGGCAATATCTAAATTAAGTAATTCCAATGAAATAAACCAATAATATATAAATGGAATTGTTTCTTTTGGATTTTTGAAATCATTAAAAATATTATGTCAAATCCTTAAAAAATATATTTATTTTTTTTCCTGTCTGTTTTGAGGGCAATAAAAGATGCATTTCATGTCTTCATCATCTATGTCTGCTTGAAATATTATTTTAATGGCAATGTATTCTTAGAAATTAATTTTTAAGAAGGTACTGGCCTTTAGAAGCTTATTAAACTTGACTTTGTTAATATAATAATTATTTGCTTAAAGTGATCCAGGGGTGATTTTCCCAACTGCAGATCCAGAGGTTGTGGATTCGAAGCCCATTTGGGACAAGGATTATTAATGACCTTCACAGGCATAAAATATTGGTCCAACCCAGCAAGAGAAGGATTGATTTACATTGTGAGGTTTTGTTTCCCAATTAATGCAAAATCAATATAAAGTTTAATAAATTTAGAAACTTAAAGATAGGAAAAATAAAATGCTTTGATTATCACAAGGCTTGGAAAATGAAGAGTACTTTCCCTTTTTGTTTGCTCTGCAAACTTTGATTTGGGTCCATTCATCTGTCTGATTGTCACACCTCAGGTTTACCTTTGAATTAAGCTTTTTTTTCTCTGCAGATGACTGCACATCTTCATGAAAATTGGCATAGATGTACATCAAGAAATAAACTATTTGATATATAATGAATAAATATTTCTCATGCATTGTAATACTGTAAGACAAAATAAACAATGATGATTGTCTGCACTCACTTCATTTTTAATGTGCCTTAATGAAGAAACAGGCATTTTACCTTGACATGTTTACAACAGTTTTACTATGATTGCTTGTCTTTAGTGCTATCTCGTTAACAGAAATATGTGGTTATATTACTTCTTGTGAAATAAAGCTGCAATTTTATGTAAACCTTGATATTCAATGATGCAGTGTTGTAAACATGCTTTATTGCATAGACATAAGAAAAGTGGTAAAACTGTATGTGTCAGCAGCTTGGGTTTAACATACAGCGGTAAAATAGGAGTTATCTCCCCCTCTTTATTTCTAGAAACTTGATGTTAATATAAAATATCAGAGTTATTTTGATTTACATGTATATTAATGCAGTGAATAAAGGTTTAGAACCAATCAGTTTTAAGGTACTCAATGTTACACTTATTTTATTGCCCCCTTTTGAAGAAGAGTGGGCATATTGCTTTGCACATGTTGGTCAGTTGATCCATCGGTTGGTCTGTCGATAGACCAAACCTTGTCCGAGTGATAACTTATCAATTTCTATTTGACCCTTAACCTAAACTTAATATGGTTGTTGCTTATGACTAGTAGAAGAACCCTATTGATTTTGGTGTCAATACCTCAGAGGGCAAGGTCACAAGCTCATATATTAACATATTTTTATATGAAAGTATTGTCCGAGTGATAAGTTCTATTCTATTTGACCCTGAGATCTCAAACTTGGTATGTTGTTGGTTATGACTAGTAGAAGATCTCTATTGATTTTGGATTTGAACCTCAAATGTCAAGGTCATGAGGTAATAGTTAAATTCTCACAAACACTGTGTAAATTAAAAATTGTCTGACTGATTACTCAAAATCTAATTGACCCCTAGGTCCCAAACATTATACAATAGTTACTTATGACTAGTAAAAGAACCCTATTGATTTTGGGATCTGTACCTCAAAGGTCAAGGTCATAAGGTTATAAGTTGAATTCTTACAAAACTGTGTTAAGTAAGTATTGTCAGACTGACCATTAAACATTTATTATCTTTTGGTTGTATATAGCTGACAATGTTACTTTACTTAAAATCATCTCCAATTCATTGATTTCAGTGAAGATTTAGTTTCGTCTTTTTAACAGTGTTCATAATTATCAGTAGTAAACCTTCACCAAGATATTAGTTCTGGATCAATATTTAACATGCCCACATTATGAAATCAAACATCATACATATGATATTATGGCATATGAGAGGGGCATTTATGATTTACAAACATTTTTTTGTTGATGTTGTGTGAGACAGCTTGGAATGTGACAATCCCATTGCCAATGTTATCATCTTTTTGCTTTCTTCTTTTGCCTTTTATTTTCAAAATTGCTCTGGCAATATTTCTCCAGAAAATATTCAAAAGAACTAAAATGCATTTAACTGATTTGGATGTTCCATAAAATGTGACACTTTTGCGGAAAACTGTGAGGCAACATTCCGACAGTCAATTACATTTTAGGTCTTATTGACTATGGCAAGTCAATTACATTTTCATAGATTTTGGGCACCACAGCTTGACATTTTTGTTGAATATTTCTCAATAATTCACACCACACAGTAAGTACGCAGATACAGCATACTCTACCGTCATAAATTTTCATGGAAGACAAATTTACATTGATTCCCAGAATGGTTTTATACTCAAAATATTAGCCCCCATAGTTATCATTCCTCTAGTAGACATGTTTCTGGAGCAGAAATACACTAATATTATGAAATTGTCTTTGATACAATGATTTAACACAATTTCATGTCAATGAAAAATCATGGACTTTTAGTATTGCTTGGATAACTATTTATGAATAACAGTTTCCACTTTCAACTTATTAGTCCCCTACTGGTGTTTACACTGGAGGGGACCATAGGTTTTCCCTCCGTCTGTCTGTCCATCTGTCTGTCTGTCTCTCTGTCCATCTGTCTGTCCGGCCGTCCGGATGTCCAGAAATCTGGATCCCACAATAACTTAAAAAGTGTTTCAGATAATATTTTGAAAATTGATATATGGATAGATGGCAGTATGGAGATTCTGCTCGTCACTTTGTTTTTTTTTCTCGGACCTAAATTCTGCTTGTGTTGTGTGCAACACCAGTTACTTGTTTGTATACCTCTGCTTCACATGGTGAGTGGGGGCCACATAGGAATTACGCTAACTTCATCCTATCACATCCCGTCACATTATGTTACATTCTACTCTCACATTACATGAATATTGATAACTGTTGTTGATAAGGCCTTCACACCTGGAATAATTAATTTTTGTGATGAGACCAAGCATCAGACAAGTGCAACAATTCTGTGAAGGATTTTGTAAGAATTATAGTGCTTTTTCTGTGTCAAAATGATATCTTGGTGTATTAATCACTGAAGGGTGTAGTTGTTCAAATGCAAAACGTAAATTTCATGAAATAACAAAGACCCTCCCCCACCCCTTAAAATTGAAAAAAAAAAATCAAGTCTATTTGCAAGTGTTTTGCTGTATATGTAACCACAAGATTGAGGCTCAGGTGGAGATCATTATATTACAAGAGGCAAACATAATTATTCGCTCCTGAAATAGAAACTTGTGGTTCAATACACAACAAAACACAGATAAAGTACAGGACTGGTGGTAGTTTATTTATTTGAATGTTGTTCATTTTTAGCTCGACTATTCAAAGAATAGGATGAGCTATTGTAGTCACCCCAACCTGGGTATCAGTGTTGGCTTTGACATCTACGTCCCAAGAAATGTAATGGTTTTGTTTAAAATTGCCATTATCTTCACTATTACTCAATGGATGTCCCTCACACTTCATACAACCAGTAGAAATAGGAACAGTAAACTCTTCCACATATTTTTAGATATTTTATATATGACCTTTTGGACTTAGAGAAAATGTTTAAGTTTTGTTTAACATCGCTATTATCTCCACTTTTACTCTATGGATGTAGAAACAGGAACAGTAACTCTTCCAAATATTTTTGCATATTAATAGGCCTTTTTGGACTAAGAAAAAATGTTATCTTTTGTTAGCTTACCTGAGCACCTGTGAGCTTTTGTGTCCACTTTTTGTCCATTGTGCATTGTGCGTTGTCCGTCACCAACAAATGCTTGTGAACACTCTAGAGGCCACAGTTTTGGCCCAGTCTTCATGAAACTTGGTCAGGATGCTTGTCTACATGATATCTTGGATGAGATTGAAAATGGGTCATGTGGAAACAAAAACTACTGGTCAGCAGGTCAAATCTTAAACAAATGCTTGTGAACACTCTAGAGGCCACAGTTTTGGCCCAGTCTTCATGAAACTTGGTCAGGATGCTTGTCTACATGATATCTCGGATGAGTTCGAAAATGGGTCATGTGGAGTCAAAAACTAGGTCACCGGTCAAATCTTTGAAAAACCTTGTGACCACTCTAGAGGCCACAGTCTTAGCTTAATCTTCATAAAATTTGGTCAGGATGTTTGTCTGCATGATATCTTGAATGAGTTTGATATTGGGTAATGTGGGGCCAAAAACTAAGTCACCAGGTCAAATCTTAGAAAACCTTGTGAACACTCTAGAGGCCACAGTTTTGGCACAGTCTTCATAAAATTTGGTCAGGTGTTTGTCTACATGATACCTTGGATGAGTTTGAAATTGGGTCATGTGAGGTCAAAAACTAAGTCACCGGGGCAAATTTTAGAAAAATCTTGTGAACACTCTAGAGGCCTACATTTTTGTCCCAGTCTTCATTTATCTTGATAAGAATGATGACTGCATGAATTCCCAGTTGAGTGCAAATTCAAGGTAGGATCAAAATCTTGGTCACTTAGTCAGATGATAGAAAAATACTTTAGATGCCAAATATTTTGTCATCATGCCTAACACAGCAATCTTACTCAGGCGAGCGACACAGGACCATCTTGGCTCTCTTGTTTATCATTATTTACAGTTTTTTCCATGAATGTCCCTCATAATTCAAACATGAAATTGATTACCTGTGTTAGGGGGCAGGCTCTGTCATGAATTTTAGAATAGTTATGCCCCTTTTCTATTTAGAATCTCGGTGAAATTGTTATCACACCACCTCATTTTTTCACTTAACCCTTTGAGGACTATTGCTTTGAAACTTTGAATACCTGTTTATGACCATCCATCACCTCTATTTGTACAAAGCAAGAGTACATAACCCTGTCTTGGATTTTGACATAATTATGCCCCCTTTCTGACTTGATTAATCTTTTTTTACTAACTCAGTTTTTGACTGAACTCTTTGAGATATTGCTTTAAAACTTGGAGCACAATAATACAGAGATTCTTATTTTTCCTTTAACCCTTTCCCTCATATAGACTCATTTTGACGCACTCAATAGGTACCACATAAAGCCTGATCTGCAGAAAACCACAGTTAAACCTTACCAAATTTAATTACAAAATCCTCATTTCCAGACCACTGAGGAGCAGCGAACAGCATAAAACCTGATCAGACTGCGAGTTACTCGCAGGCTGATCTGGTTTTATGCTGTTCGCATAGGTCTTTTCATGGTTTCCTCTATGAGGGAAAAGGTTAATTGCAATATTTATTTTTATTGACAAGCATTCCAATAGTTGAGCATGCTGTCTTACGGAGTCAGCTCTTGTATTTTTATACAAATCCATCAAATACTATCTTTTAGAATTGATCACAGAAAGTTTCACTGGACTTTGACCATTATTTCTTGAGTTTTTGAAATCAAATTGATTGTAGCCCTCCCCCACCCAATATAGTTTAGTCAAGTTGATAAGCCATAAGATGCAGCTACAGAATCAATTTATAAATGTTGAATCTTCTGAAAATGTTCATATTTGGAAAGCAATTTAATGTGGAAGGAAAATTTAGAATACCAAAAAAGATCCAGACAGCAAATTTAGTAACTCAGATTTTATGGATTTTCCCTCAATAATTGTGTGTATTTTTGTAAATTTAGCTTTATGTAGTAAAAACAGCAAACAATTCTGCCAATATCTAATGATAGATTGTCAAATATAGAAATGATAAATATGCAATAACTATAATTCAAAATATTTCCAAGCAACTTGTATTTTAACCCTTTCCCTCATATATACTCCTTTTGACGCCCTCTATAGGTATCACATAAAGCCTGATCTGCAGAAAACCACAGTTAAACCTTACCAAATTTAATTACAAAATCCTCATTTCCAGACCACTGAGGAGCAGCGAACAGCATAAAACCTGATCAGCCTGCGAGTTACTCGCAGGCTGATCTGGTTTTATGCTGTTCGCATAGGTCTTTTCATGGTGTCCTCTATGAGGGAAAGGGTTAATAAGACAAAATACATAGATCACATTTTATTGACTATTAACTCATCTGAAACAAACAATTCTTTATTCACTTTGTATTTATGTAGTCACTCAGACATTTTACATGAACTTGCCCTCCAGACACTTGATCAGTCAATTAATACTGAAACTGCATTTTATACTTTGGAATGTAATACACTTGTAATTTAAGCAGGAAGCAATGTCTAAGATATCATGCATTTCACTGGTATCAGAATTGATCTTACCACCTTAGTTAAATAACAAGTCTGGAGTTCCAAGCTGTTTATAACTTTTCTCATCTTCAATAATTTTTACACATCTAAATGAAATATTACCATTTAGCTATAGTGAATATGAACAAAATCATTTGAATATTTTTTTTATGATTTGTTTGGAAATGAAACAAGTTTCTCAGGGCAACCGTGAATTATGCTGAGATCAACACTTTCTTCATTTTTTCTATAAAAAATTGAAAAAGTGGTAATTTAAGATCAAGCATTTATCTTTTTTGTTATAAAATGTCTTTTATAGGCATTAAATGGCTTTCTAGCAAGAATGAGATACTAGAAGAAAATAGGAATGGTCTCAGTTTCTTTGTGTCAGGTTAGGATGAGATAAAAACAAAATCTTTTAACCAACTTAATTATTTCTGCATGTAGCTGTCCCCATTTCTAGCTGTGCTGTACACAGGATATATAAATACTTTATGTTGTTGACTTAAGTTTGAGTTTTAATGATACCATACCTTATTATCTTCCATTTCTTTTTGTCAATCCATTTGTCTGTCTGTTACATAATACATGCATTTTGGTGTCAATATCTCTAAAAGTATGTTATACAGATTATAAAATTTGACAGGTATGTACAACAGCATAGGAATTTAATTGTGCATATGGGGTTCCATTGCAATGTGAAGAGCCATAGAAGATGTAAAGAGTTAATGCTCCTGAATTTGAGAAAAAGGTGCAAAGTGGTCACAATTTGTGGGTAATATAATATTATTGTTTCAGATTCTAACAGGGTAGTTATTGTCTAAAGTTCTAGCCCATTGTTGGGAACCCCTGGCTAGCTTATTTCATTTCACTTCCTCACATCATGTCATGGGAAACGTCATATAACAGCAGTGGTTGACTACATTATGACCAATGCAAACTGGAATACTCTTTGGCAATGAGGCTTGAAAACCATGTCAAGTAACAAAATAAAAATATACTGTAAACAGCTGTATAAAAAACAGTCTCTCTTGACAATTGTTAAAAAAACGTGATTGAACCAATGGAATGGCAAAATTTGACACATGTCCTTAAAACAGCAAAATACTGGAGTAAAATTCCACGGCCTATAGATGATATCGATTGGGCATTGGTATTCAACAACAGGTCTATAGCCATGTGGTACTGTACAATTTTCTTTTGCTGTAATGCTTGATTAATTCCATCAGCGAGATGAGATCTTTATTATTATGTCTTCCCTTATATTTATATGGGGGAGACATATTGTTTTTGTCAGAGTTGTCTGTCTGTCACACTTCTTGTCTGGAGCGTAACTCAAAAAGTATCAACGCTCTTAACTTGAAACTTCACAGGTGGATAGATCTCATGAAGGAGAAGTGTCATGCACAAGAAATGAAACTATGCGATTCATATTTTCTTAGTTATTGCCCTTTATTAAATTTCAGACTTAATTTTTGTACTCATGCACTATATGAGACATATAACCTTTAAACTTCATAATTTTGTAGATGCTATGGATGAGGATTGCAGTACACAAGGGCATAATCCATTTGCAAGGTTTCTTGTTGGATCGAGTTTTTCCCCCTTTTATACAATTTTTTTTCCTTAAGGTAACCCCGGTTAGACTTATGCTATTGAAATTAAATTTCATTTATGGAAAGAAATTAATGAGAGAAAGTGTCATGCACAAGGTTCATAACTCTGGCCTCATAATTTTTTTAGAGTTATTTCCCATTTTCACAATTTCTTGACTAAGATAACTCCTGCTCTACTTATGCTGTTGAAACAAAATTTCAGTTCGGAAAGAAATTGATGAGAGGACTCTCAAGCTTATGGCATTGTGTGCCTCAGTGTGTATCTGAGGGGGAAGGGCTGGGGGGAAGACATCAGTTTTCTACAAAAATATATCTCTAGTTATGTCTGATGATGAAATTTTCTCTTTAAGACAATAAGTTTGTAGTGTAATATTATAATGGAAAGAAACAGATCTTCTCTGAATTTATTTAGATTAAAAAAAAACACACAACAAAGAACGAATCATTTGAAAAGTAACTCATAAATAACTATTGTCTACAGCTTTTGTTTACACACAATCAAAGTTTCAGGGTTCAAAAGTTGGCATGATAGTTTGATTGAACTGAGCTGATTGAATATGTAAGCACCCTGTCATAAGCTACTTGGATCCATCATATCCATGTGGTAAAATCACCTGGCTATTGAACTGTGGTTCAGGATTGATTTCACGGAATTCCAGTACTTTTATTATCAATGTCTGGATACCAAAGGACTTGAAGTAGTGTCTTATATCACTGTTATGGTGTGATAATGCAGCATAGCAAGCTATATTTGTCCAGAGTAGACATAATCAGTTACTGATAGAGAGCCAGTCAGTAGACCAGAAATAAAACCATACAAGAGAACAACTATTGAACTTATTTTTTTAAGCGAGAGAAAAATTGATGACTCAGTTCAGTATTAATCAAAGTATATATTACACAATCACTATGTATTTTCTGCAATGTCCTTTAATCGAAATGCTTGAATCTTATGTTTGCTCTGAGATTTTATTTGTCAGTGTGTAGGGGTGAACTTGTAGAAAACAGACATAATGAGTTTGAATCTAGCAATTAAATGTGTTAAATGAGATTTCATCACACTATATTCAACAAATATTTCAGCTTTGGGCATCCTTTTTAACAGTTCAAAACATGTTCTTAAAGATACCTTTGCGTGCATTGAGTATTTAATCAAAATGATTTACATGTTCTGTTAAACTTGTGATTAAAAGGATTGTTTCTTCAACAAAATCCAATCTTCAATGATAAATTTATAGCTCTGTTTGTCTCGTTAATTCTAACAAAATTTCTGCTGTTTCAATTTTAGCTTCTGTGATACTGCAAGTTTGCCAGTACAAACAAATTGAAAACAATTTGAATATTTAAACAATTTGTTATTGTTTATTTGTTTGCTTGATTTAATGTCCTGCTAACAGTTTTTCAAATTCAGGGTTATTTAATCATTTCTTTTTCGTAAGATTCATACGGCTGAAACGATACTGGGCACTTTAAGTATAGCATTGAACTGGTACATATATATCTATTATACATGTATGCAGAATGGTATTGTGATAAGCATTACAAACTTTAGTGGCAATATATATTTAGTCTCTGTTTTTTATTTAACTTTAACAAAGAATATCTTCTTGATGACTGTCAATAATTTTGACTCCATTTACATCAGGTCTTCTTTTTCATAGCCATACAGTACAATTCTAGCTCTATTCGATTTACAGGACTGTTAACCCTTTCCCTCATATAGACTCATTTTGACGCACTCAATAGGTATCACATAAAGCCTGATCTGCAGAAAACCACAGTTAAACCTTACCAAATTTAATTATAAAATCCTCATTTCCAGACCACTGAGGAGCAGCGAACAGCATAAAACCTGATCAGCCTGCGAGTTACTCGCAGGCTGATCTGGTTTTATGCTGTTCGCATAGGTCTTTTCATGGTTTCCTCTATGAGGGAAAGGGTTAATTACATGTGATAATTTTGTATTTATAACTGTCTAGGGAAAAAGAATGATTTTTTATAGTTTCTCATTTAAGAATAAGATCATGTTAATGTTCATCATCAAGGATGGATGTACCATTATTTAAAGAGAAAGAAAATGTGATTTACAAAATTGTGTCATGACTATAAAGAGGTATATGAAAAATGCATCCCTGATCTCTCTGCAAAAGGACATCTCATGAAGTTTATGAAACTATACCTAAATCTACATTTTACCTGTAAAAAAGCTTTGATGATACATTGACTGTTCATAAATGTAAAGCTTGTAATGGTACACCCAATATGGTACCTTGTACATGACAATGGAAAAGAAAAAGATATTTTGTACACTCATAATTTCCACAATTAAAGCTAATGGTACACATTTTGACCTAAAACTTATTATAATAAAAAAAATTGGTACACAAGAGTTTGAATTAAAACTTAAGGTAAATCAGCTTATTCACAAATGTACATAAAACATTTCTATTTTTTCACTTATTTTAATACATAAGGTATCATTTTAATGGTAATGTGATTTTCTATTGTAAGATACAATTTACTTTCACATATCTTCAATAGAAAGGGAGATATTTGATAACGTGACTTTGCGAGAACTGGACAATTTGTTTCATTAAGACTAGTTGCCAATCTTTGTTGTATATGTCTATGACTGAATCAGTATACTCTATTTTCATCAAATCTATAACAAACAGGGGAGGCAACTTATATAAGTAACTTAATAAAGTATATATACATATAGTGGGCACATGTCCAGAAAGTTAATTGCCATTAAAATCACGTCACCTAGATTTTTTAATGGGTTGTACAGAACATGCAATTAAATCTGCTTTTCAGTGGTTTAATTTATAATAATTTTGTGGTATTGTCATGCCATCAACATATTTCGATAGACTTTAATGGGCATAAAATAATTTAATTGCCATTAAAACCTGTAAAAAGAGAAAAATTATAAAAATCCATGGCTTGTTCTTATTAGCTCACCTGAGCAAAGCTGATCCCATGAGCGTCCGTCGTGCGTCATACGGCGTCAACAATTTTTAGTGTTTACACTCTATCACCTTTATTTCTTAAGCAATCATCTTCAAACTTTAAGACAATGTATATGATCATAATGTCTCGATTGAGTTCGATTATGGCTGAGATCCATCTATTAGGTCAGGAGTTACATGTATGCCCCTTTTAATATTCAAAAAATGCCATATTTCACTTTGTTTACACTCTAGCATCTTCATCTTTTGAGCAATCCTCTTTAATTTTTTTGGCAATGCTTATGACCATAAGGTCTTGACTGAGTTCGATTATGGCTGAGATTCATCAATTAAGTCAGGAGTTATGTCCCTTTTAATATTCAAAAAATGCCATATTTCACTTTGTTTACACTCTAGCATCTTCCTTTTTTTAGCAATCATCTTCAAACTTTATGACATTGTTAATGACCATAATGTCTCGATTGAGTTCAATTGTGGCTGAGATTGGCCATTTAGGTCAGGAATTATGTCCCTTTTAATACAAAAAATGCAAGATTTCACTTTGTTTATTCTCTACCAACTTCATTTTTTTAACAATCTTTTTTAAACTTTAAGACAATGTTTATGCCCATAATCTCACAATGGGTTCCAAAATAACTGATATTGACTTGTAAATTCAGGAGTTATGCCCATTTCACCATAAAAAAAAAGCCAGATTTCACTTTTACACTCTAGCATCTTTATTTCTTAAGCAATCATCTTTCTCAGGTGAGCAACCAAGGGCCATCTTGGCCCTCTTGTTATTTTTCAGTTACCAGATTTGCATTTAATTGATGTTTTTGCCTTAGTCATGGCCACTAAAATGATATTTCATGATATTTTTAAGATATTAAACTTTAAATCAGTTATCCTGTTAGACAGATCATTTTTTACTGTTTTAATGGACATTTGATGGGAAATTGCCAGTATGTTTATGGATTGTGTATGCAGTAGTGATTGTCCTCTAAAACTGCTTGGCTAAAAAAAACTTTGCATGGACAATCTAATTATCTTTGGTTGGTGCCTCACTGAAGCTGCTGGAATGAACTTGAACCTTTCATTTCCTGGCATCCTAAAGAATGTTTTAAGTACCCTACGGAGTGGAACTTGAGTGTTAGGATTTTTGTGCCATTTCTGAAGTGAGACATTCGATTATCTCTGATGATGACTCTTTACAGTTTCTTCACCATTTTTTTTTTTTGTGAATAATGAGTCTCCTTGATTATTGGGCAAGTGGCTTTCCTTATAATTATAATCTGTATAGAAACTCTACTGAGAAAAATCTCCTATTCTGACACCTTTTGACAGAATTTAGTTTCAGGTTACTTAAATAATCAGCTGGTTGCCCATACAAAATTTGTTGATTCCTTGAAAAATGAGGGATGAGGTTGGTTTATAGTGAACTGTTTCTTAAATATGCAAACATATTGAAATAGGAGAGAATGGGTTTTTTTCCCCTTAATATGGAACATTAAATACTTCATCTCTAAAACCCATTGTTAGAATTTGATTTTATTTGGACTATTATATATTTATTAAGATGACACCAGTGTATGGGGCTAGTTTTAATTAAAGCAGCTTGTTCACAGGTGGTCATTGACTATAAGAATATAATTTTAACTATATGTGTGTATTATGTCTATCAATACACATCATTCTACAGATGCAAAGTCACCCAGTGCAACCATTCCTGTCAGATCCTAAAAATAAAAAAATGAATAGTTTCCCCATCACAGGCAATACCGTCACAGACGGTATTGAAACTATATTTAGACTGATAAAACCTATATTTAGATTCATTAGCTTTTCCCGCATGTGCTAGCTTCATAGTATGAACTTACGAAATTGTTACCATGAAATGGTGAAGACTCCATGTTGCAGAATGTGTCCTTCAGGTATATGGTATTCTAAATTATATTTAACTGATTTTGTCAAAGTTGCATTTATGAAAATAATGTTTTCCTGTGCAATGTGACCTACACTTGCCAAGTTTATTCATCAGGAAACAAAGACTTCACCAACATTAACGAGGGAGAGTAGAAAAATATATATATTTTTTTAATTTTTATACTGATCATTTGTGAACATGCTGATTTAAATTGGACATTTTAAGAAGTCAAATGGTATTAGCCTTTAGAAATGAAAGTCCTCATAAGTGGGGATATTTCCATTTCTGGTTCAGGTCCAGGTACAACTAAATACATCTATACCCAAGCCTGATATATAGATATCATCTAATGTGTCAAATCACCAAGTGGGTATACTAAATGTGTTAAACAGACACATACTGAGGGGGTATACCAACTGTGTTTAACAAACACATACTGAGGGGGTATACCAACTGTGTTTAACAAATGTGTTTAACAAACACATACTGAGGGGGATACCAATGTGTTTAACAAACACATACTGAGGGGGAATACCAACTGTGTTTAACAAACACATACTGAGGGGGTATACCAACTGTGTTTAACAAACACATACTGAGGGGGTATACCAACTGTGTTTAACAAACACATACTGAGGGGGTATACCAACTGTGTTTAACAAACACATACTGAGGGGGAATACCAACTGTGTTTAACAAACACATACTGAGGGGGAATACTAAATGTGTTTAACAAACACATACTGATGGGGAATACCAAATGTGTTTAACAAACACATACTGAGGGGGAATACCAACTGTGTTTAACAAACACATACTGAGGGGGAATACCAACTGTGTTTAACAAACACATACTGAGGGGGAATACCAACTGTGTTTAACAAACACATACTGAGGGGGAATACCAACTGTGTTTAACAAACACATACTGAGGGGGTATACCAACTGTGTTTAACAAACACATACTGAGGGGGAATACCAACTGTGTTTAACAAACACATACTGAGGGGGTATACCAACTGTGTTTAACAAACACATACTGAGGGGGTATACCAACTGTGTTTAACAAACACATACTGAGGGGGAATACCAACTGTGTTTAACAAACACATACTGAGGGGATATACCAACTGTGTTTAACAAACACATACTGATGGGGTATACCAACTGTGTTAACAAACACATACTGAGGGGGAATACCAACTGTGTTTAACAAACACATACTGAGGGGATATACCAACTGTGTTTAACAAACACATACTGATGGGGTATACCAACTGTGTTTAACAAACACATACTGAGGGAGTATACCAAATGTGTTAAACACTTACTGAGGGAGTATACAAAAAGTGTTAAACAAACACATACTGAGGGGTATATGAATAAAGTGATCATTTAAGAGGTGTAAACTTGTGCCAAACCTGGGCCTACATTGCTAGAAATCCTTCAGTTTATAGGTTTGTGTGTGTGAAAAATTCCTGGTTTTGATTGACAATTTCTCACCAAATTTGAGCGTTTTAATCACCTTTTTGATATTTCTAGAATTTTCCTCACTCCGAAGCCACTTTCAGGTTTCTTCACCAGCAGTTTGAACGTCTCATACTGCACGTCACTGATTTCGGCAGTGGATTAATATATGGCAGTCTGGAAAAACACTGAAGTAATATTCTGACAGTAAATTGTATTTTAGTTCCTAAAATGTGGCAAATCAATTACATTTTCATAGAATCGGGCAACTGCAGCCTGGCATATCAATTGAAAATTTCTCGATAAGCTCACACCATAAAATACACAGATACGACATACGATTGCTTGGATTACTACGTAGGAATTGCATTTCCCACATTATACCAGATTCATCGGTGGGAATAATCATTTTCATTTAAGCACATCCAGAGCAGTAAATACACCATAAAGATATAATAAACAGAATGTTTACCTCTTCTATTATTAAGTGTATGTTTATTACAGTGGGTGTTACACATCGGGGAAGTGGGTGTTACACATTGGGGAAAGTAATATCTGTCCGCTGAAGCACTGTTACTAACTTGTTTATTGACCTTCAATGTTTGTATTATGGTTAATGATATTAGATATATTTTAATTGTCATTGTAAAATGTTTTGACGTCATGATAAAACAGCAAACTCATCTATTACCACCTCCATCTCAACAACAAATGTAATTGTTAAAACTTAATTAACTTTACAATTGTTGTTGGCACTACTGGTGGCATAAACATAGTCTTGATGTGAATGAAAACAGGATATCCAAACAGGCAAACCATTCCTTTCACATATAACATCGGAGAGACCTGGGATTGAACAAATAACAGATATAACAAATTTACCAATGAGAATATATCTCAACATAGTCACTTTAGGATCTTACCATGATATAACTTTAGTAGTGCATTGTCATTATTATATTTAATTTAAATCAATGTTAAAAAATGTCCAATTTCTATTGTAGTGTTCGTCCAAGCGACTTAATTCAAGATATATAATTTTCCTCTTGACTTCCTGTCTTTTGATTAATATATATGTATAACTATGTACAATGAAGAGAAGCAACAGCTATGATTAATTTTCCTTGAGACTACTTGTCTAATGATTAAAATATAACAATGATTCCATATTATTAAATTGTAACTAAAATCACTGAAATCGATTATATTTGCATATACAGTCGACATTGTATTAAGAGACCGCTCATGGGACTGCCAAAAAGTGGTCGCTTAATGAAATGGTCTCTTAATAGATTTTTTTGGAAATCCAGGCAAACAAGTCATATATATACAAACTGTAAGCTAAATTGTATCATAACGTTTAATTATATTACAACATGAATACGATGTAAACTACACAATGTTTTGTTATTTTATACCAATAAACATCAACATGTTTATTTTTTGTCATATCTTTCGATTTTTTAGCTGTTATGTTGGATTAATACCTTGGATCATTGGCTGAGGTTTGCATTTGGTATTCGGTGGAAAAACACAACATTTGACATCAAATTCATGGATGGATTTGGACAATTTCAAGAAAAAAAATATTATTTAGCAATGGGCTTTCTTTATGTCTCTGTTTAACATAAATCCAGAAACTCCCAATAAATTTATTTCAACCGTGCGCCCTCGTCGCATATCATAAAACGCAATGTACATACTTATAGGTACGAATTATTAATGGTATGCATTGCATCCGGAAGTATTGATTTTTACCAAAATCCGAAGCATTCGGCATTTGGAGGGATGGTTTCAACTATGTTATGCTTAGTAACTTTTGAAACGGGAACCAGGAACTATATTTAGAATTTAGTTGCACATGGTGCAGTCATGCGTGGTCAAAACAAATTGGTTTCAGGTGAGCACTTATGATCGGGATAATGGTTTGTTTGTTCGGATGTGTTAAAGATGAATATACACATGCTCCAGCGTACATGATAATTAGCAATGGAATCAAACACGGTCGCTCAAAAAAGTTGATTTTATGCATAATCTTACGTGCTGGGACATGGTTTATGTGGTCGCTGGTCGCATAATAAAAAAGTCGCTTAATGGGAAAAATTGATATAGTAAAAACATTTGGGCGGGATTATAACGGTCGTTTAATAAAAGAGTCGTTTAATACCGGTGGTCGCATGTACGATGTAGACTGTATACAAAAACCCACTGCCTCAACAAAACTGTCACTTTAAAGCCTGCACTGTTATGCTTGCACTACGATGCCTGCACTGCGATGCTATACCCTAACCTCAATGAAGCTGCACAGAGAGCTTCACAATGCTACCATTCTTCATGGTGCCTTCCGTAGCAGCTAACCTTAAAGACAGTACCACTGCGACCCGAGCTGCGCGGCATAGGACGTATCTTTATCTCAATAAAGCTAGGCTTCCTCAAGACACCCTAGAAATATCCTACTCCTAATAAACCCTAAGTCCCAGTAAATGCTGTAATTGCTGTAGTTAGATGCGTACCGTTCGACAGTCGAGGTGAGACTGCCTGAACGACTGAAAATCTCGCGCTTATATAGGCCACTAACACTACCGCCACCTAGCAGAATCCCGACGACCACCGAGAGACCACGGACTTTGCTGAACATGTTTAATATTATCACAAGGGGTTTAATTAAAGGTAACATAAACAATGATACAAATAAACGGCATGCTGGGTAATATAGATATGAATAATAGATTATAAATCTCGCCTGATGGTTAAAAACATTAAATGGAATTTATTTCAGTTGATATACTAACCGTTAAAGTGATTTGGTAACTTCCACTACAAATGACGGAAATGTAAACAAGGGGCATAACTTTTGTAATTCTTATATCTTCAAACGAATTTCACTACACTCCGTTGGGGGGGGATATAGATTTTCAATCTGTCCGTGTGTCCGTATGTCACACCTCAGGTTTTACCTTTGCGTTTAAGCTTTTTATGCTCCCAGAAGGGAGAGCATATAGTTGCCGCTTTGTCCATCCGGCCGTCATAATTTTGTCCAGAGCATAACACAAAAACTATAAGGGATCAACATGAAACTTCATAGGTAGATAGATCTCAATGAGGAGAAGTGCAGTGTACAAGAACCACAACTCTGTTTTGCATAATTTTGGAGTTATTGACCTTTGTTATTTTTCATACTTGAATTTTGTCAAGGGCATAACTTGAGTTGATGTACAGTACACAAAAGTGCAATTCTTAATACTCATAAAACAAAAACTCCATAATCTCTGATGCCTTCTTGCTGCCCTTTGCCATACATATTTTTTTACCCCCGCAAAGGAAGTTTGCAAGGGGGTATATAGGAGTCAGTCTGTTGGTCTGTTGGTTTGTCTGTCCATCCCAAAAACTTGTAATGCGAATTTCTTCTACATTTCTTAACCAATTTCTCTTAGGTTTCTCTTAAATTGTCTCAAGGATGGCAGAGTTACTGCCCTGGTCCCATATTTTAATTATCTCCCTTTGTTTATTTCTGTTATTCCTTGTCCGGAACATAACTTGAAAATTATACAAGGTATTGATTTGAAACTTAAAATGTAAACAGATGGCGACTAGGAAAAGTGCAGTGTCCAAGAAGTGTAACTTTACCTGGTCCCAATTTTTAATTATCTCCCTTTGTTAAATCTTTTTTTTCTTGTCCCAAACATAACTGAATATTCTACACTTATAAACTACTGTGCCAAACAACCATAATTGACTCTCTATCCACTTTAAATAAAAAAATTACTTACTTATTACTTACTATGTATATAGGTTCTTATCTATGCTCTGCCTGGATTCTGGCTTCTCCTTTATCAAAGCATTTGGGGGGGGGGGGGTATAATTAATCAACTTCAGTGATAGCTCAATTTCCTTTGTAATACTGTATTATAATATTTAGTTGAACACACATATTTGAAAAACATAAAAAAAACAATAACTTTTGGAACTAGCATTTATTCAGAGAGAATCCATCGGTTCTACCGATTCTCTTGTTTTCTAAGAAGATGACTTAGTATTGTTATGAAACTAGGTACACATGTACACCATGATATAATCTATTAAATACTTATGCAGATTCATGGCTGTGACCTATATTTCAAGGTTGGATGAACATAGTAAAAATGATTTTTCTGCTTCAGGTTTACCTTTGCGTTTAAGCTTTTTCTTCTTTGAAGACGACTTTACATCTTGATGAAACTAGGTACAAATGTACACCATGATATAATCAATTTAAAATTTAAGCAAATTTATGGCTGTGACCTATATTTCATGGTTGGATGAACATGGTAAGTTTGGTTGTTCTGCCTAAGTTTTACCTCAGGTTTACTGTTTAAGCATTTTTTCTTTAAAGATGACTTAACATATTTATGAAACTAGGAACACATATACATCATGATATGATCTTTAAATATTTATGAGACCTATATTTTATGGTTGGTGAACATGGTAAAAATTTATTGTTCTGCCTCAGGTTTGCCTTTGCATTTAAGCTTTTTATATGCCCGTGGAAGACTGGACATATTATGGATTCACCTGCTGTGGCTGGGCGGGCAAATGGGTGGCGTCCAGTGATGTTGTCTGCTCTCTAACTTGAACAGACGTGAACCAATCTTAACCATACTTGGTCACAATGTATATGGGCACAATATCTTGGTTCCTTTCGAAAGCCAGCCTGATTTCCCAAGACACTCAAGAGTTATGGCTTTAAATTGACGAAAAATTGTCAAATTAACAGTGTCCACTCTCTAACTCAGACAACATGAACCAATCTTTACCATACTTGGTTGAAATGTATATATATATATCTCGGTTCCATTTGGTAACCAACCTGATTGCCCCAGACACTCTGGAATTATGGGCCTTGAACTGATGGAAAATGGTCAAATTAACAGTGTCCACTCTCTAACAAGAACAAACATGAACCAATATTAATTGTACTTGGTCACAATGTATATGGGCATAATATCTTGGTTCCTTTCGCTAACCAGCCAGATTGCTTCAGACACATTTGAGTTATGGGCCTTGAATTGATAAAAAATGGTCAAATTAACAGAGTCTGCTCTCTAACTCAAACAAATGTAAACTGATCCTTATTAAAGTTGATCATAACATATATGTGCTTACTGTCTTGGTTCCTTTCGATAACCATTCATATTGTCCCAGACACTCAGGAGTTATGGCCCTTTAATTGATGAAAAATTGCATGTCTGCTCTCTAACACTGACAAGTGTTAACTGATCTTTGCTAAACTTTGTCACAATGTGTATTGGCACAGTATCTCAATCAAGAATATCCCACTGTAGAGTTATGACCCTTGAATTGATAAATGGCTGGACGGGCGTATTTTGCTATAACCAGCACTCTTT
>CM037795.1:14228154-14278154 GCA_021229015.1 Solen grandis
CCAAACGGTTCCATCAAACCAACAACTTGGTATCTATAGATTTAATTAACTTGATTTAATTTAAAAAGATCACCTGTTGTGATTGGTGCAGAAACCAGGTAATTAAATATAACTTAAGGTGATTAAAACCCCCGCACCAAACCTTGCCTTCACGTGAGTAGGACAGGACTGGACTAATTTCCATGTGTAGCAATGTTTTAAAATGTCAATGAAAAAAAAAACACGTATCTGATCAATATTAGCATAAATCAAAGTTTGATGTATTAATTTGGAAAAAGTACTATACTAACATCTAGGCACTTTGGATACATAAATATACGAAAGGATGATAACTGTTAAATTTCCAACTAAATAGTAATATTTTCAAGTCTCAACATTCTGTATGGCCTTAAGATGTTTACCCATTATCCTTTAATGATGCATGTCTGTTAGCTTAAGACACCCTTGTTTGTTCATTTGGTCAAGCAAATTGTTTTCATCTTATCTTATTGCCATACAACATAAATCAAGACAGCGCGATCCACTTTTCTGAGTGCTAGAAAGTATAATGTAAGCTGTTACTATTATATATTTCAGTGTTAATTAAAAAAACAACATGTGCCATAAGACATTGAGCCCAGACCTAACAAAATACAAAGGTGTGTGTGTAAGCCAGGTTTGAAGTGAATTTGTTTGATGGTTATGGAGAAATGGACCTGAACGAAAACCTTAACCAACGCTGACGTTGATGAGAGGGGCATGACAAAAGCTCCACTTTTTCTTTACTTAAATAGGATATATCAGATTAGGTAGTGCAAAACATTTAATGTTAATATCATTTTGTACTCTAAAGGAATCCCAGCTCAGATTAATATTTTTAGGGTTTTCACTAGGGTTTTAGAGGAATATCTTTTTACCTCTTTTGAAAAAGGTGGAGTAATCTGTGAAGAATGTTTATTTTATTATTACTTGAATTCTATTGATTTTGGGTGTTCTTTACAATGTAGTTTGAAAGAGTTTGTAAACATGATAAATAATGTAACAATAGAATGACAGTCTTGCCTAATACCCTTTTAAAGCTGAAACCTTATCCAAAATCCATATACTTTAATTTTTATAAATAGTTCTTGTAGTTCAGCCTGAGGACCCAATGTCCTCAGTTGACGTGTGTCGCCACGAGGAGGCACTGTATAGGGCTTGAACATGGAGAGGCTATATACTGGCAGGGGAGACTAATGTTCCCTTTTCACCAGAAACTGGCTAGCAAGCGGTGGCGGCTGAAGCACACCACACCAGGCGCGTCACATGGTCCATTTTGACACACAAACAATTGCTCAGAAACTGGGGGACGTTATCAATCGAAATTGATATCTGTGAACCCCAATCACAGAGAACTCTTAAACGTTTATTTCTGAACAGTGTGTGCCACTTTTTCAGACACTGACAGGTCTATGAAATAACTGGAGGGAAAATGTATAATATATATCACAATGAAAAAACATACAAAAAAAATTAAAATAAATAAATAAGCAAAAAATTAGTAAATAAAAAAACCCACAAAGAATAAGAATAAATATATAAACTCACACGCCATTGTCTGTACCATGCAGGGTACCGTCCAACAAAACGCACATCAGACGACCTGAAATATCACAAAAAAACACTTTAAATCATAATAAATAAAGGTAAACTTTAATCTAAGAAAATTCAAATTTGCTCCCTTGGGTCCAACCAATTTTGAAGGCAAAGCCATAATTTGAACAGGCGTGAAAGAGGTCCACTAGGCCATGTTACACATCAAATATTTTAACTCAAGGCCTTGGGGTTTCTGACGATAAAATTGTTCCAGTGTTTTCCTGTTATACATGGGCCATAACTCCTGACTGAATTGGCCGATATCAGCCATAATACAACTAGAGATGCTAGAGTATGTACAAAGTGAAGTCTGTTATTCTTTTATCATTTAAGTGTCATAACGTATTTAAAAGTTGATGAGTTAAAATGTGTGTGTGTGAAAATTATTGAGATTCCTGGGACAAATGTTTAAAATAAAATCTTTCACTGAACCAACCTTGATCACAGTCATCCATAATCGTAGAACCAGTGTGAAGGACCATATTCTCTGCCAGAAATTTATGTGCCTGTGTAGGTATTATGTTTTTCCCAACCTGTTTTCCCCGCAAAGAAAACCGGGACTGACCTAGAAGTTCCCAAGTGTCAATAACAATCTTTTTAAATATAACTTCACTTGAACAGATTTTGCCCCACTTCATAAGTAGTAAATAACAGGGGACGAACTGGACTATTTCAGTAACTACGTATGAACACCCCAAACCTTTGAGAATATAACTTCACTCGAACAAATTTTGCCCCACTTCATAAGTAGTGAGAAATAGGGGTTAGCTGAACTATTTCAGTATTAAGACCCCAAACCTTTGAGAATATAACTTCACTCATACAAATTTAGCCCCACACCATTAGTAGTGCGAGCTATTGGGTAAAATGGACTATTTCAGTAACTACGTATGTAGACCCCAAATCTATCGAATATAACTTCACTAAAACAAATTTTGCCCCATTTCACAAGTAGTCAGTAATAGGGCGTGAACTGGACTATTTCAGTAACTACGTATGAATACCCCAGAACTATGGGAATGTAACTTCACTAAAACAGATTTTGCCCCACTTCATAAGTAGTCAGAAATAGGGGGTGAACTGGGTTATTTCAGTAACACAGTATGAAGACCCAAAATCTATGAAAATATAACTTCACTAAAACAGATTTTGCCCCACTTCACAAGTAGTCATAAATAGGGGGTGAACTGGACTATTTCAGTTACTTCGTATGAAGACCCCAAATCCAGGCAAATATAGCTCTTCCTTGATAAGCCGAGTTTTAAATACAGGAGATCAAACTTGATATATTCCAGATTCTGCTTATGACGGAAAGAATTATCTGATTTCCCCACTTTCTAAAAGATTGCAGTTTTAGGTGGAAAATCCTGAGCTAATATAGTCTTTCCTTTGGAAAAAAAATCTGACTTTTGCGGAAAAAATTGGTTTTCACACCAGGCACTGTTGGTCACTGTTGAAGGGAACTTTAACATTTCATCTGACTGGAAGAAGAGGTTGGTATTAACCACACCACTGTTGAAGTCCCCCATTAGCACTGCAGAATAGAAAGATAATTTTCTGTAACAACATTTGTAAACATACAAAACAAAAAGAAAGGGTAGATGAATGTAAAGAAGTAGAGATACTTTAAAGAAAATATGAATCATTAAGGATTCTTTATAGTGATATTCTTATTTTACAATTACTACGTTAGTTTTAATGCATCTTAAAATGACTTCATTTGACTTAAATGATTCCACACTTCATTTCACTCTGTATTTCAAATACAACAATGCAATGAAATCACAAGTTCTGTTTATTTTGACATATGTGAGCCATAAAAATAAGTTTGCAATAGCATTTTTATTTCGTTTTTACATTGACTTCCTCTACTCATATAAGATTTGAAATGATTCTAATACTTTATGGGTTTACCAACCATACTAATAAAAACTAACACACTTACATGGGACATCTCGGAACAGGCCATTCTTTCATCTGTACCATTCTGGTAGTAGTGCATGGTACCATCTATAGACCAGTCAAGCTTATCTGAACAGTATCAATGTCATTTGAGTAGTTGAACCATCTCGCATGATCCTCGACCTACTGTAGAGGTGTAAAATTTAAAAGCTGTGATGATCTTTAAAGCAACTCGTTCACAAAAGGTCAATGACTAAGAATTTAATTTTTAACTAATCCACAGATGCATGGTGCCTTATTGCAACACTCCGTGATTGTAAACAAGAGCTGTCAGAGGACAGCATAGTCGACTATTCCAGCGCCTTGGCTGTATTATTGAATCCCTATCATGATATGCAGATGGATTCTTCATTTCCATTTCAACATAATTATAGTATCCTAGTATTTTTATCAAAGTAATTAATAATAAAGCAGAGGAAGATGATGATAATGAATAGAAGTAACAGTTGTAGTATTTGAAATTAAAAGATGAATTAAAACGATGATATTTGACAGTAGTAGTAGTAGTAATAAGCGAATAGAAGATGATGATAATGAATAGAGAAGCATTAGTATTGGAATGTAGGAGAAGAATAAGATATATGTAACAAAAGAAGCAGCAATAAAAATAAAGGAAGATGATGATAATAGATAGTAATAGTAGTAGAAGTAGAATGGAGAAGAAGAAAAACTAGAGTCGCTGACGCGACAGCACCGGTTTTCGCGGACACAACAGTCTTTGGCAACTAGTAATGCGACAAACAGTTCCATTTAGTAAAAAAGCCGCATGGTTCGAACAATGAATACCCACTTTGACACATAACACTTACACTTTGGTCCATATTCTCTCGATAAAAAACTTTTAGTTTTGGGGCTATTTGGGGGCGAAATTTTTTTTTTATCGAAATATGACCTTGACTTTTGCATTTTTTTTTTAAATTGTGGGGCCCTTTGAAACATAAAAATACATAATTTGTGGAAAATGTCATGAAGATCGAAAAAAACAAAGTTAGGAACGACAAAAAAATAAAATTTTGATTTTTCCAATATTTTAGTGAAGTTTGACCGCTTCTAGAGGGCAAACCATACATTCACTAAAATCGCCAACCCATATATTTTGTGTGTATACGTCTTTCAAATACATGCAGCAAACAGAATTGTTCTCAAACAAAAATGGTCACGTTTTTCGCAGACCTACCCTCATTTGCACATTTTTTTTTTTTTTTTTTTTTTGCAAGGTTCGAACATTCAACCTCTTCTAGCGCAAATATTTTACTGTACCCGATACTTTAAAATCCACCATATTCTATTGGGCTGTCAGAAAGGAATAGAATGCTGAAAACCGCATTTGAATCAGACTTTAACTTTTTGAGTTATAAGCAAAAGAGTGATTTCAAGCAAAGCGCCCCCTAGCGGCAAAAAGACAAACAAAATTAAAATTTTCTCTCCGTTGGGCACAAGGTAAGATACATGTTAGTGCATGTCTAAACTATCACAACTAAAGCTTTCTTCATCTTGCTACCATGTCGTGCAAAATATAGCTAAAAGAAGAAAAAATTGAAAAAGAATATTAGGCAGGGGCGAAAACTTAACAAATGGCATGTAAAAGCAGTAATAGTAAAAAGAATAGGGAAATGTCATGATAATGAATAGAAGAAGCAGTAGTAGTAGAAAGCAAGAGAATTAATGATAAATAACCGAAAAGAAGTAAAAGAAAAAGAGGAAGATGATGACAAAGAAAGGAGTAGGTGTAGAAGAAGTAGTAGAAGAAAAATAGAAGAAGAAGTAGTGATAGTAAAAGTAGTAGTAGAGAGAATAATGAGATGATATGTAACAAAGATGATGATAATGAATAGTAATTAAAATTTGGAAAAAATATTAACATAAGAGCGGTAATAAGAGTAGATGAAGATGATGACAATGCATAGCTGAAGAAGAATAATACTAGGGCACTGCCAATTAGATACAGACACTTATCTAAACTTTTTTTTTTACTTTTTTTACTGCTTATCTAAACTTATTTTTACACTATAAAATAACCTTGTTCCATGAAGTTAGACACTTAATTATAATATTTCCTATTACTGTGTTCCAAAAAGCAAAACATGCTTATGGAACAAATAGTTTATCCTCTGTTTGAATACCCTGTCAACAATGCTTCTGGTGTAAAATATAGTAAATAAGAAAATAAAAAAATGGTTGGTCAGCTTATAATGGTGAATAAGTGTTTCAAGTTTCAAAACAATAGTTTTGATACTTCATGTGAAAAGATTGACCTAAACACAAATTTAGCCAAGAAATCTGATATTTTTCTATTGTGTAAAAGGGACATAATTCTTGCAAAAAAGCAAAACAGAGCCATGGTTCTTGCAGCCAAGAGTCAACTGATGATGGTGTAGAAATGTTCCAAGTTTCAAAGCAATAACTTTGACAATTTATGTGAAAAGTTGGCCTAAACATAAAACTTAACCAGGGTGAACCCCGACGCAAACGCCGACGACGCAGGATTGATGACAAAGCTCATCATTTTTTAATCAGATGAGCTAATAATTATATGTAAGTGTTAGTAGTAGTAAAAAGTATAAAAAGAAGATGATAATGAATAGTTGTAGCAGAAGTAGCCGTTGAAAGTACAAGAATAAGATGATGGTATGAAACAGCAGTTGTAGTAATAAGAGTAGAGTACTTACCTGGTGACTTCTCCAATGCTTGCCATGGACAAAAAACGTCTCCATTGCATGAAGTGTTCTACCCAAAAGATCACTGCCTCTGAGGATCAAGGCTGAAGACTGGTTGCTGACTTTGTAGACACTGCCTTCTGGTTACAGAATAGATGCTGCAGTAGATCTATGACACCAAGTGCTTTTGCCAATCCCTGAAATGAAAAAAACAATTATTATTACAATATTCGTAAATTTCAACACTCAGTATTATCGTGCTATTCATCAATATATAACAATGATAAAAAAAATGATTTAAACCACCAGTATACTTTCTAAACAACCTGTAGCTTGCAGGCTAATCAGGTTTTATATAAGTTGAGTTGCTATAATTTTCATTATCAATCGTCTCAGCTTATCAAGGGTAAAATGAAAGTGTTTTGTTACCAAACAAATCAGTTTGAACAATATAATAAATGGCTGATATAAAATGTACATACAAATAATACAATTTACAAGCATTTTACAGTAACTTTCGGAATACATATCATTCTGTGAGATCAAGTCCGCTGTCTCCTTTTAAAACGTTCTCTCCGTGTTAGAAATAAACCCAAAAACCAAGAATACGCATGCAAATGTTAAAATACCATGGGACTAAAAGATACACAAAATCATTATTTCGATAAATACGCTTATTACAATCGCGACTAGTTCAAGCGTATAAAATACAAGAATCATTCCATTTCAAACCCGAACTAAAATCAGACAAAATTACATCATACCTATGAATAAAAAGACCCCCAGCAGGTTTCCGATATGTAGGGTCAGGTTGCCAGAAGATTCTTACATAAATTATAATGAGGTCCAATGTTGTTGTTGTTGTTGTATTGGGGTTTACCGTCGCTGCGATAGTATTTCAATCATATAGCGACGTCCAGCTGATTACAGGTGGAGGAAGACCCCGAGTACACAGAGGTACCCGGGTAGAACCACCGACCTACCGCAAGCCAGCTGGAAGGCTTCCTCACATGAAAAATCCGAAGTCCCTACCGGGATTCGAACCCACAGCGGTGAGGGGCTGAGAGATTTGTAGTCCACGACTGTAACCGCTCGGCCACGGCGGCCCCGAGGTCCAATTTAATGCAGTATCTAGATGTAAATTATAACTAAGAAGTCCCCTAAGTGGTGCAATGGAATTTGGGTTTAGTACATATATTACATTAATTTTGCTCCCATTTTGATATGGTTTTGCAATCGTATGAAGGTGCCTGATTGATATCAAAATCAATATTCTTTATCATCATCATCAACGACATTCTACAAACTATCTTTAGCACATGGCATTTTCCCCTTGTCCAATCAGGTGCTAGTATTTGTTCATAGTCACCGTGAAAGGCGTAGTCCACACTTTTGTAAAAAATCACTAAGTGTGGACTATGCAACCACATAACTCACATTTTTGTGACGTTCTGTCGCTAGTGGACGGAAAATACTATGTGCTAAATAGCTTAGTTC
Source organism: Solen grandis (assembly GCA_021229015.1). Lineage (NCBI taxonomy): Eukaryota > Metazoa > Mollusca > Bivalvia > Adapedonta > Solenidae > Solen > Solen grandis. Next base: position 14,235,885 of record CM037795.1, read on the forward strand.
ATAGTTGCCTTCAACTACACGACATAGTCACGAGGGCGGAGCTATATCGTGTAGTTGAAGGCAACTATGAACTAACCTATACATTGTTATGTTGCCGTAGCCCAGTGTTGATCTACCCGACTGCGGATCCGGTACATGAGCAATCGACAAAGCATTGGAGAAAGAAAAACAATACGATCTTCGACAAGGTTCCACATAATCGACTGCTACCCAAGCTCAACTACTATGGGATTTGACCTGGATCCAAGCCTTTTTTTTCGAATAGAACCTAGCATGTCATCGTTGATGGAGCTACATACGAGCCTTCACCTGTCACTAGCGGCGTCCCACAGGGACGTGTCCATGGCCCGGTCTTATTTCTTATTTCCTTCATTAATGATTTACTACTGCACGTAAAATTCAGTTCTAGGTTTTTTGCAGACGATCTGGAGATCTGGCTCTCTTCTTCTGCAACAAGATCTATTTAACCTGGCGAAATGGGAGAATAAATAGGGTATGTCCTTTCACCAAGAAAAATGCACCATATCCTACGTGTCCATCGAAATAGGTCTCCTATGGTTTTCACCTACACCCTCAAAGGCCATAGAGGCCCCTGATTTGGTATCTTTCAAACACTGGCCCAGCTCAGCTACAAGTTCTCCATATTGATTCCTGAGGCTGACCCAGCAGCGACCGGCGGACGATGTTAAACGGACGGAAAACGTAGCCGTGCGAAACTTTCCTAATTCTTATATTTGATCTATCCCAACTCTCCTGTTCTTTCCTCCTATTTCATCTCATTGACCCTAACCACCCATTAAATAATAGCCAAGTATGACTGCGTCAACATATGATGTAGTTGTTTACTGCAAGTCACTGACGCATCCTGAACAAGTTTAAGGTAACAAGGAGTGACAAATGCATTGAAAGTCAGTGCTGCACGTGTTGATCGTGATAGTTTATCATATTTCCCCTTATGTTTACTTGTTTTATTCTGGCAACTGAACATCGACACAATTTTACACAATTAGATAGAGCTGCACGTGCTGCCTCTCACAGGTTAGGCGTGTAAAACATGTCTATTAAGATTAAGTGATCAAATGTGGTGACAAATCATCTAAATAATATCTGAATTTTGAACAACTAAAATGATACACGTATGGAAAGGAGACTATGCATTTATGTATGTCAGTTCCGGGATATATGTATGAAGAAGGGTGTTTCAACATTGTTTTCTTATTTACTAAATGAGTAAAATTACCATGAACATTTCGTGGATAATAAATGACAAATGTTAAAGTAATGGTTCCAGCTCTATAGTATCATATGTTCAAATGAAGAAGTCAAATTATGTGATAACTACTGTAGTAACATGTTTAACACAAAAATGACCGCTTACAATTATTATTAAATATAACAATGTTAGACTTATAAGAGTAAGGTATAATAATTCGAAGGTTGAAGGCGAAACTAGGCTAATTGCGTATGGATATTTAGCACTTAGCCTAGTTTCGCTCTCCTCATATAATTTGATTTAGATGAATCTGATTGATAGTATGTGATACTAAATAATAAAATTGGTTGTGCTGCTGTTACTTTAGTTTAAACTCATTTGTTTTACGACGATAGGGAAACAAGTTCTTACAACATACAGTAAACCCACTCGAAGGTTCCTGGGTTTGGGCAAGTACTTAACGCCAGGGAAGTCATGAAAAATCCTTGACCCACAGCCGTGGGATATCCGAAGACGGATTCCTATATACTGTGCCTATTTCTATTATATATATGATCTATTATCATACATGACATTTTTCTGTACCCAGCTACATTCTAAATTTGGAGGGGGTATATATAGCCAGGTACAGGTATTTGGTGATAAATCAAAAGACAAGAAGACATGTGGCTTGGTTGCTCCGTTGGTATAGTGCAGTGCATTCTACCGGTATTTTGTACTAGGCATATTTCATTATATATTAGGCCTTTTGTATTATATATTAAGCGCCTTTCATTATCACAGTAGGCGAATTTCATTATGTACTAGGCATTTGTATTATATAGTATGTGCTTTTCATTGTTATAAAAGGTATAATTCATTATATACTAGGCCTATTCCATTGTTAACGTGGGTGGTTTCCTTATAATTCATTATATGTGTGTATGTGTGTGTGTGTGTGTTTCATTATACACTGGGCGTTTATATTATACGTGTATACTTTGCTATTTCTTTACAAAGTAAGTCTGTTTCATTATATACGTTACGTATTTCATTACATATTTGGCCTTTACCATTATAAACTAGGCCTATTTATAATAATTACGCTAGGCCCATTTCATTATAAGCTAGACGTAGTTTAGTAATACTAAGTTTATTTCATTACAATTAACCATCAGGATACCACACTTTACGACATGTTTTTATTTCGTTGAAATATCCTCGTCAGGTAGATGTGGTTACTTATACTTAACACTATTGGGGCATAAAGCAATGAAATTAAACTTCGCTGTGCTAGATACATATAGATATATACCGGTATATAATGTACTATACTACTGAGACAAAATTCAGTGGTTTCATTAGGTCTTTAGATCTCTAAAGGCGAACACAATATTAACATGCCATCGTTTGTTTTAATTTCTATGAATTTACATTAGTAGTATATGTGTTATTTACTTTGAATAAAATACGTTTAGACTAGAGGAGTCAAAACTGTGTCGTGCTAAACCGTAACTTATACCATGATGCATGTATTTCATCTTCGAATGACCCACGGCTGCTGTTCGTGCAACTCTCCATACATCAACCGCGGCGTTTTTTTCCACTACGTTTTCGTCGTCTAGATCGAAAGCCGATACAGTGACATGTTATAACCTGTCAACTTAGTTTGTCTCTAACTCTGACAAATGTAAATCGACCTTTACCGAACTTGGTTACAATGAGTATTGACATATTGTCTTGACCAAGTTTAATAACCAATAATCAGTGTTCTAAAGTATGTACCATTTTATGAAACGCAATCATATGAATATATGTAGAAATTTATCAATTTTACATTTGATTCGTATTTAATACGGGATTTATTTTCAGCACTAATATACTATGAGCAAATAACTAGTAAATATCTCTAAAAAAAATGTGTTTTACAAAAAGCTTAATTAATCATTACATTTGTATTTATTGTGTAATCTGAGTTTTCGTACATTGACAGATAAGAACAAATGGAATTCGTTTTCTATATTTAAAAAACAATGCATTCTTTCACTTCTTGCAGTATCAAGATGACCGTTTCTAATGTTTAACATGCGAGACTTCGGAAAACTGGTCAACATTTTACAAATATTCATTCAAGTATTTTATTGATTGAATTATTTACTCCTAAGAAATATTTCAAGGTTAGACCACATTAACCGTTGTTTCGCAATTATTCTTAGTAAATGAGTGAGGTGGCATAAATGATGACCAGTAATTTTATTATGGAACCGATATTGTCACGTGCTGGACGTGCACTGTTGGGTGTATATATAGAGAGGTGTAGTAGTAGTAGTAGTAGTAGTAGTAGTACTCTGGTTCCCTAGGTTTGGTAGCGTATTCTCTTATATTTGGTAGCGTATTCTATATATACATTAATTACTGGCCGGACGATTTGTAAAACTGTTCGAGCTCTAAATATATATGAGCTTCATGGATGTACACAAAGAAGTGAACAAGTCAGTAAACATTAATTTAATTATGTGCTTTATGCAAAATTCAATGATAATCAGCAATATTTATAATTACCATAACAAGTTCATAGGTCTGTAACTTTCAATATCCAACTTGACAATACCCAGTCATACAGAGAAAAGCGCTCCGTGAATTGATCTTCGCAAGTGTAGCGCAAACGATTTTCCTACAGTATCCTTTATTTATACATGTAAATAAATTGGCGCACCAGTGAACCGTGATAAGTAGTCAGTTAAACTAAATGGTATTTCCTCAGCAATAAAACTGTATTTAAAAGTCTCTAAATTGTATAAAAAAAGTATCAAAAGTTCCTCAGACACAATATTTAATTTACGTAAGCTTTCATACGGTTCTAAACACTAAATATTCTATATTGTAGTGTTAAACTTAATAGCAGACGGCATACTTTTAGTCTTAAAAATATTGGAGAGAGTATCTGAACGTAGATGTCCGTCTGAATACCTAATGTTGACTGAGCTCCCCAACCAACAATCTGAGCCCTTTTATAGTAATCTACAATTTCAACCCAAAAATATTGGTTGGAAAGGTTGATAAACCCATTTGACGTCGGTTGTAACCAAAGTGGATTGTTCAACCATAAAATATTGGTTGACTCTACCAAAAAGATGGTTAAAATTTACAAAACTTGTTCTAAGTCCTAAGATAAGTTAAATGAAAAATCTTAAGTGTCAAAAATGAAAATAAACTGGCTTTTTACACAAGTTTTATACCTTCTTCTGCTTAAATGATGCAAAGTCCAAAGAGTACATTGTTGTTTATAAACAATGCTGACCTGTAACCATTAGCAACAGTGCAAAAAGAACAATAATGCATTGCGTAAAATGGCTGACTACACGACAAATGTAAACACATGTTTACATGACAAATGGTCCATAACTGCGTTAATACTGGTTAAATGAAGTTACTTGGCAGAATAATGCACAAATATGTGCACAAGACATTGCAATAGGATTTCTTAAAATGGAAATGGATTATAGTGCACAGATCGTTCACAGAAGTTGAAAATATACATGCATGGTTAAACTGCTGAAGTTAACAAACTCTGTGAGGAATGCCACTGGCTCTCATCATGTGCAGTAGATTAAAACTAGCTTATAACCTGTATAAATGAGCTTGTGGTTCGTATTTCAAATGAAACACAGCTTATTGTGCATTTTATTGCTGGTTACTAGCAGCAAAGTCTAACTAGACTGAAAATACATGTAGATAGGTAAAATATTTTAAGGTAAGATGTTAAGCACAGTTCTCTGTTGACCAGTTACATAGTTTAAACAGTTCACAGTGTATAATTATGTTTCTCATAAATCGGTACTCTACAATATTGATGGAATTCGTCGGTAAGTATGTAAGTATTACTCAACAGTTCACAATTATCTGTACAAATAGGATCTACCATAAGTGTGTGATTTTGTGTACTTATTCAATAAATGTGTGCTTTCAAGCAATTTTAAGCTACGGTAGCAGTTGTCGTACTTCTGTGACGTCCCTCGTAAGTTTCTAAACACGAATCAAAAGGAGATCGTTAAAGGTTGCACTAATTTATTTCACCACCTTTAATTTATGTGCGAAATGATTTAGATAAAATAAGTACAATGGCAGTTGTGTTATGGTAATTGTTTGGCAAATATTGGAGCAGACTTCAACATAAAAGTACATACTTTACGTAGAAATTGTTTCCAAGTTTACAGGCTTCTAACGTGACATGTTACCAACATCACATGATTCTAATATTAGTAGATTCCAGCTTTCAAAATTTTACAGGCTACCAACATTACAGGCTTCCAACACTTCATGATACGATTACAGGTACCTAGAATTACGGCTTTTAGCAGTACAGGATTGAACATTACAGGCTAACATTACAGGATTCTATCATTACAGGAATCTTAGCAATGCTGCAAAATAAATTCTAATAATAATAGCAAATGTACATTTTCAACTCTTTCTAAACCATATGCACTCCCAACTTTTAAAATTAATCGGTTATCGTATCCACTGCGGCCTTCCTGTCTTCTCCTTCGGCGATTAATAAATTTAAAATATGGATACTTCTTTAAGCTTATTTCTAAGTCGTGAGCCTGAAATCAGATTATGCACAATAAATAAAGAGTTAAAAACCAGAACAAGAAAGTCGTGAATCTAAACCTTCAATGATCTTTAAGTTTTTCTAACTCATATGTAGTTAATAGCGAGGAATTTGACCTCTGCTCTAGGAGGCCATTTAATATGAAATTTTCCTCATTTTTTTATGTTATGACTATCTGTGACACCTTAGAATAAACCTAGAGGAATGTATAACAGTAAGATTTCCTAATTTGAGGATTTTGATTTTTATGAAAATGTAAATTTGATAAAAGGGTAATTAAATATATTTAACAATACTTAAAATGAAATTTTAATTGTATGAAATATTCCATTTAGATAAATCAGTATACCGTTTTTCCAGCTTTTTTAGCACGATACCACAAGACACTGGGTGAGCATATGCCAGCACTGCTAGAACCACCATGAAATATTTGACCTGAAATAAAAGACAGTAGACTTTAAGTATAGGACATAATCTATTAAAACATTTCTGCACAAAAGACCAAGCGAGCGTAGGCTATCCAAGAAGTCAAAAACATTTTATTTTGTCAAATGAATTTCGTTCTTTTTTGTAAATGGTAAAACAGAAAATAGAGAGGTGATCTACTGAAATAAATCGCTTATAAATTTGAATTTTCAACGTTTCTGATGGTCATTAATTATAAGTGACTCCTAATATTGGTTATCCTAGCATATCTCTTGATATTAATACATTCAATCTCTTCGAATAATAAATAATCAAGGTCTAATTAATAACAGGATTAAAGAATAATAGAGAAGTTTGCAATTTAGGGTGAACAGCCATGTCAGGAAATAAAATTTAGGCCATATGGTTCGTAATTTTTAACAAATATGCCTGTCCATCAATTCATATCTAATACATCGATCTCAAGTGTATACAAATATATTAACAATATTTTCAGGTATTCAAATATTTTCTTTGCAATCCCTTGTGCATTTATTCCTAACAATGCAATGGAAACATCGATATTTTAAGACCAAAAAAGAACCTATAATTCGAAAAGGAATGAAATGTTTCGTTTATGCATGCATTAAGTGGCAATATTCCGAGGAGAGATTTTAAAGATCATAATAAACGTGTATTTTTTACAAGAACTTTACAACTCGGTGAAAACTGGTATAAATGTGTCTCTCACATGGAAAAAAATGAAATAATATCCATTAGCTTATTCTTAAATTCTTAATAGTGACATGTATGTATTGTCTATATTTACTAACCAATGAGACTTACATGCCAGATGGCGCCACTGTAGGATTCCCACCAATCATACAAGCCGTACTCCACGAAGTGCATGATGGAAGACTGGGTCAGCATAACCGTGTACAGAATCCCGAATGCCTGGGTGGGAAACCTATATTAGATAATAGCATCGCTGTTGCTGACTGTTAAAACATAAACCAATTTTACACATAAAGCAAAGGGATATAGGTCTAGTGAATCGGTCAAAATAAGGAGCAAGTCTTCATGCGATTTTCCTTTTCACTACTATTGGCTGATTATACGTCCGTTCGACATCATTTAAACCATGTCTACATGTATTCTCCGCCACCGGAATATCATACTGTAACCATGTGGCATGATCATTGTCTTGAAAACGGCTCGTTTCATTTGCTTAGCACAAAGCACAGAGGTAGCAGAATGTCATGTCCCAACTTTGGCATATCGCGAGCAGAGATTCCGCTTTTAACAAGGACACTCTAATGACTTTTTCACTATAGATGGTGATACTTCACATGATAGTTCACAAATACGAAATTCAATATTACCAAGATTTGACAAAAACATACTTAGAATGAATAGAAAGTGTATCATTCATTAAATAAGATATTCCAAACGATCATGGAACGACGTGTCGTGTTCTAAGATGCAAAATGTATCCCCATTAAAAGGACATGTTTCATTAACTTGCGTGGATATGTAAAGGAAGGACCTGCTTTCAATAATACGTTACTCGGGCAGTTTGAAACGAATAGTTCATATCATTTGTAGAAAAATCAATTGTCCAAGGTACGTACACGTCAGAGAGGAAGGACATGGCGACACAGAACAAGAAGGAACGGAAGATGGTGAAGTCCACGAAGGCGATGTAGAGAACCCAGGTGTGCTGGATCATCATCAGGATGGACAGAAGCAGCATCAAGCTGGTGGCTACAAACATTGGCAGGATGGCCGGCATTATCTTCCGCCTTACCACGTTTTCTGATTCTATATACAGCAAATATATTGAGGTTTTAAAGGGATAGATAACACTAATCATTTTAACAATTTAAAACATGTTTTGGTTTTCTATTCATTCTAAATATGTTTTGTTAAATCTTGGTAATATTGAATTTTATATTTTTAAACTATTTATTGTAGAAGTATCACCATCTATGGTGAAAAAGTCATTAGAATGTCCTTGTTAGAAGCGGAATCTCTGCTCGCGATATGCCATAGAAAAACATGTTATGGTTTTCGGGAGACTTTAAGTTTTAACATTTTACATGCATGTATTTCACTGCAAAAATCGTCATTTTCATATGAACCTATATTGGTTACCATGATCTTTTTTCTGGATTTTAAGGTTAAAATATGCAATGTCAGATTTTCAATATGTTTGCTATATGTTTTCATTTGCAACAAATATATTGCTTCCCTACTGCATTATAAAGCCCTACACCGCATTTTAGTACTGAACCATTGGCACTAGAATTACAGAATACTGTAAAATCATTAATTTTCGTTGACATTTAAATTTCGTGGAATCTGTGATTAAATAAATTTCGTGGGTACATATATTCGTGGAACCAAGTTCTAGAAAACATGAGGTCTATGAAATAAACAGTTTTCGTCGGGATTAATATTCATGGATAAATTCATCCACGAAATCAACGAAAATTAGTTCCCCACGAAAATTAATGATTCTACAGTAACCAGTTTCATTGGAATGTTGATTATGATTTTTGCCCTTTAGTACTGTATATTAAACATGGTGAGGAACAGTCTCTGATATCACTTGATTACGAAGGACGTAACTTTGTACAAATGTATGCTATCTTATGTATTCTATGCACTTTTCGATCCGTCTGGTATTCAATTAACATATAGAATAAAGAACCATTCATTCGACATTTCGCGTTATTACTTCATTTAAGTTGCCTTTTGACAATGATTCGTCACTGGATATCATACCGACCGAACCGAACCGAACTACTATCATGTGATAGTGGCATATATCTGTACAAAATTACGACTTTCGTTATAAAATAGAATAAATAGAATATTTTAATTTAGAGTACAGGAAAACAAACAAACAAAAGAAAGAAAAGAGAGGGAAAATAAAATTTACAAATCTCTGATAATCAAGATTCCAATGTTCTTCGGTTCTACTGCCAGTGAACTGAACATATGATCTGATCTCAATGCAAATAATTAACCAATCAATGGATAGAGACTATCCAGAAGTTTTCCGAGGTAAAAGTTAATAACAAAATTTAATTTTCAGCAAATCTTCACTTTGATAGATTTTCACTTGGTTGGGAATATAGTCAATATACACTTACTTGCATACTTTTGTTTTTGACGATCATATATTAAACCGGCTAGGAATGAAGACACAAGGCCACAGAACATTGTATAGGACAGCACATTTGTGAAGTAGCTCACTGTAATTAGAATATATGGTGAGCGTGATTGTTTCATTGTTGAGAATATCTCTCAGATATGCCTATAGGTCTAGAAAACAAAGTCTATCTACCGAAAAAGATTATAAAGTTTGAATTTGTCCAAGCGGTTGAAGTCTGTTTCGAATTCAACCTCTGAATGAAAAACTAGAAACTGATTCGTTACATAGATAAACCCGATTCATTTTGCCGAAATTTCAGGCCTGCATGGTAATATATTCCAGTGCATTTTTGTTATTCAGAATGAGAGTAAGCGCCAGAAGCATATCCCCTGCGTTATAAGTACATTTGATCATGTATGTAGCAGTCAACTATACCAAGCAACCAACCTGTGTTAACATCCAGATTTTTATATCCCAACTGCGGCAATATATCCTCGATTTGACTATTTTTTTCGACAATTCGGAGAATCGCCATATTTCTCTAATTTAAATGACTGCTTCGTCAAGTATGACTGTATTTTGGTAATTGGCAGTGGTTTACCCTTACGTTTTCTTGTCTTCGGTAAAGCTATTATTTTCAGCCTTATGTTTTTTCAACCCTAGACATTAATTTTGCGTAGTCTCTCTTCGCTTATTGGAGTACGATTTTCATTCCTTACCTAAATCAAGAGTTACTCTTTCAAACTAAATAGACCTGTTATTTTCTTATTGGTTTTAAATAGCTTATACATTTGCTGATCATGCAATCAACGGGCTTACCTGTTGGTTTGTGTTTGTTTGTTATGAAGTTCAGATAAGCGTTGATGGTGGCGATAAAAAAGTTGAAGTGGAGCATCATGATCCCGAAACACAGGGCGTGAGGGATGAAAAAGCGATTGAAAACATATCGGCGGAAACTTAAACTTGCGCCCGTCTGTTCAACCTGTTTCGAGCTTTTTTGATCATTTGAAACTGCAAAATGAATAAGATAAGTCATTTTTTTCAATTGGAAATATCTTAGAAACGTCGTAAAGAAAAACAACATGTTCCCATCATATGTTTCTTCATTTTAAAGCTACATGTATTTCCTTGCTTTTAAATGACAAATTATGAAACGAGTGTGTATTCTTTCAAATATCGATATATATCATCGAAAGAACAATGGTCTAAATTAGAGAGAACATGCGTTTATAAAGGATTTTTTCGTGACTGAATCACACTCACTGAATCAATTTGCATTATTGTCAAAACGCAGAAAGAGAACACAAGTTTGTACTAGACATAAAACCTTTATGCAGACATATATATTTATTTTGTTTGGAAACGTTCAAGAAAGACAAAAAAATCAATATCCAGGAAACACGCTGTTTTGTTTACCTACAAGTATTATTATGCGGCCCCGAAGTTATACATTGAAGGAGGCTATAATTTCAACATAAAAATGATGTCTTTGGAGTTATGGTTCTTTTTTCTATTTGTAACCACAGAAGAGAATCGAGAAAAATAGTTTAAAAGCGGTGCAAGAAAGCCATCGGGCATTCTAAACCAAATTTTCGAACCTGTACGTGTGTTACTGCAATGGACAAGTTTATGTGGTACGCTCGTATTATTTACAAACATATTTGTAACTTACATCGCACACATTCATATGTAAGGCATAACGTGTTTCTCTGTGAATATTAGTTTCTACATTATAAACAGTTGTTTGTTTGTTGGAGTTTATGTCTTACGGGCAGTATTTTCTGTCATATTATACCACACCGTAATCACATGTGACTGACACCAAAACCAGTCACAATATCCTGACACCTGACTAAGCAAGCCGTCTTGTATATATACTGAGTGTCAAGCAGTTAACAGTTTCATTTTTTCGAAGTCAAGGCAGAGGATCTAACCCACGACCTCGCGCTAGAGTAGCGAACGTTCTAACCCCTCGACAACCGGCATGAACTGTTGTTCTAAAATAGTTAATAGTTTATAATATATATCGCCTTTTTTCAATGATTTAATGTTGACCCTTAAAACAACCATTATACTTTGAAGAGTAAAAACAAAAGTAATCTATCTTTTGTCATTCGTTGAATGTTTAAATAAAACATTTTTATGCATGATTTTATCTCTTTTTTTTTTAATTGGCTACATACCTGTTTTTGTTTTCTTGTCAGTCGCCATTTCCGATGTTTTCAACAAATGATATCGTGGATAAACTATAAATGTGCTCGCAATAACCGATGTCGACATAGCCACTATAACGAGGAAGGAGTATTTCCTCTGAAACCCGGACTGGTGAGCCAGCTTTGATAAAGAAATCGGTATTGTAAATTAATGTATGGAATAATTCTCCAATTTTTGATCATTCATTTTCTCATCCTTCCCTTTTTTCTTCTCCTCTCTTATCATTATTATCACTAGTAACAATATAATATTTTTTTTGTAATTGAAAATCGTTATTATTATCACCATCGTCTTTGAGACATATTAGTTCCTAGACTGATTGCCCAGGGGTCAGGATAATGTGACACGCCTGTGGTAGCCAATCAACTGTCTGATACCGCACCGCTTTGTATATACTACATTTTGACGAAGTCCCCTAAGATTGGAAGTTTTGTTGATGGATCGTTAAAACAAACAAACGCACCTTAACAAACAGCTGAATGACCGATGACGAGTCCATGACACCGTTGATCAATCCAACGACGACAATTGACCCTTTCGTGTACAGGTTACTGAGCTAAAAGGTCAAGGTCATGTTTTACCTCATTAGTAAATACAGTTCTTATTTATATTCAAGATAAATTGTATCGTAGACTATTTAATTTCACATACACGAAAAATTGCAATAAAATACAAAATGTAGGATTAACAAATTACAGAAATGATTGATGTAATGTTTTTTTTTAATATACTATGAGTTATATCGACAGTACTTTGCCACGAAAACAGTTAATGTCAATGTCCCCTGTTAAATACATAAAATATGCGTACTTCAATTCTCATCAATATAGCCAGATATTTTATTCAAACCTTTTAAATATTAATTGAATGAAGAGCAATGCATGGTTCTTTATTAAGCTCTAACGAATAAAGTGCATTGCATATACATATGAATTAAGCCAAAGGTATACTGCGTTTGGATTGCACTATAGGCGTATCTGCGATATCAATGTTTTTCCTGTGGAGATCGCAATTACTAGGAAATCATATAAGATATATCCATTTCATTATGGACGTTTCAGCTGGTTACCACTAATTTTCTTTATTTATTTATTTATTTATTTATTTAGTTTGAAATTCATATTTTGTTCTAAGAATAAAGCTTAATGACAATCCAAATCCAAAGATCAATGTGTTAAAATGTTATTAAAAGTGTGTATTCCAATTTTTGAGGGTCCAAAGAGTCACATTTTAGTGTTTTTATGCATTTTTGGCAAACATTTCAATTAAAAAGTTGTTTTAGATAAAAACAAACATAGTGTAGTGTATATATTTTTACATTTTCAGAGAGCCTCTTCATCATTGGATCGAATCTAAATAAATAAAAAAAACAGTCAGTTTATTTTCTTATTAAGAATAATATAAAAAATCATAGCTTTGGGTAGTTTTGTATGCATTTTGGTTCTTGTATGTTGGATATTTCATGCTCGTTGGTATGTTCCATGCATCTTTGACAGTATTTTCACATGTAATCTATGAAATGCAGTATAAATGGCAAATTGTGATTAGTTATTTAAAAATATCATTTTAATATGCTTTTGAAGTGTTTATTCCTTTTCTTTTTTCTTTTTTTTTCTCCTTTTTTTTGGAGGGGGGGGGGGGGTGGGGGGTCCGAGGAAATGTTAGCAAACAGCAGTTTAATCTCTAAAATGAGCGTGTCGACCCCCAAATTTATATTCATATATCTTATCGTTAAAGTTAAAAGAACTTAATATGTGCAAATTTAAACAAAAATCTGTCCGTTAGTAAAGAAAAAAAAATGGAATGCATTTAAAACAAATATCCTAGCCCGTTACCTGTGTCGCTGTCATAAGAAACACCAGGCTTCCGCCTGTTAAGAACATGACCCCTGGGCAAATTAACCATGGCATCTCTAGAAAAATAAGTCAAAATGGCGAGAGTAGGTTACACTTGATTTTTTATCCGAAATATTTAATATCACATACAAAAGTTCTAATATATACAAAATAATGTAGGATCCAAAGATACATAGAATCATAAATTTACATTACTTTTTATCGTTTGAGGTCGGATCGGAATGCTTAGAGTTCGAATCCTGTTAAATATAAGAGACAAATATGACAGAAGAAAGCAGCTAAATGAAGATCGTGCATACAGTGGATTTAAAATCTCATGTGTCAACGATTTCATAAATTAAATGTATTAGTGTACTTTCAGTTTGGATTTGTCCGTTTTTCTCTTACCTGGACTTGTAAAGGCGACCATTACACAACCAGCCCAGAATACAAATCTGTACAAACAGCACAAACAACACGAAAATAAGAAACAATACAGAATTAAAAATACACAACAATTCATCGAGTGCACATGACAACGTAGCTGATATACTTTATAATGATTTTCTACGGTTGACTATCGTCAATAATGTTGAATTAGATATATTCAGGGTTATACATTACACTTTACATTACACTTTAATGACTAAATCAATAATTTATATGTTGTATTTTCTTTGCGCAACACGTAGCTCACAATTAAAGGGTACAGTCAAGATATTAATGTATTTGTGGTATCATGCCACTTGTCTACGGCGTGTGTAAACGTCTATCCAGTAGTATTTCTCCTGAATGACACGCCACTGCCTAAATCACGATCTCCGCTCTTTTGCACTATCACATATAATCGCGTAAAATCACATACAATTAAATATATCACAAATAATTGTGTGTTGACGGCTTACTTACATATAGATACACCGAATGGCGCGAGTACCAAATCGAGAAAATATCTGGCCGCCAGTCAGAGAGAAGATGATCGCGCATCCCGTGCCGACCGTATACAGGAGGTTCAGTCTCAGGTCCTGCTCGGGACAGCCTCGGGATCTTAGTACAGCAAATTATATATGATATTGAACGTCTAAACAAAATATTATTGATATAAGTATCATCAAATGTTCGAAAAGTTTGAAAAAAAAAATGAAAATCTGGCTTTAATAAATACTGTCGTTTGTTTGTATGGATACGAATACTACCTATCGGAACAAAACTACAGCATTTATTAAAGACTCGTTTATATGCATTGCTTTCTATCGGTGAACAAAAATGTGAATTTAAGAAACAAGAGTCAAAAGACGTTAAATAGAAAGATCTTATTTGTGGGAAGGAGTGAACAAATATTGTTTTAAATTCCGTAAATAAGTTTGAAGTTAATTAATCAACTTGGGTTAAACATTATATATATATCTTGCATTAAAACTCAGTAACATATCTTTGAAATAAAATAAAATTTAAAAACTAAAACACTTTTAAATCATAAATATAAGCTATATAACGCTACTTTGAGGTCCACGTGAATAGCTCAAAAGCTGTCTAAAATAAGAGATAAAGTGAACTATTTGTCAGGCAGTGTAATGCTTAACACGTCTGAATTAGGGCTGAACTTTTCATTTGTTAAAGAGACTTAGTTGAAACCCAGTAAATCAATGAGGCACAACACCCCTGTCGAATACATTTACTGAAAAGACATAAATAAATGATAGAATTACGTTTCTTTGTTATATACGATGCCCGTAGTATTGTGATAATTACACAGGTCTCCGTACACGCCTTCGTCCTTCAGAACGTATATCAAAGATCCCCATCCAAGTTCCAGTCCTCCGAAAAGGAATATCTCCAGAAGCGCCCAAAACACCTTTAAGTGTCGAAGATATTGTTGATCCATTGTGTCGTCATATATTGCTTAAATGAGTAAAGTTCTGGGTTTAACGTCCAATCGACAGTATTTTAGTTATTTGGAGACTATGTCTACTTTGGACAGATATAGTGCTGTCACACTGGAGTATCACGCCGTAAACTTGTGGCATGATACTACACCCAGTAAAATTAATCAGCCCTGGAACTACCTTTATATTCTGAGCACAAAGCAAGGAAGCTATTCCAGTAGCATTTTGGTATATTGCGGCCCGGGATCGAACCCTTGACCTCCCTCTCCCGACGCAGACGCTACAACCGCCTTGCCAACGGGAACGGTAGATATAGTCCCGATACAAACATAATAACTTTTTATCATATGATATTGTGCTCAAACAGCTGTTTCCGGTTTCGTATAGTCATCACATACTTTCTTATATTTAACACGTTACATATAACTTTTAGGCCGAATTACACCACTCCGCGTCACGCGCGTGTATTCTATATGAATGAATAGTGTGTTGAACTCGAACAGCTGGATTAAATGCGTATGATTCATTATTCATATGATGTTGAAAATGTATGAGAAATATACACGTTAAATCTTTATTTTCAGTTATTATCTGAAACTATTTTCTTGGTGTTAGATTACAAAAGTAATTCGTTCACAGTCCGTTCATTCATTTGTTTTTTTTTTTGTTGTTATCGGTTTACTTCACTATGGCTATGATAAAAACACAGTCCGTTCATTCATTTGTTTGTTTTAATTTTTTGAACATTTTCATGAACTCGTTTAGTAAAATTTGATAAGATCCTATATATATATATATATATATATATATATATATATATATATATATATATGAAATATAATATACAGTCATCTTCTCTCAATTGTCCTCACGGTACCACGAGGGTTTTTCTTTCCCTTCTGTCCTCGAACTTATATTTCAAGCGATAAAAAGAGTGAAACTTGATAGACAAAACAATCACTTACATGCTCTATTCATGAAGAAATCGCGTGTTAAGTTCACATACTCAATACATGTATATCCATATACATATTCATAATAGAAATTATACACACATACAATGTATACACTACCTTTTAGATAAAATCCATACATTCACGGTTAGCCTATTAACGACTAAATCAAGGACACGTGTCCTGCATATCTATTCTACTTAATTACTCATACAATTTAAGAATTTAAGTGATGTCGATGTACTGTAATTTTAATCTGTTTATCTACTTCAGCTTATTGTGTGACGAATTCTACTGTAACTATGTTGTGAAAAACATTACCAGTACATATTTCAGTAGTGTCGTACTACTTAGACAAACTATCTTCAAATGCAAAAACGACAGTCAAGACAAACTAATAATTATGCCATTGCACAACAAACTGCCGCCAAATATTAGAAATTATTGTATTTCGTTAATAGTATCGTTTCGTTTGGGTGAATCCTACAGTATAGTTTAGAGACTAGTGCAAGCTAGTGACGTCACAGTCTCTGTCTATAGACTGAAACATTTTTGATAAATTTCGCTTTCGGTAAAAATCAAAGATGTTGTGTTTTATTGTACATTTATGAAAGTGTTTTGTAATTGCGTACACCATTTTACTTTATAGACCCATTAGATTTGCAAATATCTATCTATCTATCTATCTATCTATTGGAAGGACAGTCTGCTATAAGAATATTTCTGAAACTAGCCTGTTCATCTCGTCTAGGGTGTTCAAATATACTCATTTAATGTACAATCAAATACAATATCCAAACATTTTGATTATGCCTAGAGAAACATGCCGATTGTGTGTTTCCGTAACTCATGTCAGTAGTATTTTGTAGATGATTGTTTAAGAGTAATTTAGATTCGCAGTATCTCAGCATTCTTGTATTATTTGCCTACTGAAAAGAGTCATGGAACCCTACATAATGGATTCTTTGCTGTATAGAATTTATGATTTTATTTACAATGTTTCGAGCCGATCTTTTCAAGATATAACTTCAAGAACGGTTACAACCTTT
Source organism: Solen grandis (assembly GCA_021229015.1). Classification (NCBI taxonomy): domain Eukaryota; kingdom Metazoa; phylum Mollusca; class Bivalvia; order Adapedonta; family Solenidae; genus Solen; species Solen grandis. The sequence continues at coordinate 14,253,194 of CM037795.1, forward strand.
TTCGAGGCAATTGTACGATTTACTCCCATCCTTAGACAAGATGTTTCATTTGCTAACCAATCCTAAACGATACATTTCAACATATACTGAAGTGATGTTTAAAGGATTGTGGCTGATTTCATGGTTTTTGAAAGCTTGTGGGTGATTTTATTAGTCCCCAACGGTGAAACCGGCTGACGTTCCATCTCTCCCACATAGACTGTAACATCATATCGTGCACAATTTACGGCATACACCACGTTTTTCAATTAACAACATACATCAATCTGCACACTATAGAAATCGCAGCCTACTCTGTCTGAAATAGGCATGTCCGTAATGATACTGCAAAGCGCACATTCCATATTGCACGCAAGTATCTTTTTACCCAAAGATCTTTGAGTCTTTGAATGGACCAGGATATCAACTATGTTTCTGTCCCTCTAGAAGGCCATCATAGGCGGTTGTGCGAAGACTTCCTTCATCCTCTCTGATCCATACAAAACATGAGAGTCTCAGCTTAGTATATGTTGAACATTGGGTAGTATGCTGGAATACGTCAGAACCAGTGGAACTCTTTTACTACTGTCGGGCTTGCACTTCTTAATGCCTTGTAAAGGGGTATTTTTAAGTTAGCCCTGTATTTCTTGTTATCTTCATTCTGTTCCAAAATTCGTTTCAGCCGCAAACCCAATCCGCAAGCTGGGGGCCTCTGTGGCCGAGAGGGTAAAGTCGCTGACCTTAACACTCACTCAGCCCCTCACCGCGTGGGTTCGAATGCCGGCTGGGTCATTCGGATTTTCATGTGAGGAAGCCTTCCAGCTGGCTTGCGGTAGGTCGGTGGTTCCGTGCATTCGGGGTCTTCCTCCACATGTAATTAGCTGGACTTCGCTATATGACTGAAATACTGTCGAAGCGACGGTAAACTCAAAAAGTCAAGTCAAGTCAATCGGCAAGCTAAACTTTTCTTGGTAGACGTTGGATGGCATGACTTGTTGTTTATATAAAGTTGCTTATCTGTCGATTTTACGTACAGGTCTGTATAAATGTGCCCATCGTCTAATTTAACCAGCGTGTCTAAAAATTCAAATTGAGATGATGTTACAGTGTATACTGTTGGCATGCTATGCGAATCGTCCAAGTTCTTCCTTGGTACCATGCAAAATGCAAAAACCATCATCTATAAACATTTTCTAGAAAATAGGAATTTTCTCCGTGTTTTCCGCATATACGCATATGCAAATTCTTCCCCAGTCTAGAACCAGTCGCAATGCCATCAGTTTGAATATACACTTTGTCACCCAGACCAAATACATAATGGTTCAAAACAGTCTCTATCGTAGCGTCAACCAGTTGGTCAGCCCTCATATTTAATGCTTCCCGGCAAGCATCTATCCCTTCTTTACGGGGCACTGGCGGGTACAACTTACAAACATCAAAGCAAAATAGAAGACAATCGTCAGTTAAAGGTTCTTTTATTCCTCTTAATTTATTAATGAAGTCAGTTGTGTCTTTCAGATAGCTTGGCGAAGACTCTACAAATTCCAGCTACTTTGCTAATATTTCTGTCAGTGTATCGATGACATTAACAGTGGTACGATAGGGTGCTTATGCGGCTTCGGGTTGCCTTGTAGTTTCCCAGGACTAGGATACCTTGGAATTAAATATGTTTTAAGATCTGCTGAAATGGCCCCGTCACGATACATTTTGTTAACCAATTTCTTTACATTTTTGAGAACTTTACCGGCTTCACATTCAGGTAGTCCATATATGAATTTCTTTCATTTCTCTTTGTAACTTGCAAATGTCCTCTTTGTTAACAACTACTATACCAGAACCCTTATCAGCTGGCCATTTAATTATATCGTTTAAATTTAGACAGATTAGAGATAATTGCAATCTTAGAGTGTGCTTTTTTTGGGGGGGGGCGGAATTTTCAACTCAGCTTTACTCTTAGATGTTTTTATGCTTGTCACTATTCTGGTGTTTACAGTCAGGTGAAACTGTACTTTGTAGAAAAGCAAAAGTGTTTGTCATTACATAAAGGTGTGTGTTGAAAGGTCAAGGTCACAGGAGTTGATAGAAATTGTCTTAGGTATTCATAGTCTTCATTTTCATTTTCCGCTCTATAACTTCCATAGCTATTTTTGGATTTTCATTAAATTTTACAGAAGTGTTTGTCATAATACAAAGGTGTACCTTCCGCATTAACCATATGCATGGTCTGCTCAGTTAGGGGACCATATCCCATTTCCATTATTTTCTTGTTTCTATCCGGCACACATTCTTCACGGGACGGGGTGTTTTTCACCGTTGAAGACTCCTGAAACTCCCGAATGTAGTGCTTGCTATACTGTCAAAGCCTTATTCTCACTGATGCTTGCTTTTAAGTTCTCCTTACGTCTCCAATAACATTTTATTAGCAGAATTTTGTCTGTTTCACTTGATAGAGAATAAACATTTGTCATGTATTAGGGCTGTTGTTTGTTTAGTGTTTCCTTAAAAAGGAAGCTGTCTGATGCCTTGTTCAGTATGTTGTATGCGTAAGAGGTTCAGTAGCTCTGCATAAGCGGCAATACCCTTCTATGGACATCCATGGCCATCTTATACTGTTATTTTACAATATAACAATCCGAAGTAGCATTACATGATTTCACTTTGACTATGTATCAAACAAAAATTCCTTTACATGATTTCAGTCGAACCTTGTATTGAACCAACTGCGCTTTTCATTTGAAAAATTTAATACACAAGTTATTTTTATATTAATATCAAGATGTGGTGCAGAGCATTTCCTGCAATGAAAGGCAGTCTTTTCTTGTCGCTGCCTCCAACTGTATTTCTTAACTCAACAGGATCAGCACATTGCATTTTGTTTAAGTTCCTGGGTGACATCTAAGATGTAGCATTATTCATTTGTTTTGCCAACTTTACGAAAATCATCTTCTGGGCCCAAGTCAGCAAATTTCTCATGCTTGTTGTTTTAATTCCTTTTAACCGGAAGGCCACACACTTATTAGCTTTTAACGAAGCTGAAACTGTTCACATGTTGTGTCTAGATGGCATTTTTTTTTCAGAGGCATTTGTACGATTTAGGAGATAAAAATATCAGTGGATCGTTATAGTGGTTCTCTGAATTTTTATCTGGATGAAACCGTACGTTTCTTTTGTCTTTTCATCAGCTGGTAGACATATTTGAGTCGATAAATCTCTTTTGAGTAGAATCAAGTACTTCTGCAATATCTAAATGCCATTCAACTTCATTTCGTTCGCATTTGATTTTTTTTTTTTGTTTCGTCCGCTCTTACCTGGAAATACATGATCAGCCAAGCACAGGTTCGGTGGTGGCCTTTTGTTGTATTGTTGAAAAAATGCCTCCAGTAAGTCGTCTGGAAGATGGTATGGATGTCTTTCAGCACGATTTTCCTTTTTTACAGTTGACAATTCTCTAGATGACTTATACAATTGCATCCGTTGCAAATAGAATACAGTTTCTTTGGCAGAACTGTGAATTTTACATATTGTTTGATATTGTTATTATTTTCCCTCTCTTCTTTTCTTCGCAGCATGATACAGAAAATTGCTAATACCTCTCTGGCTTTCAGCAACACAACTCACTATATACACTGCACACAGGAGAAGCCATTCAAAACATATTTCAGATAAATGTTTGCCCACCATCATTTCAGAAGAAGGAGGTTGACGATATTATATCTGATAACGATCTTTTCATGTAAACTCTTGCTGAATTCAATGAAAATTTAAAAGCTTTCAAGTAAGGTTCCTTGTTCATTTTCAAGAGAGCCTAGAAGCTTTAAAAGGACTTCCTCACTTCCACTTCCTTCAATAAAAAATCCTAGTATCATGTTTGTCCAATAATCAAAATAGTTGATTTACATTCCTTGTTTTCTGTATTCTTTTGTTCTTATTAAATTGAATTTTATTTCACCCTGCGAGGAAAATCAGTCTTGATATCTTGTTGTTTCTCACTCAACCTGCACCTGCTGAACCTGTGTAAGTTCCGTTTTTTAGTTTTCTTCCGAAGAGCACTTTTTTTAAGGATCAACATTTATTCGCTGAACGCTGACTTACTCTCGATCTCTTCCCTTTGCGTGTCGTAACGTAATTCCGTATGGCCTTCCAACTCTCTTTATAACGATTCAGGATGATGTTTTCTTCGATGTTATATGATTTACTAATATTATATATTAATACGAAATTTCCTATGGGAATTATTTTAAGAAATCAACTGGACCTATCTGTAGTACATTTGTGTTAAATGCATTGAAATTACTTTAGATGATCCAGGATTAAACCAAGAAACACCGTCAAATATCTTAAGCTTTAATCAGTCATTTTTCTACACAAGGGAAAATCTCCCTAACAATATTCATGCATACCAATTCAATTGTAGAATATAAGATGTCTTCCTTACAAAATAAGACAAATTATTAAAACATCTTTATCTGAAAAATGTATATATTAAAAGAAATTACACGAGGATAACTTGGTGTGATATGTGGGGCACCAAGTCTGTCATACAGGAGTATAACTGATCAGAAAAGGTTTTACAAAATGCGTTGGAATCAACCAGTTAAGATAAAATGGGACAATTTCATCCTACATTTGCCCCTTTTTAGCTCACCTGAGCACTATGTGCTCAAGGTGAGCTTTTGTGATCACCCTGCGTCCGTCGTCGTGCGTCGTCAAAATTTGATTTAAACGACATCTCCTCTGAAACCGCTGGACAAAATTTGATTAAACTTGATAGGGGTGATCCTTGGGTGAACCTTCACAAAATTGCTAAAATAAACTTGATCCATGTAGAACTCTGGTTGCCATGGCAACGGAAAAAATGAAAACTTTAAAAATCATCTTCTTCAAAATTCCTGGCCAGATTTCAAAAATGTTTAAGTATAGATGTTCTTTGGATAACCTTTTTTCAAGATTGCTTAAATTGTTCCGATCCATAAAAAACATGGCTGCCAGGGGCGGTCTAATTTGCCTTAAATGTATATAGTGAAAACTTTAAACAATATCTCCTCTGAAACCGCTGGACAGAATTTGGCTGGCATGATCCTTGGGTGAACCTTCACAAAAGTTGCTAAAACAAATTTGATCCATGTAGAACTCTGGTTGCCATGGCAACGAAAAGAAAAAATATAAAAAAAAACTTTAAAAATCATCTCCTTCAAAACTAATGGCCAGATTTTAAAATGTTTTCGTACAGATGTTCTATCCAGGGCCTCTATGGTCCTCTTGTTATATATGTTGCCATAGCATGTTATACAGTACACATCTATTAGCTATTTTAGCCAAAAATTGATAATGATATAGAATTAATGCTTATTAGGTGAGCATTTATTGAGTCGATCTCTTGTTCACCAAATTTCAGATGAGCTCTGTGAATGTTGTAGTGAATACATTATCTTACATCTAAAAAGATAGATCATCATGAACAAAAATGCGTGGCAAGACATACATGAAATATCAAATGAAAGTGGATTTTTGTTTATTTATTTTACACTCAATAACACGACCATTAGAAGTAACGGACACCTGATTATGCTAATACAGTGAAACATGCTTATAACTTATAATTTCTAGGGACACGGCAAATTGGTTCGTTAGAGCCGAAATTCGTTGTATCGATTCAACGAATATTTCGTTATAATGCTTGGATATAACATATATCGTTATGGTAATTGATGCAATTGGTTCAGTCAGTTTAGGCAACTCATTTTTCTTCCAATTCTCAGTCATTCCGCTATCAAACGACTCCTTCTTCACCACATATGGTTTTAGAAACTATATCGTTTCTCAACTTGAATCGATCATCCAACCAATTAAGTCCCATTTGTTTGCAAGGTCGGAATATTTAGCCAATAATGTCTGTCCAGATACAGGTAAATTTTGAGCTCGAGCCCCCTTAAACCAATTAAAAAACGCTGTCTCTATGTCATCATACATGTAATTTCCAGAACGGTGCCTCTTTCTACTATATGAGAGCGAGGAATCCTGGTATGAATCATGAATTTCTTTCTCAATTTTTTTAAATTGTTGATAAAGTACTAGGTGGTATTCCAAACATTTCCGCGATATCCTTTTTATTCATTTTTTTTATTTTCAGTAAGGATTTCAATTTAGTATCGTAAGTAATAGCTTTACGTTTTAAACCGCTATCCATTTTCATTCAATATAACGTAACAACGTAATAAAATCTGTAAGAGCCTAACGTCACAACTCAACTTTAGAAATGAATAAGCTCAAGTCAATTTTCATGGGAATGTTTTTCTTCTTATCAAACGAATAATTGTAGCACCATTTTAGCCAATCTCCAAGCAGAGTTGTCGTTCATTCCTCACATAACATCTCTGCAATGGACTCAATGACAAGAATCTTGTCAAAATACGAAACACTCCTTAGGCGGATTTAAGTGTATTTTACGGATTAAAAGTATAGAAACATTGAATAAATACTTTTTGAATCATCATAAAACGTAATATATTGATTTTAACTGTTATTATCGGAACTATTTCTGCCTTATTTCGCCGATGGGAACAATCCGCAAACGCTCGTCTGCAAATGTAAATATTAACATGTTCAACCGGATATCGTAACTTAAAGCCAGCTTTTTATTTTCATAATTTGTAATTTAATTAATCCAAGATGTAATAAAAAAAGACTGGATATCTTTCATTTTGACATTTTTCAATTGATGATCGAAATCAGCATCAGATGCGTTTCCAATGGAAACCAGGGCTAGTGTAAAAAAAAAAAAGGCTTCCAAGGTCATTACGAGGAAGTGGATAGTTTTTATTGGTTGAAAATGAATAATTAGAATCATTATTAGAAAATAAAGCGGTATCAAGTATCAATAGGGGAAATATTGATTAAAAACAGCAGATGTTTTAACATATATGTGTTCGTGTGTTGTGTAACGTAGTCGACAGACCGGACCCGCGTTTGATGCTAGTCATACAACAATTTACTCAATTAATTAATTGAGCTACACATTTACACTACAGGGACTTGCTCATGTATGTTTAAAAATCCTACTGTCCACATGAATATCAACAAGGGTGGACACAAAGTCCAGTTTTACAAATCATTCGAATAAAATCATTAAAATTTACATATAGAATCAATAAGATATACATTCCTCTTTTGAAATATACCAAAACATCGTGAAACTTATCTCCCTAGGTCTACTTTTTCATTTGAAATACTCGCGAATCGGCAAAAAGGACAACCACCTGGACCAGAAGTGAAAGTACATTTTCGGAATGATTTTGATTTTTACGCTCCGGTAATGGTCAGCAATATTGCGACTATTTTCCCGGCAACTGTCAACTTTTGATGGAGAGAAAAATGGATGAAACGCAATCGAAAACGCTAAAATATGCTTTGAACGGACACAACCTGATTGTAACAGGGTTCCCTGGCATTGGGAAAAGTTATGTTTTATGTGAAATTGCGAAAGAATTGCTTAAACTGGGAAATTAATAACTGCTAACACGGGAGTAGCATCTGTAAATTTACAAACCAAGTATATAGATTTATGTGTATATAACATAAAATTATTTATAAATCATTTATGCATATGGTATAAAACTTTTTTTTATCTCTAAGCTGAATAAATACAAACATTCAACATTTAATTTAAAAACCTGGAATCGCAATATTGCTGACCATTACCGGAACGTAAAAATCCGAATCTTTCCGAAAGTGTACTTTCACTTCTGGTCTAGGTTGATGTCCTTTTTGCGGATTCAAATGAGTATTTCAAATGAAAAAGCAGACATAGGGAGATAAGACTCACGATATTTTGGTATATTTCAAAAGAGAAATGTATATTTTATCGCTTCCATGTGTAAATAGAGAAGTCAGTCAATCTTTTCTCTCCTGGGTCATTTTTGCAACTTTCAATAGCCGATTTTATACAAACTACAGATAATTTTAACATATTTTTTGTAAAGATGGTCTTACATTAATGTATTCTAACAGATAATAATGAAAATGAAATCTTTGTGGTTGACCTTTAAGGTTTGAAATAAAATCTTTAACGCATGTTTGACAAAACCTTTGTTATCTGGATGCTGGTGTCTTGCTACGACAATATATCAGCTAGATGGGGATGCTCACGCAGCCATGCATGTAAATCTATATTTAATCTATATCCTTCTTGGTTTAGTACAGCTTCAAATGCTATGACGGCATGATGGATCAACAATATCTTCGACACTTAAAGTGTTTTGGGCGCTTCTGGAGATATTCCTTTTCGGAGGACTGGAACTTGGATGGGGATCTTTGATATACGTTCTGAAGGACGAGGGCGTGTACGGGGACCTTTGTGGATATGATAGCACTACAGGAGAAGAATATCGTATCAATATGTAAGTCTAAATAAAATTGTTAACATTTACTCTGAAATTCAATGAATATTGTTTCCGATTGTGGTGTATTTACATTTAAAATATGCCTGTGTGTTTTGTGCTGATTATTGCTAGCGTGATAATATTGCTAACATGATAATTTTAAATGTCCCGTCAGCAATATTTCAGTCATGATGGATATTTTGTCTGCATGAGACCGGTATATATAGTGCATCACATCGTAGACAAGTGACTTAATACCAGACACAGTCACAATACCCTTTTACTCGACCAACTAGTCCTTTAACTTATTTAGTAGGTCGTGGCCGTGGATCGAATCCGTTACCTTCCAGGTATATGGTGGACTCTCTACCTTATTGATTTCTGTTGTTACATCCCAATATAAGAAGTACTCGTATACATGTATGGAGGCTATATGGGTCGGTTCGTCTGCAGACGAAATTTTGTCGAATTTTTATTAAGTTTTACAATACTGATAAATACCGAGCCTTGTTGTGCATAACGTTGATACATTATTATCGACTTGTTTATTTATTTGATACGGACCTTTCATTTAATGACTATATTTTGTCCGCTCTACTTCTTGTCTACCTTTGGTCAGATTTTACTTCACAGTATTTATAAATACCATAAATACCATACCTAGTTGCGCGTATCGTTGGAACGCCATGATAAGCTTGATTTTATCAGGATTATTATGGAAGGGTATTTACGTAAATAATCAGTTGATGTAGCTTACACATGCATTCATCTAAATGAGAAGTGCTTGCGTATACATGCAATGGTTATGCTTTCTGTTGACTATTTCATTTGTGTTATTGAGTTGTTTCTTCTCACTACTTAAAAGTATATGTATACAAATTTAAGGTACATCTACGTAAGTTAGTAAATTACATTGTGAACGTGTGCAATGTATTTTATGCATCACTTGTAAATCTAATGCCCTGTAGCTAGTCTCTTAGCAGTAAGCATTTTGACTATGGAGGCTATTCGTTGCCAATATCCAGCCTTGTTGATCTGAGTTGAACAGTTTATTTTCCGACAAAATACACAATTCATTTGAATTTCTTAGTATTTAAACTCCAGAGATACATTCTTTGGCTGAATTTGCCGATGCAACATTGTAAATACGTATTTCAACAAAATGCATTTTGATAAACTACAAAAAGCCTTCTTACTTTAACGCTCGCAACTTTACATTGTCCGACCAACATGATTCGGCTCTGCTTAATCCAGGTTTACACGTTTGCAATGTTGATAAATAAGCTCGGCCCATTTCCCCGCCCACTACATCATCGTAAATAAACGTAATTGTCCGCTCACTTTCGGTATTTTCCGACAACGACTGGCAAATCTCCACGCAGTTATCTCCCATGTACGAATAAGGGAAGTGTTGCAGCGTGTAGGTCTACACATTCAAGGTAAATGCATTATGAGAATTAAACAGTATCACAGTTATTTACTAAGCATCATGTGTTTCAGTTGCATGAGTGCCATTGTATGCAGGTATTGAATCAACATCAGAAGATATAAAAAAGATTAGTTTTTGAAACGTACCCCACCTACATTGTAAAGCCAGCAATATAAGCGCCGTATGGCGTAAAACTCTGTTGTTTTTTTTTTGTTTTTTTTTGTTGTTGTTTTTTTTCAGACCTTAAAAATTACTGCTTGACTATAAATCAAGATTTTTATGCAAAACAAATATGTTTATAGAAGGAATAACTCAAATTGATATTTAAGGTTCAGTTAAGTTGCTGCTCAGATGGAAGATTTGCTACAAATAGATCTATACAATAGTTTTTACAGGCCAAATTCTGGCTGCTGCCTTTCCCAGTAATATTAAGTAACATTTAATTACTATATCACAAATATAACCTTAATACTAGGGTATGACTGGATAAAAAAAAGGAGAAAAAAATTATATGCAGTTTCTAATGTAAAGCTTTCATTTCTTAATATTCACTTATAACGTTAGTAAAATTATAACCAAAATTATGAAGCTTAAATGTCTGTACATAGCAACTTCCCTTTCATAGATCTAAATAACATTTTTTCAACCATATTTTTTTTTTTTTTTTTCGTTTTCATTTTACCATGTTTATATTAAAAGAGTCCAAAGGTAAGTATAATGATTAACATTTGATGTATATAAAATTATTGTATCTACAAAGTATCATTTTCAGACTCAGGTAAATAAAAAATCTTTCTGTACTTACCGATTTATCATGGTGTAAGAGTTACCTCTCTTTATCTTCCGCTCGTGAAATTTGGCTCCGCCTTTAAATCTTCGCCTATTTCCGTGATACTGCTATAAATGGGAGTTGCAAAATCGTCTACAAATGTTAATCGCGTAGAAATGTAAAGGTCAAGTATGCAGTTGTAAACTTGAGAGTGTTATCTGATGCGGCTCCACTCTCGAACGTCGTGATGTACGGCGTAAAACGTGTCGTGTATGTCGTTGTACATTTCGTAAATTTGAGTTTGAAAAATTATAAATATTATTTGCATTTTATCTTAGCTGCATGTTACCAAATTACATTCTAGAAGTAAAAACGTTACTAGTTAAATCGAGATAATCAAAACGCACAATACGAGCACAATATGTACCTCTCAGATAAACGTTTATACTTTTACAAATCTGTTTAGTTGAACCGAAGTGTAAATTGTCATGATTACAAGGCTGGATTTTTGGCAACGAATAGCCTCCATATTAGACTAATGCAGTTAAACGAATGCATCACTTGTAAATCTAATGTCCTGTGGCTAGTCTCTTTGCAGTAAGCATTAAGACGAATGCAGTTTTTAAAGAATGAATATTAACGGAAATGGAAAAAGTGTACCAATTTCTGTGGTAAGTGATGCATAAAACACATTGCAAACGTACGCAATGTAATTTACTAACTTTCGTAGATGTACCTTAAATCTGTATACATAGACTTATAAGTAGTGAGAAGAAACAACTCAATAACACAGATGAAACAGTCAATAGAAAGGATAACCTTTGCATGTATACGCAAGCACTTCTCATTTAGATGAATGCATATGTAAGTTACTTCAACTGATTATTTACGTAAATGCCCTTCCATAAGTTATGGCCTTATGTTGTTTTTTTATATATAGTTTGTACTTTTTCTTGGCTACCACAGGTTAAATTTTAATTTTACTTCACATTTATGAAAACTAAGTCTAGTTGCGAATATCTTTGACACGTGATGACTGATTTTGTTTTGTTGTGTTTTTAATATACACTTAGTTCCAAAAGAAAGTGTGCGCTTCCTTGTCTGTGGTTTTTCATTGACTTATTTCCTGAAAGCCTAAATATTTGGTAACAAAATTGAAAAAAAAAAGTGACACAAGAAAGACTTTGGGCTAGAACGATGACAAATACAAACGATATATAGTGTGCGAAAATTGAAACTGATATGTTTGCTAAATATTGAAATAACTAGAATTAAAAAAGGGTACACTTTCTTTTGGAACTTGGTTTATGATGTCAACACTATTTCTCAGCTACCATCGGTCACATTTTTATTTCATTTCACACCATTTATAAGTACCGTGTCTAGTTGCGCAGATTGTAGACATGTCGTACTTGCTTCAATTTTCATGTATGACCGCTTATCATATATCTTGAATATATTTATCTTTTCCTTTTCTCAGCTACTATTTATCAGAGTTTTATTTAAATGCAAAACATTTATAGGTACCACCGCAAGTTGCTCTTGGCACGTCATGATCGGCTTAATTTTAATTGAGTTATTGCCCTTTGTTTTAATTATTGAATTGATTTGTCTGCAATACATGTTTAATTGTATCAGAGTTCTACCTGTTTTTCGAATTAAGCTGCATAAAATGAATTTTGACCTATTTTTTGATCCAATGAAATCTTGGTTAACAGCCAAAGAGTTCGGAAAAGCACTCCTTTTTATTGGTTTGCATAAATTATTTTAGGATATTCCATCGTAAAATGGGAGTTTCAGGGTGCATATCTTTCTGCATGATTGTCAACTGGCAAATAACAATTTACCTAATTAAACATAAATACCATCCAGTTGAAAAATTCAAACATAAATACAAAGTAGTTGACAAAATAGACACTTGTGAGTCTATAGAAAACGTAGTTAACCTTGGTAGTGGACTCGTCCCTCTAAGTCGCAAAACTCTTAGTGTATAAATTATCCAACATAAGCCCTATATAGTGAAACGATTTTAAGCTTTATATTATAACCTTTTGACTTAATTGGTGCTAGAATAATTGTTTAGATTTTTTATATGATATATGATTCAGTTTTATTACTTTAGTTTTGTCTATTTTTCTACAAGTTGGTTATTATTATTTATTTATATTTTCTTGAATTACCTCCCTTTAATTTATTTTTATCCCAGTGAAAATATATTAAACTTCCACATTCAATATATATTTTTTGCGTCTGTTCAAAACCAAAGATGATTCCGCTTATATATTAATTCAAAACACTTTGTGTTTATCTTTGATTCTTAAATTAATTAAACGTTGATTATTTGAGACAATCAATCATTGTTACAATCATTCGTTATAAGGCTTTGTAAACATTTCACAGCTTAACGTTAATTTATCTAATCATACGACCAGGAAAGTCACAAGGAAAATTGGTTTCACATATTTCTTACAGTTTTTATAGTTTTTAGTTTCATATAGTTATTCAGACCGCTCGGACACGATACATTTGCACCAGCTCCGTTTGCGCAGTTGGTTAAGTACTCGTCTGCAGAACTAAGGGCTCCAAGATCGAATCCTACTGAATGAACATATTTATATTTCACTAATATTACATTTTTTTCACTGACTAGTATTTTACATGTCATAAATTTAGCGACCAATACGTTTCATAGCATTAACAGACCATTTAAACTTCCCAGCATTATTCTATTAAATATATTGTAACACTTAACTTTCTTTTTTTTTTTTCTAACGCCGAATATCTTTTTTTGAAAGATAGTTCTTGTTTTGTTTTCTTTTATTTTCTTTTATTTTCATCCTTCAACTTTGTCAAAACTGTTTTTAACATGGTTACAGTTATAAAGCACTATTTTGGGGTATTCATCATCTTCAATGATAGTTCTTGTTGTTGTTGCTTTGACTTTCCAATCCGGTAGAGTACGGCAATAGTTATGATGTTTTAATGTTAAACTCTGCGAACCAATGCTACTTTCTATTCACAGAACACAGACTGAGGATGGAGAACCTAAAAATAACTCAGACACGGCCGTAGAGTCAAGGTTCATTTTTATTGCAGTTTTTCGTTTAAAGTAATAACCGATAGTTGTTGACGACTGAATGCTGAGTGTATGTTGAGTACCTCAGCGTTTTTTAAGGGACGTTTCTGTGTCTGTCCATCTTTCCAATTTAAAGGAGATTAATTGCAATTTGTTTTATTAGTTTGTGCTTTATGTTTATAAAGAAAGGAAGACCGATCATAATGGACGTCACACAGGTATAACTGATTTCAAGTTCTGGAGATTTCTAAAAAGTTTGTGTTTGTTTAATTATCAGTAAAACATTTTTCAAAACGATGGCGAAATCTTATATTCGTGTGTGTTTTTCAAGCTCCCTCGATTTGGACACGTGCAATTTGTTTGTATTGGTTATCTTTTTATATTTATTTAATTCATGCAGATATGCAACACCAATTACTTTTTAATTTAAGTTTACATATCAGCAAACAAATATGTTTAAAACAACAACGATATTGATTGGAATTAATAAAGTACATGTCTTATTCGAAATAAAACGTCTGTCCCAGGCATTTAAAATAACCGAGATCGGACTGTATGTTCCCAATTTTACTGTCGTTTATGCGTTTATGTAATATCCAAACATCTAGCACTACTGCAAGCACAGGCCATTAAAATACTGTAAATTTCCCCATTAAATCTCCATTAAATCAGCAAAAAACATTAATTTACACCATGAATTCTCCATTAATTCTTGTGATGATTATTTAACAAGAAGACATATTTTAATGGGCTACACCTTTAAAATACCATGAAAATATCCTTTAATGGCAATGAATAGGGCTTCAATCGTTATTGAAAATGCAAATGTGTTCAATGAAAAATTAATGGCCATAAAGAAGCCATGGTTTCCATAATTTGAATCTTTTAACAGATTTTAAATATTTTCATGCCCATTAAAATAAATTGATATATGTTATTGGCATGACAATACCACATATTTTAAAGTAAAACCCATTGAAAAGCAGATTTAATTGCATGTTCCATATAACCAATTAAAATTCTAGGTGAGGTGAATTTAATGGCAATTAAATTTCAGGACATGTGAACTTTATATAACTTACTTAATTAAGTTACAAAAGTTGCCTCCCTTGTTTGAAATAGGGTAAACGAAGATATGGCATATTAATTCAGTGAGGCAAACTTAATTATTTGCCTTTGTTTTCAACTCTTGGCAAGTAATCCAAATCAGACTTTTTGTGTTAGATATCAGCCATTCGTAGTAGGTTAATAACAGAATATCAATGAGGTGTGATGAGAGTTTTCGAATATTAGTCAAAAATAGAACTTTTGAAAAAAAATGGATTAAAGGAAAATTATGAATCAACATAAACTAGTTTCCTGTTAATTCAGATTAATTGCCTACTTTTTTTTTTAGATTTCTCCAAGTACTTACTTTTGGTACATGGCACATGATCCCAATATTTAACTCTGTTTTAGTTTTGGAATTATGTCTTCCCTAATATTCATATCGGGGAGACATATTGATTTTGTCAAAGTTGTCTGTCTGTCCATCCGTCTGTTTGTCTGTCCATCTGTCCGTATGTCTATCACTTTTTTTGTCCGGAGCATAACTCAAAGAGTATCAAAGCTATTAACTTGAAACTTCACAGGTGGATAGATCTCATGAAGAAAGAGTGACATGCACAAAAAAACCAACTCTTCGCATAATATTTTTGGAGTTATTGTCCTTTGTTAATATCATACTTATTTTTGTCGAGAGCATTACTCATGCAACTTCGACACTTCATAGGTGGATAGACGTTATGGGCGGTAGGTGGATAGAACTCACAAAGGAGAATTGCAGTGCATGAGAAACTTAATTCGGCAAATCATAATTTGGAGGTATTGCCCATTGTTTAATTTCATATTTAATTAAGTTTGACTTGGTATAACTCATGCACATATAACATATAACCTAGAAACTTCATACGTGGATAGACGTAATGGGCGAGAATTGCAGTACACAATTGCATACTAGTAATTCTTTTCAAAGGATTCTTGTTGGAGTTTTTCCCCTTTTATGCAGTTTTGTGTCCTTAAGATAAAAAAACTCCTGTTTGATTCATGCTATTGAAATAACTTTTATTTATGGAAAGAAATTAACGAGAGAAAGTGTCATGCATAAGGTTCATAACTTTGGCCTCATTTTTTTGGAGTTATTCTATCTTTTCAAAATTTTAAATCCTGATCTACTTATGGAATTAAAACAAAATTTCAGTTATGGTAAGAAATTGATGAGAGGAAGTCTCACACACAAGTTCCATAACTCTGGACAGAGCTTGATCAGTATAGTCAGTCTTTTACCTATTTACTCCATGAATACTGATTAGATAATTCAAAATTCAATGAATATTAAACAATATGAATAAAAAATCAGGTTTTTGGCATGAAGTTAAATCAGTCATGTACTCTGTTGAATTGCAAAAAAGTGAGCTAATGTTTTGTTGAGTTAGGTCATGGTAGATCTACTACTTTTTCAAAGCAAATAAAGAAGAACCTGCTGAGAGGACTTTTGTGCACATGTTACTATATGTGTGAGGGGAGTGTGGGGAGAGACATCAGATTTTCTATAAAAACAAATCTCTAATTAACCTTGTCTAATGTGTACATGCATTACACATATTTGTATTTTCATAATTAAACATAATAACCAGTGTTTTTACAATTTTGACTTGACTATTTGAGTTTGCCGTCGCATTTTACAATTTTAACAAATCTATGTCAATAGTTCAAATTTATAGCTTTCTTGCACACAGCCCTTTAACAAATTCTAATTGTAAGTTATTGGCACTTAAACACAACTGGAAATGTTTCTGCTTACAGCCATTAAAACTTTAATGGCCCTTAAAAAGCAGTGATTCAAATTAATGACTTTTAACGTTTTAACAGGGTTTTAAGAGAGTTTTTAATTGGCATTTTAACAACACATTATATTAATGCCCATTAAGTTATTTTCATGGGATTTTAATGGCAGTTTGATTACCATTAATTAATGGAATTCAATGGTTATTAAACTTCTCCTTTTAACAGGCTCTTTATAGGGTTATTTAATAGAATTTTATGTGAATATTAACCTTTAATAATTTATTGGCTTTTTAACAGGGTTTTAACAGGGTTTTAATGGTGTCCATTAAAAGTGCATTGAAATTCCTTGAATATTTTTAAGTGTATTTAACACTGGTTTGATGGTGGTGGCCTGCAGTAGTGTAGGATTTTACGTTGAATTTGCTGGGAAACCGAAAGAGCCCAGGTTTGAGTCCCGGTAGGCAGCACTTTCTCACCCTTTGAAGGATACAAAGTATACTGAATATAGTTGTACCATTTACCATGTGGGGGCCACCGTGGCCGAGCGGTTACAGTCGTGGACTACAAATCTCTCAGCCCCTTACCGCTGTGGGCACGAATCCCGGTAGGGACTTTGGGTTTTTCATGTGAGGAAGCCTTCCGGCTGGCTTGCGGTATGTCGGTGGTTCTACCCGGGTACCTCTGTGTACTCGGGGTCTTTCTCCACCTGTAATTAGCTTGACGTCGCTATATGATTGAAATAATATCGCAGCGACGGTAAACCCCAATGCAACAACAACAACAACCATTTACCATGTTATCATCTGCATTTATTTTTATAGGTTTGCAAAGATTTTGGTACTTTTGATTTTGACACCGTTTGAAAACATCAACTATAATTAAAAAGTTTATCTTTAAATTATCGGGCTTAAATTCATTTTAGCTCACCAGAGCACAACATGCCCAAGGTGAGCTATTGTGGTCATGATGTGTCCGTCGTCCATCGTCGTGCGTCGTCCGTCGTCAATATTTTGTTTTAAACGACAACTCTTCTGAAACCCCTGGGTAGAAACTAATGAAACTTGGAATAATTTAGTCTTGGGTGGCTATTCAAAGATTTGCTAAAATAATCTTGATTTATACAGAACTCTGGTTGCCATGGCAACCAAAAAAATTTTTTACTTCATAAACTTGCTATTGCGATAATAAATTTGATCCCTTAAAAAATGGGACCCCTAGGATTTGCCTAGTTTCCTTATGTAGCTCTATATAGAAAAAAATAAAAATTTTCTCCTCTGAAACTTATGGTCAGAATTTAGTTTCATTTGGTACATATGGTCACCTCATGGCTGTCCACCATAAATACTAAAATTAAGTTGATTCTTGAAAAATGAGGCCTCGAGGTGTTCATCTAGTTTCCTTATATACCTTTTATAGAAAATTTCAAAATTCATCTTTTATGACAGCAATGGTTTACAATTTAATTACTTTTGGCACAAATGGTCACCTCACCGTGTCTTCCATCATTCTTTAATAAAGTTGATCTCATGAATAATGAGGCCTCCAGATGACTTACTTGAATTGTTTTTATCTGAAATTTGTATCAGGTTGCTGCTGGAGGTAACCACGTAAAAAGAATGGTTGCTAAAACAAATATTGTTAAGTATTAACTTAAAGGCATTGGTTTATATCAGTATAATAATCATATCCTTGAATATTTAGTTGTGGAATTAAGCAAGACCCATCTGACATTAATTATAATAAAGTACTTTTGATTCGTATATTTCTGATGAAAATACCTGAATATTTAAAAAGCTGTTAATTAATCTATATTGTAAGCAAACTATACCTCTCAGTTTAGTTATTTACTAGAATATTTTTGAAAAGCAAGAATGTCTGCCTGTATCCCTACTTTATGCTAGATTAAGAAAGTACTTAGCGTTAAGTATTGTTGGTGGAGTTAGAGCCTGGTTACTACTGGTTTTCTCCATGTGAAGATATGCCATGCATCTGTTTGTTCGATAATGATCTAGAGGCTGCCCCGAGCAGGATTTGAGGCTGAACCTCCTGTACACAGTTGGCACAGGATGCGCCATATTCTCCCATCTCTGTGGCGGCCAGATCTTTTCTCGATTCGGTACCCGAGCCATCAGATGTATTTATATGTGAGTAGGTTTTCAGCTTTTGAAATCATATTTTCCATATAAAGCGGAAACATTTTGAAAATAATTTCATATTTAAATGTCATATCGATGAAAGTACATTTGCAAAATATAGGTTTTAAAACCAGATGCAATATATATATATATTTTTAACCTTCAATTTTTTTTTATCAGAACTAGTGATCAAATGTCAATTAAACAGCAATAAATCATTTTTTAATCTAAGAAAAAACTATACCCTCCAATTTTAAATATATAATACCTGCATTTGTATAATATCAGCTACAATCACGTAGATGAAATGTATGTAAGACGTGATGCTCTAAACTCATGTCGTTTGAAGTTAATAAGAAAGAAATGCTAAGATAATCAATACATGCTTGGGTTCAGCCATTCATCTCAGGGAGGTCCAACAGAGATACGTTGGCCAACTATGAAAATACCATGCATATAACTATAAAATTTTGAAATTAACTCTCTCTCTCTCTCTCTCTGTTGGGGGAGGGGGTTGTGCCCTCCTCCATACTTACCTTTTCCATCCGTTTATTTTTTCAAGGGGTGGGTTTAGGGGATCTTCTTTGCTCCTAGTATATTAGTCAAATCATGAACCCCTACCCCATTTCTGGATCTGCGCTTGCATTTATATGCAGTTAACAATTATTACCATTTAGCATGGTATATATATATGTACTCATTTTTATATATGATTATATTAATATGTATATGTGTTGATTATTATTTTTAACAGATGCGCATTTTGGGCCGGATGTTTAATGGTAGCTTTTACAAGTCCAGGTAAGAAAAGATGATCAAACAATTAAGATAAATGTCATTTTGTTTTTTAGTTCCCTGAGATGTTTCTAACAAGTTCTTGGATTTTAACAATAAGTAACGTTTGAAAGAATATCCTACAAGGTAATGATGCAATTTTCATTACTGAAACTGTTCATTAAAATAAAAAAAGATAAAGATCACAAAATATTAATTCAGTTCACTTAAAGCACGTTTCTTAACAACAATTTACATCGATTGTTAGACAAAACCTATGAACTAAATCTAATAACTATATCACTCTCAGTGACGCGTATGGAAGTGAATTGTGGGATAGAACATGAAAAGTCGTGTGTCTAATCGAGCGACCACCATTCCCGACGTTGATAATATATGAGTATTATATATGTTGAAATATTTTCAGAGTTGCCTTGGCTCATTTGTCCAGGGATCTTGTTTATAACTGGAGGAAGTCTGTCGTTCCTTATGACAGCAACACAGGTTAAGTACAATCATACATGATTCAATTTTAGGTTGATTCATCTCAATTCTATTTTGTAAGGGTATCTATAATATGACGAAATATTTGATATGATGTTCTGTTATATTCATTGTGAAACCACGGTTGATAGTCTTTTTAGCTCACCTGAGCACTTGTGCTCGGGTGAGCTTTTGTGATCGCCTTTTGTCCGTCGTCAACAATTGCTTGTGAATACTCTAGAGGTCACAGTTTTGGCCCAATCTTCATGAAACTAGGTCACTAGGTCAAATCTTAGAAAAACCTTGTGAACACTCTACAGGCCAAAGTTTTTGCCCAATCTTCATAAAATTTGGTCAGGACGTTTGTCTACATGATATTTCGGATGAGTTCAAAATTGGGTCATGTGGGGTCAAAAACTAGGTCACCAGGTCAAATCTTAGAAAAACCTTGTGAACACTCTACAGGCCACAGTTTTAACCCAATCTTCATGAAAATTCGTCAGGATGTTTGTCTATGTGATATCTTGGATGAGTTCATAATTGGGTCATGTGGGGTCAAAAACTAGGTCACTAGATCAAAATTTAAAAAACCTTGTGAACACTCTAGAGGCCACAGTTTTGGCCCAATCTTCATAACATTTGGTCAGGATGTTTGTCTACATGATATCTCAGATGAGTTCGAAATTGGGTCACATGGGGTCAAAAACTAGGTCACAGTCAAATAAAAAACCTTGTGAACCTCAGAGGCCAAGTTTTGCCCAATCTTCATAATTTGGTCAGGATGTTTGTCTAATTGATAAATTTGATGAGTTCGAAAATGAGTCACATGAGGTCAAAAACTCATGAATTCCCATTGAGTGCAAATTCAGGTAGGATCAATATGTAGGTCAGTTAGTCAAATGTTAGAAAAACACTTTAGATGCCAGATTTTTTGTCATTATGCCTAACACAGCCATCTTACTCAGGTGAGCGACACAGGGCCATCTTGGTCCTCTTGTTAAATGGTATTTTATCTGCTGTAATTATTGTTCTATATGTGTTTGCGTTTACCGTCGCTATGACAACTGCTAGGTTACATAACGACCTCAATGTTTCGATATTTCCAGTTGTTTAAATTTATGTTTTGTAAACTTTAAGTAAATAACCGATAAACATTTGATGGAATCTTTTGTAATTCGTTTTTGTGTATAAAAAAATATAATACAGGCTTGCGTTTCCAAGGTCCTTCAGTACATATCATTTTGATTTGTTTTATGTTGTCACTTGACCTTTTAGCTCAGTAATATGTACAGCAAAGGGTCAATCATGGTCGTTGCGTTAATCAACGGGGTCATGGACTCGTCATCAGTCATTCAGCTGTTTGTAAAGGTAATACAATTTTACATTAACACTGCTAGCAGACTCTTCCGGTTTGCAACCTCGATAGCATTCTTATTAAGATGTGTGCCTTGTAATTCACTTCCGGTGAAGTCGACAAACAGCGCTACGTCATGGAGCACTTAACTTCCACCAAGATAACCAAGGTATCCTAATGAAACGTTGGGAAACCTTTGTTATCTCCGTGAAAGGCCATGAGGTCCGAAATGTAGCGAAACCATTACAGGGGCTATAACCTAAATGTATTTAACAACATTCGAAAAACCGTTATCTTCCACATTTCAATTCAGTGAAAGCAGTCGTTGTTATTACTGTGTGAATTGTACTGCCGCTGCGACAGAAACTCAGTCATACTGCATCATCCAGCTAATAAGATGTGTGAGAAACCTCGAAAACACAGAGGCACTCGAATAGAACCGCCCATCTGGAAAACTTGTTCACACAAAGATAAAACAGACACAAAACTACATACATTAAAGCGTATATCCGGTCTCCCTTCCAGATCTGTTTTAAAACTATGCCATACAATTCTGTGTATGATTTCTGTTTTCCTCCCAGTTGTAAAATGTATGGTATAAGTTCATTAAAATACAAATTAAAACGTACACAAACTTTTAACAAGGCTGCTTTGCCTTTTGATTGGTCATATAAAAGCCATAAAACAATGATTCCAATAATTAGACAGCATTTTAATAATGATTCATATGGCACCGTATAACAATCGGTATAAATATACTAAAATCGACCAAAATCCAGTTAATGATTCATACGGACAAAATCAATATGCGTCGCTTCCTTAACAAATTTCCTGCTGAAACCTAAGACAGTAACCCCAAAAGCCTAAATTTTACTTCAGAACCATCAGAACTTTGTCTGAAATAACCTCAAACCTTTGGTTCTGAAACACCTCCAAACCAATACAGGAATGGGTGTAAAACCTTGCATTAAACCCTTGAAGTCTTTTATGCGACCTACAGTCCCTATGATGAAAAGAAGCAGACTGACTATTTTTATCTTATTTTATTCTATTTTATTTCCTTTTATCTAGTTCATCATGGTCACTAGTTGTTTGCTGATGCACTCTTTAATGAACGTCCATGATCATTATACAAATGAACCGAATCACATTAATTAACGGTAACACTACACTGATAAATCTAAAGATATGATATTATGTTTGCATTTTTGTTACAGTATCAATGAAAAAAAGAAATTCATTCCATCTGATTGATATGCACATTTTCTGATAGCTTTATCGGGACTTTTCACAAACTAACGCTGATATTGGCGTCACAGTATGATCAGTTTAATGGAATATTATATTTTACAATAGCTGGCTCACCAGTCCGGATTCCCGAGGAGGTATTCATATCTCATACTAATGACTATGTCGACATCGGTTCTTGCGAGCACGTTTATAGTCTTCCCCCGCTATCACGTGCTGAAAACATCGGAATTGACAAGAACGGGAGAAAGTGAATCAAGTATGTTCCTCGAAATTAAAATTTTTGTCGTACATTGAAATGCAAAAGAAAGTGTTTGCTTTTATGGGCACCATTTCTTTCAGAAAATGTAGCAATAATTTTAGATTTGAAAAAAGTACTGAAAAGAATGTGTTACCATACTTAACATATCACATGTACGAGGGACTCACAAACCTAATTGTATATTTGTCTTACTTTTGCAACTGGATATATAATAATGTTGGGTGTCTTCGATCAACATCATTTTAGTTATTGAAATATTAATTTACTCCGAAAACAGAAACAATACTCACATTGAATTCGTGCAAACAACGATTATAATAACAATATATTATCATACATCCAATACGCTTTGGTATAATTGGTGTTCTTTATATTTACTGTTATATACAGACATTAGTATCAGAATAATCTCCAAAGAAAATTTGAGGTGTGTTACAGTTAAAAATTTGCTTTGAAGACGTTTACAATATACTTTCGTGTTGGTCAGTTTAAGTTTCTTACAGTTTCAAGTGTCCAGAAGAGCTCGAAACATCTGGTACGGATTGGCACAACTTTAAATTTCCGAAAATATGTTTTTAATCGGTTCTTCATCCCTCACGCCCTGTGGTTTGGGATCATGATGCTCCATTTCAACTTCTTCATCGCCACCATCAACGCTTATCTGAACCTCATCACCAACAAGCACAAACCAACAGGTAACGTCATTATTCTTACATATAATAGCATTTTTCACCAGTCATGTATAAGACATACGCATATAAGTACAAAAAGGGCGTACACGTACACTTTGTCTAAAAGGGGAAAATGAAGCACAAACTCTCTCATTAATGCTGAATTTTTTTCAAGAAGGCATCATTTACCTCCGATTTACATTAGGGTTAGGGAAAGGCCTATTTCTACACAGCCGCATTAATGTTGCTTATCGCCAAGGTTTGCCCCTAAAAATAATTGTAAATACTAAATCACGGGACTCACTAAGGATGGTCCATAGTCCTACAAAGTTAATTCAGGGAAGTAGAGACTTTCCCAGAATTGATAGTCCGAGGTCAAAGTATAAGCCTAGTCCCAGTTAAAGCATTATACTAAATATAAAATCAGAATATATTCTATCGATTTCACGAACCTTTCGACTTCCCAAATGTTTTAAACAGTACATAGATACTTAGAATAAAATGTTATTATTGTATTTAAGTATTATTTTATTTTTTATTTTATGATATAAAACCTAGTATCTAGATTAAAGGGCATATGTTTAAACATTTGCACTTAAATACAATTGCTTTTTTTTTGTTTGTTAGTTGTTTTTTTTTGTTTTTTTTAGTGAGCCATTTCACAAATGTGCTGTCTTACACGATGTTCTGTGGCATAGTATCGTCACTTTTTGCCGGTTTGCTTTACGATCGTCAAAAACAGAAGTATGCAGGTATCGGACAATTTACCTTTAGCTACAGAGCCAACGATCGACATATTGGACAAATTTAAATTATGTTTTATAAGTTTGGGAAACAAGTTCTTACATTATATATCAATCTCTCGCCATGGTTCCTAGGCTGGACCAGTACTTTTCGTCTGGGAAGGAGGCAATACTTCAGGTAATTCGTCCGTCACCCGCTACCAACTGTAAGAGCACGTGCCATTTGGACGGATTTCTTTTCCAAAAGAGATATTCTTGATAGGCAATATTAATAAATTATATTAATCTATTTAAAATATTAGTTATGACGTGTAAAGTTTGAGAATTTATTATGAATTTATTGGCATTTCAAAATTGAAAACTGATTTAATGGGGAAAATGAGATTTCCAAAGAGTGTTGTTAAGTAAAATAACTCGCTTTTATGTACGAGTGCATTCTGAAAATTTGTCTTTTCATTTTCTATTATACATTACATATAGAATCGGGCAACGTGGTAAGGCGGAAGATAATGCCGGCCATCCTGCCAATGTTTGTAGCCACCAGCTTGATGCTGCTTCTGTCCATCCTGATGATGATCCAGCACACCTGGGTTCTCTACATCGCCTTCGTGGACTTCACCATCTTCCGTTCCTTCTTGTTCTGTGTCGCCATGTCCTTCCTCTCTGACGCGTATGTACTACATAAACATGATGTATCTCCAATCTATAGCAATAATATCCTCTGTTGTTGCACTGATAAAGGCAACGTACACGGTCTGAATACGCATTATTCACTTCTCTAATTCTACGATATGAACGTATCTCGAGCTGATTTGACAAATTCCTTACATTGAT
>CM037795.1:14278254-14328254 GCA_021229015.1 Solen grandis
GCTATCTTAAACTATGTAGGACAAGCAGAAAAGCTGCTGTAAACATCCCCCCCCACAAAAAAAAAAATCCCCCCTCCCACTAATGAAGCCACATCGAAGAAGGCTTTGCTCAGAATTCAAATTGATATGAACACTTTTGAAAGTCAATGATTGTTTCTATCATTTTCTATCATTATTGTGAAACACTGCTTTGTCAGTATAGCAAGCAATACTGTCAAGAGTCCCCACCGGTAAAAAACCCCCATGAGGAATTTGTGACAGTAACACGAAAATGAGTTATAATCCCTGAACTGTACTGACCTTTCAAGCATGCATATGGTTGATGCACTTGACACATCTTTGTGTAATAACAAACACTTCTGTAAAGTTTATAATGAAAATCCAAACATAGATATGGAAGTTATAGAGTGAACATGAAAATGTAATATATGAATACCAAAGACAATTTCTAACAACATTGGTGACCTTGACCTTTTAAGTGTCACTGTGCATAGTTGATGCACATGGCACACCTTTGTGTTATGACAAACACTTTTGTAAAGTTAAATGAAAATCCATCCATAATATCTATAATACTTTCACTAAAATCCCGTAAAAACTCTTGAAAAAGTTGCAAGCACAAACTCCACATTATACTTTTAATGATTTCAAAAAAGTTATTATTTCTAATTAAATGGCCAATAACTCAGCAGTGTTATTTGGACAATACTTCAAAGTAATCATAAGTTGAACTGTAAGGTTTCCTAAATATCACTTCAATTTTTGTAAAAGGTATTGTATGCACAAGTAACATATTCATAACCTAAATTCTAATCCTCTTAGTCTTACAAGTCATTTTCAAGGGAATATAACTCTGCACTGGCCTAACAGACTGACACAAAATCTATTACACACATCTACATTTAAGGGTGATCACAATCAAAATATCTATATTCATAAAATTAATAAAATTAATAATGATATCAATGAAATCCCTTTAAAACTGTGGATGGAGTTAAATGCACAAGATTGTGTCTGTTTGTTAAGACTGATAACCAAGGCCATGCATGTTACAATCTTTTTGGCATGTAAAAGAGAAAGATATCTTAACAAACAACAACATTCACTTTTTCATACAAAAGGCAAATCTAATTGTTTTCATGCATACAGAAAGCTTTTTCCTCTCTGTTATTGTAAAAGTTGAAGTAAAAGGCAAACCTGGATCTGTTGGACAGGGGCTGTTAATTGTGATGTTCCAACTCCACTAAAGTCAAAATCAAAATCATCTTCTGTTATACCAGATTCATCCAAAGCCGCTGATAAAATATCCTGAAAATATAAATATTGAGGTATTTATTTGTTTGTTATTTTCACTAATAGCAGCATAATTTTCAAAGCTTATTTGGTATATGGGTCATATATGGTACTGAAACCCCATAAATCTAAATCAAACCACAAATGAGTACTTCAGTACTACGTGTCAGATACTAGATTCAACATCATTAAAACGTGACTGATAGCACTAACTTATCCACATCAAAGGTTCATGATATATATTTTTTAAAATATGATATCCGTCATTCTTTTTGATTGCCATACTGATCAAAACTTGGCATATTTCAGGTGTAAATCTCAACATATTCCATATTTAACAAAAAGTGTTCCTTGGAACACATTTTCCCTACTTAAAGAATCTTGATGAAAAAGTGTGACAGAAAGATGAGAGATTGAGAGAAGGGATCCCTAGCTGCATAACCTCAGCTTGAAGACGGTGAAACAAGAACTATTCCCAATGTTGTTTTTTTTAAACTCATATTTAAGTATAAAATGTGTGAAAGCACTTTATGCATAACACATGGATTCTAGAGACCAGGTAAAAAGGGGACAGACGGTGTGACCAAAAAATTGGTTTAAACTGAAAAATGATGTTAAGTCATTGCATCATAAAATCAAACTAACATATCATTTAATCATAATTATATTCCCAAAACTGAAACCATGTGGTGCAGACATTTGATGTGCCATATATAAGAAACAAACACAATGTTCTTATAAACTTTTACTTCTGAAAAGAAAAAAAAGGACATAATTTGCTCACTAAATGCTTGGAACTATTGTGATATGGAAATAAATAATTCTTAAATCGAAACTTGGTAATATGATTACCAAATGTAGAGTACTGTAAAACAAAATAAAGAATACTGAATTTCTTTTCCTGATCACTCTGATGTCAAAGTTATTTTAAAACAGAAGACTGAACTTGTCAACAACATATTCCTCAAAAGTCCTTGACTGCAGAACAGGAAGTTTCTCAAAGTGTGCTCTTATTTCGTTTAACTTAATCTGATTTTTCCTCGAAATTAAAAACCTCAAAAAATGAATTCAGACAAAATATCTCACTTAGATATATATTGTATATGAACATATATTTTACTAATGAAAACAAAAGTATTGATTTATTCAATGAATTGAAGGTAAAAAGGTCTCTCTTGCCATTTTCAAGCGAGAGCTCTCCACGGTGTCTTGCCGCAGAGTAAGTCCACCATTTCTCGTTACCCAGAATGCAATATTAAAGCCTCTAATCCAAAACAACGTTATGATAATAAAAAGTACTATATCTCAATATATTTTGTTTATTTTTACATAACATTTTTCTGAAATAAATAAAAAACCGATTCTGACTCATATTATTATTTTTTTCTTGGAACACAAATTAGTTATTCATTATAAGTTTCGCGCACCTGCAAAATCTAAAAATAGAAAAATTTAAAATAGAGTGACACGGGAAATCTATGTCTATGCTCTAAAAGTTATTTCAGAAAAAAAGCAACTTTGTAGAAAATTAGACTGGGGCCTAACAACATACATAAGTTTGTTTTTTTCAACCGTTCATGCATATATTTTATGTAAGTATATTTCATTTTGTTATGTATATTTAGATATTTCTAAGTTTCACAGCAGAAGTTGAAAATGATGAAGACAACTTCTTTCTAAACTAAAGATCATACATTCACATATTCACTTGTTATTTGGACGAAAAATAGAATCTACTTATTTTTCCAATGAATATTCATACTGAGTGCATAGGAATTGCAGCAGAAGAGCGTTTAGAAAATAAATATGCCCACAGAACCATTTTGGTCTTTAAAGATATATCGGCCTCAAGATATTTCGATATCAGTGTTGAATTACGTTTCAGGGATAATTCTGTCTGTTAAATAATGAGAAAAAGCATCTCATTTTGCCAAAATAAGGAAAAAGTATCCTCCCATTGGTTTCATATCTCTAAGGACTTATGGTAGAACTTGGAGGTTTTATTGGTTTACTGTTTATCTCTACTCAGATCCGCCATTTCTTTTTCTTTCATTTTTTTTTTTAAATCACATTGGCCTCTGATACAAGCTAGAAAATATAAATATCACACAATTTTTTCAGCATATTGGTTTTTAATAACTTAAATTCAATTATAGTAATTATGATTAAAAAAATATTTTGAGCTTTTAAGCTGGCCAATATTGTATCTAAATAACTGTGTACACATTACAAAGCTTTTACAGTTTTTCAATGACCCGTCACCTCAAAAACTTCAAATATCCTAATGATCAAAACACTGCTAAAAATAGGACAATTTTTTGGAAATGTGGTTCTCACCAACAAACAGTACTCTACTGTTAAGAGATCGAGACACAAGTACCATGCTTATTAGGAAAATGAAATCAAGCTAGCATGGACAAGTAATCCTAAGTTTGAGATTATTTTGGATTTAAAAAAATAGAAAAGAAATGATGGCAGTATAATGAGTATTGGCAATTATATGTATTTTGATTTTTTTTTCAGTGAGATTTTCTGGAAATGGCATCCATAAAAGAAAGTCCGAAAATCACCAACTACTTTCCGCCAAGTCCAAAATCAGATGATTGTTCGTCAGAGAAAAATGAAATCAAAGGGGATATAAAAATGCCAGGTAATTTTGACCTATTTGAGTTTACTGTTGCTTCGACAGTATTTCAGTCATATAGTGACATTCAGCTAATTACAGGTGGAGGAAGACCCCGATTGCACAGAGGCATCAGGGTAGAACCACTGACCTACCGCAAGCCAGATGGAAGGCTTCCTCACATGAAAATCTGAATGACCCTGCCGGGACTCAAACCCACACGGCGAGAGGCTCATTGAGTGTTAAAGTCAGCGACTTTACCCTCTTGGCCATGGAGGCCCCCCAGGTACTAATGCAGTAAATATTAAATTTTTGCATTTTCAGCTCACCAGTACATAATGACTGCTCAATTTGAGCAATTGTGATCACCCTGTTTCTGTCGATGCAATGATTCACCAATGCACTGTATAACCTAGGTACCATACCTGCATGTGCAAGTCTGCTATACTGTTGTTGTTTTTCTATTCAAAATGGTCAAGAGTGTTTTTCATTAATTTTAGTTCTGGCTGCAAATAATTCTAAAAAACCTTTCATCACTGTGTGGTGCAGTTAGTGATGTTCCTAAGTATTGGGACACTTTTTGAAAAATTGTAAGTCTCAGAACACTTATTTGTCTGCTGTAGATCGGACCTTTGTGTCATTAGTTCAATATTGTCTGGTTATTTTCCTTGAATCACAATTAATGACAAGTCCATGAATACCGGTATACAGTAAAGGGTAAAGGTCAAGATCTTGATATTGACTTTGTTGTGATAGATTTAAATGATTTCTCAGTAAATCGGTACTGTTTGATTTGCTTGCATATAGAGAGCATCTGCCATGTGGTGTAAAAATCTTTTTTTAAAACCAGGGTGGTTTAGGGATTATTGACTAAACATTTGCTGACTATTTCTAGAGTCATGTTATGGAAGGTACAA
The DNA here is from genome assembly GCA_021229015.1 of Solen grandis. NCBI lineage: Eukaryota > Metazoa > Mollusca > Bivalvia > Adapedonta > Solenidae > Solen > Solen grandis. The sequence goes on from CM037795.1 coordinate 14,283,088, forward strand.
GTTACTGCCATTCATTACATGAAGTATATAGATTTTCAAGTCACTATGTCCCAGGACACTCTGCTTTAGTTTTCTTTTAGCAATTGTAAATCAGCCCCAGCTATAACCCTGTTCAGGAAGACACTCTTACAGTGGCTAGTTTATAATTGTAGAGACCACATCTGTGAAAGATTTTAAAGACACTATGACTGGTTTATATTTGTAGAAACCAAATCTGTGATAGATGTTTTAAAAAGACACCTTGACTGGTTTATTAATAATTTTAGAGACTACATGTGTGATAGATATTAAAAACACTCTGACTGGTATATTATTGTAGAGACCACATGACATTGTGTGATAGATATTTAAGGCACTCTGACTGGTTTATAATTGTAGAGACCACATGTGTGATAGATATTACAGGCACTCTGACTGGTTTATAATTGTAGAGACCACATGTGTGATAGATATTTAAGACACTGATTGGTTTATTATTGAAGAGACCACATGTGTGATAGATATTAAAGACACTCTGACTGGTTTATTATTGTAGAGACCACATCTGTGATAGATATTAAGACACTCTGACTGGTTTATTATTGTAGAGACCACATGTGTGATAGATATTAAAGACACTGCCTGGTTTATTATTGTAGAGACCACATCTGTGATAGATATTTAAGGCACTCTGACTGGTTTATAATTGTAGAGACCACATGTGTGATAGATATTTAAGACACTCTGACTGGTTTATAATTGTAGAGACCACATCTGTGATAGATATTAAAGGGAGTCTGACTGGTTTATTATTGTAGAGACCACATGTGTGATAGATATTAAAGGCACTCTGACTGGTTTATTATTGTAGAGACCACATCTGTGATAGATATTAAAGGCACTCTGACTGGTTTATTGTAGAGACCACATCTGTGATAGATATTAAAGACACTGATTGGTTTATTATTGTAGAGACCACATCTGTGATAGATATAAAAGGGAGTCTGACTGGTTTATTATTGTAGAGACCACATGTGTGATAGATATTAAAGACACTGATTGGTTTATTATTGTAGAGACCACATCTGTGATAGATATTTAAGGCACTCTGACTGGTTTATTATTGTAGAGACCACATGTGTGATAGATATTAAAGACACTGATTGGTTTATTATTTTAGAGACCACATCTGTGATAAATATTTAAGGCACTCTGGTTTATTATTGTAGAGACCACATCTGTGATAGATATTTAAGGCACTCTGACTGGTTTATAATTGTAGAGACCACATGTGTGATAGATATTTAAGACACTCTGATTGGTTTATTATTGTAGAGACCACATGTGTGATAGATATTAATGGCACTCTGACTGGTTTATTATTGTAGAGACCACATCTGTGATTGATATTAAAGGCACTCTGTCTACCTCTTCCATCATAATCACCCCACAGTCATCACCTGCAAAAGAGGAAAACCAAACTCCTGTCCAGATACCGAACACCACAGCTGAACCAAAGAAAAATTCTCCTACCTGTAAAAAGGTATTGCAGTTTGTTGTTATTTTAACATTTGTAACAAAATGCATACCTTTTGAATTATGAATCCCAGATAACAGGTCAAACATTTGATTTAGTTTTGAAGAGTCAACTCATGTGTAAGCATGTTTATAATTTTAAATCAAACAGGTTTAAAGAGTCAAATTTTGGAAGAATTTTTTATATACATGTAATATTATGAATAAATATGGGAAAGTACAACAAAAAATTAAGCAATGACGGACAAGTAATTCATGATCATATTTCATCAGCCCAGATTTGTTAAAACTTTTTTCTATACATTAGTTTTGAAAGAAGTTCTTACAACTAGTGGTTATTTTTCATGATGATTCTTGGGTTGAACCAGTACTTTGTGCCTTGGAAGATCATGAAAGATTCTTGCACCACAACCCTCAGGCCTGCAGCCATGTATTCTTCTGATCCCCTTACCAAGATTTCTGTTTATGTGTTTTAACATGTACGACATTGTAGTCACCCTTTGTATATACAGTCAAACCTTCTTAAGCGGTCAGTCAATGGAACAACAGAAAGTACCAGTAACCACTTGACAGAGATGGCTGCTAAATGAAAGTTAAACATATAGCAAAATGCTACTTTAGTAATACTAAAAATGACTGCTAAATGCAGGTTGACCACTAAATACAGATGGCCACTAATACAGATTCAACTGTAGAGTTAAATATGCTTGATTATAGGGATTGTCAGAAGAGTTGAAGAAAGAAGAAGGAAATAATCCCCAAGTCCCTCCAAAGTCCAAGAGAAAAGGGAGGAGAAGAAAAAACAAATCAGCAGTCCAGAAACAGACAGCCAGTGATGGTTCACAAGTTCCAGCTAAACCAGTCAACAAAAAGTAAGACTAGAACACAAATGAATGAATGTTTTTTAGCAATACGCTTGAATTCCACCAAGCAGTTCTTAAGTTAGTGACAAGTAATGCTTGAATTAGATAGGAATAAGGATGATCAAATTTGGTTGGAAAGCATTCCACCTGAATGCACCATGCATGTTTTATGAATATTTGAGTACATCACTAATGGACATATTGACCTTAATAATTAACAAAATTTGGTAAAGAAATGAAATTTATTTTGGTATTTTCATGTCCCCACATCGATAGATTGGGGCCATATTGTTGTTGGTCTGTCTTTCTGCCTGTTTGTTTGTTTGTTTGCTTGTCTGTCACAAAACTTAAACCTTTACTATAACACGGAAGTCCTTCCACCTACAGCCTCAAAACTCACAGGTGCATCTAGCGTTATGCAACATTTTACAATCACCAGTAAACTTGTTTCTTTACTCTTTATTATGATCATTTGAAATCAAATTCTAGCCATGTTGGCCATTGCAGAAGCACGGTACCAGAGCTGAGAGACACTCTAGTAACTGACTACTTTGCTGTCAGAAGAAGTGACAGAAGAAATAAAGCAGAACTAGAGGTAAACATTGTATTTTGATTAAGGCCTAGATATATATGATTTATGGTTTAGTATTTATTAATGATTAATTATGATGAATTGTACCGTCCCTTGTAGCCGAGTGGTTAGAGCATCCGCTCGGGAGCGGGAGGTCGTGGGTTTGATCCCCAGCTAGGACATACCAGTCTTTAAAAATGGTACTGGTTTAGCTCCCTGGCTTGGCACTCAGCAAATAAGGGTAGGTCCAGGACTGGTTGGCCTGGTGTAGGTATAATGTGACTGGATGTGGTATCATACCAATGTCTAAGCCAGTGTGGCAGCACTATGTCTGTCTCAAGTGTACATAGTCTCCAAATGACTGAAATACTGTCACTTTAGGAATTTTACACCTCAGTGTATTTAGTCTCTATAACAATGTAGTTGATTTAGAATGAAATTGATTTGAAATAGAAAACTTGAATAATTGACTTAAAAAAAATTTTTCAGAAAGAAAAGGAAAAAGATCTTCAGTATAAGATATTGAATGGCATAGAAGATGGTCTTAAGGTAAGTTATAACTTAAGTATAACTAGACATGCAGTTTAACCATGCCAAACAACAAACATCATTAAACAAAACTCTTTGCCATTTTGGTTCAGTTTTTAGCTCAACTATTTGAAGAATATGAGGGCTATTGTAGTCGCCCTTGCGTTGGTGTTGCAGCTTTTGGTGAAAGTTTTGCATGCAAGTTACTGTCAATCTTATAAATCAATAACCATTTATGGTATTGACTTGAAAGTTTATAAATATGTTAGGGGGCATCAGACAACCAAGGTATAACTCTTGACTGAATTTAATATAAAGTATGGCCCCTTTTAAACTTAGAAATTTTGGTTAAAGTTTTGTATGCAATAGAAAATTTGGTTAAAAGTTTTGCATGTAAGCTACTATCCAGCTTGTATCTCAATTACCATTCATGTTATTGACTTGAAAGTTTATGAATATGTTTAGGGCCATCAGGCAGACAAGGAAGATAACTCATGATAGAATATATTACAAAATATGGCCCCTTTTTAACTTAGAAATTTTGGTTAGTTTTGCATGCAAGATACTCTCATGCTTATATCTCATTATCCAGGCATGCCATTGATTTGAAACAACTTTAATATGTTTAGGGGTATCATATTATAAAGGAAGATAACACTTGTAGGAATATATTAAAAATTATGGCCCCCTTTTAACTTAGAATTTTGGTTAAATTTTTACATTCAAGCTACTATCCATGGAATTGACTAGAAAGTTAGGAGTGTATTCAGGGGCATCAGAAAACCAAGGAGGATAACTTTTGGACTGAATTTTATACAAATTATGGCCCTTTTCTAACTTTGATATTTGGTGGTTTAAAGTTTTGCACGCACAGTGTTGTTATGCTTATGTCTCAGTAACTAGCTATGAGATTGACTTTAGACTTCATAGAAATATTAAGGAGTATCAGACTATCAAGGTATATCATTTTTTACTATTATTATATACAGGGTTTGTGAAGGGCAAGAATTGAAATAGATTTCATTTGATTTACCAAACAAGCATTTTGAATAGTCGAGGGTGCTGTCCTCTGACAGCTCTTGTTATTTTAGTCCCCTACTGGAGGGACTAAAGGTTTGCCATCTATCTGTCTGTCCTTCTGTCTCTCTGGATGTCCGGAAATCTGAATCCCACAATAACTGAAAAAACATTTAAGATAATATTATGAAACTTGGTATATGAATAGATGGCAGTATGGAGATTCTGCACGTCACTTTTTTTTTTCTCGGACCAAAATTCTGGTTACTTTTCTGTTTTGTAAAATAAGGAATCAAAACCAAACTTCAAAAATCCAACAGTTTGGGCCCAGGATAAGGCACCAGGTGTCACATGATATGGTACCATTTTCTAACATTTCCACACAGTGCCATTGTGACGTTGCATTCTCAAAATAAGGGTTTTGATTACCCTATTGTCAAATGCTTCAGCACCTAATGCCCCTTTCCAGTTTGTAGCAGTGAAATTTTAAGCTGTCTTTTACCATGGCTAGGTTAGCTGCTTACAAATGGTATAACAAATAGAACTATCGTGTTCTTTTAAATAAAACAGGTCAACCATTGATTACTTATTGACCCTTTACCTCATATATTCATATAAACAACTTTTGATGCACTGGCAAACAGAACAGACCCAGATCAAATAGCTCCTGGAAGGACCTCTGTTTTCTTATACAATATTGTAGCTTGAATTTTACAGTGTGCATGGCGTGAAAAAATCCATTGTTTCATATGCCATTTAACAGTAAATAAATGTTACATTATTGTTCATGATGTCATTAATTTGTACATGAATATTCATGAGGTAAAAGGTTGTAAACCCTAGTGAAGCTACTGGTAATTGAAAAGGTGTAAATATTTAAATGCTTGTAAGGTCTATTGTCACTAATTAAGTAATAAATTGCCATTGATTTATATTAAGCATTTGTGGGACTATTAAATTATGTTTTTTTTTTATTGAAATTAATTTTTATGACAAATAAGTTATTTCACAAATGCCTAGGGAAGATTAGCTATTTACAACTTATTAAAAGATAATAAACAACAGATGCTATTGATAAGAAAAGTTTGGAAACCAGCAGTAGGAAAAAATTCTATCTTGTAAATGGAAGACATACTTTAAATGGATGATGATGATGAATGATATTTCAGGTGGAAGATCTAGGAGAGAAAGGTCGAGGTGTTGTAGCCACCAAGTTGTTCAATAGGGGAGACTTTGTAGTGGAGTATGCTGGTGACCTTATTAACCTGACAGAGGCCAAGAAACGCGAGGATAGATACTCAAAAGATCATTCTAAGGGCTGCTACATGTATTATTTCAACTTCAAGAACAAAAAATATTGGTGAGTAGTACATCAGAATGGGCATTTTCTGATATAAGGAAAATTACAGTCTTGCTTTTTGCTGTTGTTATGGGAACATTTTCCATTTATGGATTGGTCTCAATGTACACAAACAAAACCATGTGTTCTTTGGAAAATCCTGGTTATTAGAATGTGGTACATTGCTGGTTGGTCAGGCTTCAAACATTTCATTTCAGTTGAATATCTCTTCTTAGAAAAGAGACATAAGTTTTATACTTGGTTGGTACCTTATGGGAAGAGGAAGTTTTAGATCGATTTTTAGGGTGATAGGGTCCAGGTCACTTGCTAGAAATAGGTTTGTTTCTATCAAATAACTTCTTTTAGGAGTGAGGTTAAGATATGATGGACAGATTTAGAAGATAGATACCTAATGGGAAACCTAATAGGAAGAGAAAGATTGGGATTGATTTTCAGGTTGGTAGGATCAAGGTCACTGCGACTAAAAAAGTTTTGCTTGCCTGGGATGACACTTGAAAACCTGGTTTTGCATCATTTTATGTGATTCTGGGGCTTTGTATGAGTGCTTAGACTCACATGGATATGTTGACATTAAAAATAGCATCCACAGCTTAAACATTGCAGCTATGATGAAGGATGCATTGCTTAAAATTCACTACTTTTATGTAAAATCCAGGTCAACCATTGATCACATGATATCCCTGTGTAGCTATTGGTTAAACTTTATATTAACTTGAAGTTTAATATATTTATAAACATAAGAAAGGTCCATGTGTAGGGTGTAAATCTCAAATATCAGCCCATGTAAAAATATCAGTGTTTGCCTAACTCAATTATGATAGTAGTTATGATAGCTAGGCTGAAATCAAATGTTTTATATGACATTTGACTTAAAGGACCTGGAAACTAACTATTACAAGTATGGGCTGTTTATATATGTTTTATTTAATTGTGTAAAATAATAACAAGGAATAAAGCTATAACCAGATAGTACTCCTGTTATGAAATCTTATCTGTAGAAGCTGTTTCTGACAAAGACATACCCAACAGAGATAGGAAACTTCTGTAGAAGCAAGTGGAAAATATTGTTTAAGCAGAAAGCAGATCATTATATCTCCTCCCATATTTCTTGACTTATATTAGTACATAAGGTTTTGATTGTATTTTTTTTTACAATTTAGGATACAATTCACTTTCACATATCTTCAGTAGAAATAGAGATATTTGGAAATGTGACTTAGCGAAAATTGGACAGTTTGTTATGTGGTTTTGTGAGTAGTGACTAGTTACTAATCTTTGTTTCATATGCTTTTGTCTCTGACCATTCAAGAGTATACATAAATTGTCAATAGCTTTAATTGTAGGATCAAGAGGAACAAAATCATCTTGTTAAGCAAGAGACATAGCAAACAAATTGTGATTTCAGTAATGCACACAACATTGATATTCAGTAAATTTGTCAATCAAATTATTTTTAACAATTTACATTTATCAGCTAAATATATTTCTTTCAGAATTTTTAGTTACATAATATTTTCTACATATTTTATTTTCATAAATCTAAAATACTTTGCATTACTCTTGATTATCAGTTGAAAGAAAAGTGATGTCAAATGAAGCAGCTTGTGTTTTAACTCTACAACCAATGTTTCCTTTTGTAGCATCGATGCCACAGAAGAAACTGGAAAACTTGGCCGGCTGTTGAACCACAGTAAAACCAGTGGGAACTGCCACACAAAGCTTGTTGATGTCAATGGGTCACCCTACCTCATTTTAGCTGCCTCACGGGACATCTCTGCGGGGGAGGAACTGTTGTACGACTATGGAGACAGGAGTAAATCTTCACTAGACTCCCATCCATGGCTCAAGTCGTGATTGTCATGAGTCTATATAGCTAATTGTTGTGTTCACATCATAGTTACAAATGTATTACGACCATGTTTGGTCTGGTCCTTAATCAGGTCTTGGTCTGTGGCTGTGAAAGTCAATTCTCTATAATGACAGACATAAAGTTTCACTTAGTATTTACTTAGAGTCCTGGCCCCTTGTTCTCGAAAATAAAATGGTACTCACATATGATTTCCATACTTATACTCAAATTTGAGCCTGAGATCGTACTTAAATATTTTAGAGAACACGGGGCCTGGACATAAATTTCATAGGAAAAAAGGATCCATGTTTCCCAGAGCAGATCCTTAATGCAGATCTTGGTTAAGAGCAAGAATCCTTTTTGTATAAACCAGATCATGCAGCAAAAAATTTATAGACTGATTGCCTTTGTATTGTTAGGTACATACAAAAGCTCAACATCTTAAGATTTGGTAAATAATAAAGATAAAAACATTCATGAGTCTTTCTGTTCTGATCTGAAATACAGAGTTGGTTTTTGCATGGAGTAAAGGTTCAAATTTCATTATGAACAAATGACCTTTTAATGAAACAATCTTCCAACTTTTTATTTTTTAAATAAAAATTCATGATTATCTTGTGATTAAGTATTTATTGAAATATTTATTTTTCAAGTGAAGTTTGCAGTGAATATATCATCTTGATGAAAATTGAATGAAAGAAAGAAACAGAGACTCATTTTACTCTCATACTATGTGTGAGTTTGTATTTTTTTATCTATTTTATTATTGTTAATGAGGTTGTATAGATAAAGACTCTCAGATTCACTGTATTGTGACATTTTACAAGGATTGTTTACGGAGTAGAATTGAGTGGTTGGGGTTGATGCAAGAAACGATTTCAATTAACTCAAGTCCTTGGGTGGAAATCTCAGTCAAGTGTTGATCTTTGCTCAAACATGTATTTGACATGGATAAGCTAAACTGAAACCTCACTTTAAGAAGGGCACAATTTTGGATAATAGATCTTATGGGATAAAAATAATTTTTACACACCTTATGCAAAAGTTTTAGCTAAGATTCTTTTAGGCTATTAGTGAGAATGAAAAAATAAAGAGTAAATAATTGTTTTAATTAAATTGTTTTCCCAAGTACATAATGTCCAAACTTCTTAAAAAATTATTAAGTTTTCTTCTTTTGACTATGTTTTCTGTTTGTTTTTTCCTTTCATTTTGTAACTTTTATTACATAACCTGCCTGTTCTTTGTTTTCAATGATTGACATCAGTATTATGCTTTCATGATTGGAGATAATTGTATCAGTATTTTAAATTTCTAATAAGGGAATAGAGCAAGAGCAGCTTTCTACTGTTGGATTTAGTAATATTGTAGTGGTTGTGAATTAAGATTGTAATAAACATTGCATTACTGCTATGGCATGAACAATTATGGAGTCGTAACTGTATTAATTAGGGCATCACCCTGGTACTTTCTTTTTCTTAATGTACGCACAATGTATCATCATGTTGCTGATCAAAGCATCAGTTTCATACACAGGCATGCATTTATTTAAAAACTATACATATATCTAGCTAGTTGAAAGTAGTATGCATAACAAACTAATATTTTTACATCTGTAAAATAGAATTTGCTTTTATAACAGAATTTCTCGATTATATAATTACATGTTCTTTTGGCCAGTAAGTCTATAGACTTGTCAAAATATTTTAAGGAAAACAAAAAAAAAGATCATTAATATAAATGAACGTTTCAAAGACATATGTACTTATTGTATTTCACATGTTTTTAATGATAAGTAAAATAAAATTTTAACTCACCATTAAGCTAAAACTAATTGTAAGTATATGCAAAATTGTATCAATATTTAGAATGCTTTTGGCAAACTCATCTCAGATTGAATATGCTTTATGAGATTCTTGATTTACTTACATAATTGTCTTGATATTATTTTTACATGCAAATTATTGATTAGTATTGGAATTTTATTTGATTTGTAATGAAAGGGCATTATATGACCTGTCTCTGTCATTATCTGCATTTGATTTTAAAATCACATTTTAAATTCGCCTCTTCACAAGAGGATATGTAAAATTGTTGTCATAAATGATTTTAAGTCCATATTTTGATGCTGAACGGGATTTGGTCAGTCAAGGATAGATTGTTGTTAGGGACCTCCGTGGCTGAATGGTCCTTTGTCCTTGACTTAGTATCCAGGGGTTTTTTTCCTTCTTTAGGAGCCGCCGTTTAACGGCGGCTTCCCCTCGGCAAAATAAGACATTTTTTCCCCCCAAACTAAGCATAAATTCCCCTTTGAGTTTTTTTCCCCACCCAAGAAAGTTCGATTTTTTCGACGATTTAACCAAAAATTCGCTTCAAATTGGCGAATGTGTTTGGCGCATACGAAGAAGAAATCAGTAAATTAGTACTGCGGTTATTTAAAGTTCCGTAATGCACAAAAATACAGGTCGCTCTACACTGTATACTACTTTACGTAACCAGCACCTGCTGTGGGATTATCCAATCAACAAGCATTCTAAGGCTTCTTAATTATGCAAAGATGTGGAATACTCGGATGGTATTGGCAGCTTATAACTTGTTTATATTTGTCACACTCTCTACCGACTTTTGTTTATACCTGCATTTGGAATTGCTATGAAATTGCGCAATCATCACAATGGCGGCCATTTGCGAAAAACATCAGCAATGTTTCATCACTACCGTTTCTTTTAAAAGATTTAAATTGATTAATTAATTTACCTAGCTAGATTCCAACTGGTAAATAGCATAGATGTACCAATGTGTATAAATGACTCGACACTAATTGCTAATGGAGCGAGTCATTGATTAATTAATTTACTAATCACTGTTTTTAATATATATTATTTTTTTTTAAAATTTTTTTTTAATTGATGTATCAAAATATTAATATACCTATTCTCATATAAATTTGAATGAACTATTTTATTTGACAATTGAATGAAATATTTTTTAGAATTTATTTATAAAATGTCAATTAAATTCATTTAATTTTCATTTAGAATTATATGACAGTATTTGTATTGTTTTTATTTCCATGTATTTTTTTTTTTTTTTTATATATATTTAAATATTATGCACAAATTGAATATGTCTTTGACAGTTCAAGTATAGCAAATGCATATATTAAACCAGTATATAAAGACAATTAAGTTTTCCGAAATGACAATGAAGATGTCAAATCTGTAACTGTGTTGTTTACTTTTCAACCAATATCTATTCACCATTGGTCCTTGTAATGTTATACAATATTTAACCTTTTGACTTTCCTGACATTATATCATAAACTGATCAAACAAAGTTCATCCATGGTAGATACCTGTATTTAGTTAGTACAGTTTGCATGAACATCAACTCCTTTTTTTCCCCTAAAATTCTAAAATCGCGCGAAAATTCCCCTTTGGAAGGGCGGCAGGTGGCTTCCCCCAGGAAGGAAAAAAACCCCTGGTATCACTTAACCTCTCTTAACTGTGAGCTCAAATTCTGGTCTGCTTATATATAGATTTTTCACGTGAGAAAGCATTCATCTGGTTTGCATTAGGTTGATGGTACTACATGGGTCACTCATGTACAATCTCTTTATTGGCTGTAAAGGACAGTAACAGCTTAAATATGAACTTTTATTTATTTTATCTAATGTAAGATATAAAAAGTTTCCAGTGTATGTTAAACATTTTCAAAATGAAGTATTTGTATTGGGGTTGATAATAATGATATAGAGAAATATTATAAAATTGCTTCAACCAGAAATTCTGTACCTACTTTGTTCAATAGCATGCATCACATAGAGTTGTGATTGCAACATTGTCATCATTGTATGTTTCATGTCATCCATTTGTTAAAAACAATTAAAATTTAAGGAACACTTCTATGTTTTGTGTTGTGATTAGAGTAGAACTTCACTAAAGCAAACTTAACTTAGACGAGAATATGCCCTGAACTGCATAATATCAAAAATTCCAAAGGTTGATGGCTCTGGAAAACATTTTGTGCTTACATGGCCATAATTGTATACCCGTTATGTCACAAAAGTTAATTACAATATTCCTGTATGTATTTTTAATCTTGATATACTTTCATATAAAGGTGTATACATACGGCACCTCTCAAAGCTAATATATTCCTGGCTTCAAGCTGTCTAGGACATGTGGTTTCAAGTGAAATGAAATATGTGTGTGTGTTAGAGAAAAAATACCTATTTGAAAAAAAATTATACGGCAATAAATATTGTTATTTTAAAAATATTTCATCAAATATCTTTTGGGAAGTAAGTTACTAATAACTTCTACCAATCGATCTCAGCAGTTTTAGGGTTGGACCGTTACTTTATGCTTAGGAAGGTCACAAAAGATAATGCCCCAGATGGAGTTTGACATGCAACTTGCAGAATGTTTGAACATGTATGCTGTAACTAGACACTAGTGCGGCAGTGCCCTTGAATTTTTTTGTTTAGGTTTAAAACAATTCCATCATTACTGTTGCACAATTTTTCAATTTTTCTTTAGTCTTTGCTTTACAAGAGGATCAAAACCAATTGATATTCAGATGTTGCACCATATTTCGTTACTGTTCTCTTGAAGAAACTTCAGCCTGTGTTTATGCGGGCCAAGATTTCCACCCGGTATCAGATTTCCAGTCTGAAATATACTAGTAATATCACAGGTAAATATAGTAGAGATGGAAAGAATGAAACATCTGCCCGTATATTAATAGGCTGAAATTTCAACACAGGCTCAGATTTTCAATCTGAAGTATAGTGACGCTGATAACAGTAATAATACCATCTTTATTTTTAGATTATGACTATAACGAATGCACGATACATGATGACATAAATGATTCAAACTATAAGCATATAAGTGAAGGTTTTCAAAATGGTGTTATTATTATTTTAACTTGATTTTGTAGAATCGTTTTAAGTATTTTACTAAGAGTCAGCAATTATGTAATGAACTCTGAATAAACAATTCAAAAACAATATTAAATGGATAACTGTTGAAAAAGAAAAAGTGTGAAAGGTATGGCAATTAACAAGAATAGATCATAACAAACTCATACGTAATTGACAATGAGAAATAGTAGTAATATCTCAGTTCTGTATAGTATAGGTGGGAAGAACATCAGCCCATGAAAACGTTGGCTGAGATTTTCACCCGGGCCACCCAAACTGAATTAATTAGTAATATCCTAGGTACACGTGTATTGTAAAGATGGAAAAAACTTGCCTGATTGAAACATCAGCTTGTGTAAAGGTGGGCTGATATGTCCACCCGGGCTCAGATTTCAAACCTGAAGTATATTGGTATATCCTATGTGTATATGAAAAGATTGAAAGCCCTGGTGGAAATCTCAGCTAACTTCTGCGCAAGCTCACGTTTCCATCGGGCCAGTCTTTCCAACTGTACCATATACCCGAGATATTAATCTTAATTCGGTTTGGAAATCTTAGGCCACTAAAATATGTACTTGTGATTCCATAAGGTCATTATGATATGATATTACTCATATATTTCAGGTTGGAAATCTGATGCCGGCTGGAAATCTTAGCTAATATAAGACGGGCGTATGTTTCCATCGGGCCAGTATTTCCAGCTTTACCATATACACCTAGGATATTACTAATATACTTCAGGTTTGAAATCTGAGCCCGGGTGGAAATCTCCGTCCATGTACACATGGGCTGATGTTTCCATCGGGTCAGTATTTCCAGCTTTACCATATACACCTAGGATATACTAATATTTTTAGTTTTTTCAAGCCTGGGTGACAATACACAGGGCTGATGTTTCCATCAGGCCAGTCTTTCCATTTCTACCATATATTTCTAGAATATTGTCTAGTTTGCGAATCTTCTCAGTAATAAGGAGCAAATACTGCATATTAATATCTCGGGACTGTTATTAAAAAGAGATAAGCTTTTGACCAATCATTTTTCTCGTTGTTTATTTAGATGAAGGGTGGATTAGTTAATTTATTTTAATTCGCTAAAAGATACGTACCTTACCTGCCACAAGACAGTACGTAGATCTATACGTACAATGTGTTTTATCAATTTCCTGTATCAGCTGAAATTTTGGCTATATCTGTTCCAAGTCAACTTTATCCAAGAAAATAATCTATTCTATATAAAGATAAAATATGTGCTACCTGCGTATATCAAACGCGTGGATCATACAAGACTTTATCCCAACGATAGTTCGAATATTCCGCTCATATCAGAGAATCTCAGCCAGGTGGTTAAAAATAGCTATCTGGTGCATGCGCGCAAATGGACACCGGTTTCCACCCACAATAATGGGCCATCAGAGCCACCGATAGTGAATAAGCTGTGAGAACTTGTTTTGTAATCGATGAAATATAAAGATCAAACTTCTCTTTTTTATCTCCAAAATGCATTTTACTTTTCTGAACATTTAATTCATAGACGGACTTTTGTCTACCTTGCCAAAAATAGCACTGGGCTTACTTCCTTAAGGGTTTTTTGTCCATACCCCACTTTGGATGGGAATTAAAACAATCAGCAATCTGCATTTGATAGTCATCTAATGCCCGTTTGACATCTTTACAAAATATCCCCTCATTTTTTAGTTAAGATGAAATTATCTTAACCAAAATTAACTTGTGACTTGTGTCCTTTGCTTTCGTGCTCCAACAAAATGATTGACAGATGACCTAAACAGCCGAAGTCTTCTTTTTTTTTTCAAGCAATATGCTAGAAGTTTTCGGCATCATGCTGAAAGTTTCTATCATCATTCTGAAAGTTAAAAGTTTTCAGTATAATGCTGAATGTTTTCAGCATCATGCAAGGTGATACAATATCGACACCTTCTGTGCGCCATACAATTATGCATTTTGGCAGATCTAGGGGAATTAAAAAATAAAGGTGTCACTGAAAGTAATTTGGGGAGGTGTTTTTCTAATCTTTTTTAGCTCACCTGAGCACAACGTGCTCACGGTGAGCTATTGTGATCGCCTTTTGTCTGTCGTCCGTGCGTGCGTCCGTCCGTCCGTGCGTGCGTCCGGCGTCAACAATTTCCTTTGAACAACATCTCCTCCTAAACCGCTGAATGGATTGATCCTTATGATGCTCTCTAACAAAATTGTTCAAATTGTTTTGATTGGTTGAAAAAGTAGGTCAGAGGAGCTTAAAAAAAAAGATTTTAAAAATGCAATCTTTGAAAATCTTCTTCTGTAAAACTGTAGGGCCTAGAGCTTATCCAATCAAGTTTGTTCAAATCCTGGCCCTGGGGTCAAAACTGGCCCCGCTCCAGGGGTCACTTTATTTTTCATAGGCATATATGGGAAAATCTAGAAAAATCACGCTCTTGGGTATAAGTTGGTCCCGCGTAGGGGTCACTTAATTTTACAGCTATGGCCATCAAAATTTGGACCGCAGGTACAGTTTTTGTGTTGAATTACAATTATTATGCTGTACTTCATGGATTTTGTATTCAGTATGACTGTTATATAAAAGGCAATGAAGGCAATATTTCTCAGGTGAGCGATTCAGGGCCATCATGGCCCTCTTGTTTAAAAAAAAAAGAAGAAGAGAATACTATTTTTAAATAGAAAAATGCCAATCAAATTGTTCCATTTGATTAACAATGATACACAATACCATGAATGAAACTTCTTTATGAAAAAGAATCACATTCTGAATCATGGCATGTTATGACGAAGAATATCGCAAGTTTAGAATCTTTGCCAACATTTGCTGAGCCTTAAAATATTTTAGAAAATCTTGGGCTGTATTTGTAAAGTACATTTTAAATGCTAGTTAATATACATCCATTATTTTGAGGTCAAAATTGTAGAAGAGAAATGCTTATTGTAAGCTATTAAAACACTTTAATCTATTCTTGTTCTAAATCATGCAGGAAAATTCGCTGTTATATCAATTTCACTCACGGTTGTACATGTCAACTTCGATTCTACTTAGTCCCATGAATACCCAGTACATAAATCTGCATTATGTAAAACGCAATTACATCTTACTGGCTTCTTGTTTTAAAAAAGCTTATTTGTGCTATTTGAAATCGTGCTATTTGAAATCAAAATACTTTTACTGGACGTATCAATTAACTCAGCTTTCTCTCAGACTACATCCTGTTTATCGATACCCCTCAGGATGACTGTTATCAGTATTCCTGGCACAGATGTACATCCATTGACCTGTGGCCTTTGGGATATGTTGCCGTGTTACTGTTAGCAATCCGCTTTTATGTTTACTTCAACAATTTTACAGAATCAAAAATGAAATAAAACAAAGTTTTGATATAACAAATAACACATGACATTTCGGACAAAATGCAAGCTTCACTTCTATCCATATACCTTCCTCAGTCTGACTGACCAGTCCATGAACTTGTTATCACCGGCCCAGGGCGGCGATATATTACAAGAGGGCCAAGATGGCCATAAATCGCTCACCTGAATTTGGTTTGTTGTAGAAAGGCTGGAACCATGAGAGGATACTATATACCAAATATCAAAGCTTTAGGTCTGTGTGTTTCTAAGAGAAGGCATTTTATAGTTATGCATTCTGATTGCCATGGAAACAAAAGTTATTCATTATCCAACCAATGGTTTCAGAAATAAATATTTTTGTTTTTGTTTTCCTTATATAGTTCCATACAAGATCTGGGTGTGGTCCCGGGAGTGTCCTCCTGTATACCCCGATGCATAAATTTGCTGATAGTGCTGAGGCACCAGAAGCTTATGCTATGTACCAAATATCAAATCTGTAGGTCTTTCTGTTTCTGAGAAAACACATTTTGAAGTAATGCATTCTGGTTGCCATGACAACCATAGTTCTTCATGAAATTCATAAAAATTAGGAATTAGCATAAGGTTTACATAAGTATCATATTAGTGAAATTTGGTGAAAATCCATGGAGTGGTTTCGGAAGAGAAGATTTTTCAAGAATTCCCTATTTAGTTCTACACAAAAATCCGGGTGTGGTCCTTGGGCTTGGCCCATTGTAACCCCAGGGGCAAAATTTTTGCACTGATGTTGAGACAACATGAGCTGATGCTATATACCAAATATCAAATCTGTAGGTCTATATATTTCTGAGAAAAGGCATTTTAAATGTTTTATCTTCTGGTTGCCATTGAAAAAAAAGGAATTTGTATTAGGCTATCATAAGTATCGTTTTGGCAAAATTTAATAAAAATCCGTATGGTAGTTTCAGAGATTGTTGAAATTGTTGACGCACGACGAACAATCAATTGATCACAAAAACTCACCCTGAGCTTTGCTCAGGTGAACTAACAATCGATCAAGAAAGCAACTTTTTACTCCCGCACCGCTGACGTGATAGAAAAATACAGGTACCTTCTCAGTCGGTCGCAGAAAGAAAAACAGATCAGATTGCCGGGAACAAGCTCTGGGGTTTTCCCAAGGTTTCTGCCTTGAATGCTGGAAAATATGGACTGAATTAGAGGCTACCGGAAGTACCTGTTGCTAAACAGTCTTAGACTGGTAGAAGCAAACTCTTAAACTCCACGCAGTAGTTACTTCCCCTTACAGCTGTAGATAACCACTGCCAGCACAAATAAAACTTAACAGAATTTAGCTATTTTTCCTTTTTTCCAAACTATATATATATGACGTCATCCGGAGCGTTGTTCAAATATTATTTGAAGAACGACTAGATAGGCGCCATAAACTGTGAAATATATATAAATAGCACCACTGAACCTTATCAGAATGGTCATCAAAATTACAAATTATGAAAATAAAAAGCTGGTCAAAAATTACGATATCCAGCTGAATCTGTAAATATTACATTTGCAGACGAGCGTTTGCGGCATTTTCCCATCGGTGAAATAACACGTATTATGATGATTCAAAAAGTATTTATTCAATCTTTCTATACTTTTGAACCTTAAAATACACTTAAATCCACATTAAATAAGTGTTTTCTAGCTGATTTGACAAGATTCTTGTCATTGAGCTCATTGCAGAGATGTTATTTGAGGAACGAATGACAACTCTGCTTGGAGATTGCAGATGGAGACGCCATTTTGTTAGTTGACCATCATCACGTGACATTTGTTATGGCTTGCAAGGGCGATCACTGTGTGGACTTTCCATCCAATTTTAGCGCATTTGCAATGTAACTGTTTGGAAACTATCTCAGCTCGTGACACTGGGTGTTATATCATGCCACGTGTCTATTGCAGTGGGACAGCACTATATATAGTCTCCAAAGTCGGTGGGACGTTAGAACCAACAAAACAAACACACACATTATGTATCTGAGATTATGGAATCACAGGTCTAGGGCGAAGGGGTCTTGCACGAAAGGTGAGATTATGAAATCACAGGTCTAGGGCGAAGGGGTCTTGCACGAAAGGTGGGTCATAAATCACTAGATTTATATACAATAAATCACTATAAATACTATATAGTCTTTGGTCTAGGGGAAAACAGTAAAACAATAATTTCAGAATAAAATTGACCTACTTAGATCATTTATTAAAAATTACATAATATGTTTCATACTAAAAACCACTGTGATTACAACGTGAGATTGAAAATCTTTTGCAGTAGTCTCCCTTGTTGAAATTATCGAAGGGAAGCAGCCAATCCGGCAATTTCCAACGCAGTGAGCTCCCCTTACTGGATTGTAAGTCAGTACCCACTGCGTGGATTTGTCAGTCCGGCCGTTTGGTTGTCGGCTACACAACAATTTACACATACATGTATTTTTTTATTGAAACAAGATAGAACCAAGTCACATGATTTTATTTTTTATGCCTTATTGAACGTAACTGTTGCCGTAACCCCGTTTACTGTCATTGTCTGAAATATAAAAAGATATTTTCATGTAAAAGATAAAATAAAATGCGTAACTATTTAAACTTTTTAAATCCAGGAATTACAAATATCTGTTTTTGTCCCATAATGTTTGTTTGGACAATGTAACACTAAGACGGTAAAAAAGATTTTTTTGAAACCCAACTATCCTAAAAACAAATCGAAACATTACAGGCAAATGACGTCTACTAGAAAGAAGACAATTTTTGAATGGAGTAAATACCGAAACAAGTTGACCGCCAGTCGCCTCACGTGTGATAACTATCGTGTTTGGTCCATCCTGCTGAGTTTCCACCATTTTTTCGCCTTCCATATTAACGGTTATCTAAAATGTAAAATCAAACAAACTCAAATTTATAACTAATCTCGAATCAGTTTCACAAGAAGAAATTTCTGTGCATATATTATCACCAAGAGCCGAATTTAATTACTATACAATATGTATACACAACAGTTAAGTATATCCACTCTTTGGGCACTTCACTGTATCTTGCCCATGTTGTTAAAAAACTGATAGGTGCGCGCGCACGAATATGCATGTATAAATAAGACCTTTTGAGGCCCAGTCATGAAGAATATACCTTAAGAGGTTGTCCAGTCAATGAAGCACTGTCGAACTGTTCTCCAATTTTGAAGGTTGAGTCCTTGACTTTGTCCGACACAGTGGTTTTGATGCTCCATGAGTCGCCATCATTACTGATGTCCAAAGAGGGTTTACTGTCCCTGGCAATAGCTCTGTAGTTCTCGGGAATTCCTGAAATATAGTGATTTATTTTTTTAAATTTAAATTGTTACAATGCTTCCGGTTTATGACCCAGGCATTTGACACAATATGTCTATGTGGGCCCTTTATATAGCCAATATACCCGATTTATAGTATATAATTGGCATATAGCCTAATCTGTGGCCAGTTTACAATCTAGACCCAACTTCTACAAACTTAAACATAAGCCAGGCTGAGGTAACAGTTATACTTTTGAGATTTATTCATTTTCAAATATAGTTTGGTTTCAGTTTAGGTTTAGTAGCTACTCGTCACGGATGAGCACAGACGTATCTGTAGACAGCTCATCTGCATGAGAATGCAATGCTTGCAGTCCACAAGCCAATTTCTACGGGCTGGAACAGACATCAATAATATGATAACGTAACGAGGTCGGCATGGGTCAAACCCAATCTGTTGGTATGTTAATCATATCCCTTGGCATCTTGCTCAGCGGAACTAATGATCACTGCTGGTCTCTATTGAAAACAGAAATTGTATATACTTAGTAAATGTCTGTATATTTACTCACAGTTAGCTACTTGCATGTTACTGTTGCAAACACTCGGTATGTGGTCTTGACTTAATGACAAGTGTATTATTACAACAGTCGGAATGCGTGAGAAGGAAAATTGAAGAGATCTACTCATGTCAGGATGGCCGGTCAAACTGCAAACACACCGTGTCACGATGACTTTCCCACAGCTACATTAACTGAGTCTCTCTTTAAACCCCCCCCCCCCCCCTCCCTTCCCCTCTTTCTATTAACACGACTATCTCTATCTGTCTGTCTAATTTTAGAGTAATAATCTCTTGTTCTTTCCTTTTTAAAATCACCCCTATTTTTTATAATTAATTTAAAGTCTAATCACTTAGTTAGATATGATATAAAGTAAATCACGAGACTACGTGTGGAGCTCCGATTTACTTTATCTAAATGTCAGTAGGTTTAGTAAATAGTATTGAACGTTAGCCTGCTTGATAACTTGTTATCAAACTAAAGTCACATGGAATAATTTGTATCTTTAATGTATGCATGTTGAAAGTACAGCGTAATGCATATCACAAGTTTCCTATTTAAGGATGAATTGTAGCCCCTAATTCAATTTAAATAAAACGCATTTATTTACTGTTTTACAAATAAACTTTCTTCCTAAATAAGCCTTATTTTTATATTCAAATCATTTTTAAAAGACCTACGTATACGAGTATGATAAAAGAACGAATTATTCCGGTAAACAAGATTCTCGTTACAAAATAACTGATCGAATTAAAGAAACATTGGGATATACCGAGGAGCCTTTATCCGGGTATCATGCATATTTCGAGGTATATTGCCAGGCCGATAAGAAATACTCTAAGTGTCCCGAGCCTTGCGATCTTCCGGGCAATGTCCCCCCATTCAGTCAACGGACGATCGCTATTTTACTGCGTATTGCTTTTGCATCCCTGCGTTTGACTACAATCGTATGTGGTGTTTGCAATTGTTGGGGTGTAAGGATGATCAAGGGTCACTATTTGACGTGTGTTGTTAATTATCCTGCCCATTAATGTTGGCCCGGGTCACTTATCGAGGTAATTGTTTCCCGCATAATAACCCAGTGTTCGCGCAAACCCGTCTTATTATAATTTATTTACTTAGCTGTCGTTCAATTGTAAAATTAAGCTAGGCTTACTTGTAAGTTTCTATACCACTACAATAATCTCCCCACCTCTCTCTGTCTCTCTCTCTCTCTCAAACATGACGTTAGAATTGGCTTGCTAGTAAATGGTTTATGTTTAGCGTAAAATAATACATTTTGAAAAATATTTTTCTAAATTCATTTTTGTTGCTGCTGTCTGTAACTAATGCATTTCAAGACAGTCAATATCATGATTCAGTAATAGGCAGATTTCATCAGTATAAATATCACAGTATATAAACGAGTCCACTTCCGGTTTTCGCAAGAAAGGTACAAGTTAAAATATATTATGTATAGCTCCCAAGAAAAGTACAGTGATCGCATGACAGGGTATACATTGAATTGTTAAGGCTTGCAAGACATGGTACAGCTATTTCGTTTATATACTGTGAAAATTATTTTAAAAAAATGAAATAATACCGCCTTTTATAGTCATTACTCTTTAAACGAACAATTCATGATTTTCTTCGTGATCACCCATGTATAAAGTCATGACTGGATAAATATTAATTTACTGAACTTTAATTGGTATATGAAATAATGGATTTTTCTTGCAGACTGTGTATAATCTGAGCTATAGTATTGTATGAACAAACAGCGGAGACCTCTCCAGGAGCTGTCTGATCTGGGTCTGCATGCTCTGTTTGCTAAAGCGCCAAAATATGTTAAGATTTGAAATAAAGGATTATTATCCGGATTGAGGCATGTACGAGTCTATCAGATAAAAGAAACCACCCCCCTTCGTCTCCAGTCAACACGCCGGACTCGGCTCTCCTTAAAGCGATCACGTGACTTTGCTTAAGTCTTCCGATTGGTTGTCACAGTCGTACAGTAAGAAAGACAGATATGATATCCTTTTCCCATGAATTTTCATGATAAGTTTTGATAGACCAACGATACAAGTGTCGCCATTTGCCCTTTTGTGATAACTCAGTCGTATGATTCATACTCATAACGTGTTACTTCAACTATCTTCTGTCAATGACAATGTGGCAATCCCAAAGCGAACACGCCATGCAGTCATGTGGCCACCGGATGTGCATTCTCTACTAGATAGCATTAAAAATGTAAACTGTGGGTAAAATAATGTATAAGTACTGGTCCTATCTAGGAACCACCGAGGAGCTTCAGTTCCATTTTACTCGAAATAAAACAGAAATAATTTTTAAGGAAGAAATAACAAGTTTGATACAATCGATTCAATGATTTGTGACTCTCATAAGCAACTTGAGCTCAACGAAACATTCTGGATTTATTTCTGACAATATATACCGTATATAGAAAACTTAAGGAAATATTGCCGCTAATCCAGTTTCTTCTCCAATTAAATTCCACCCGGTGTAATGGTCCAAATTACCTTAAACTCAATAAACTTTGTTCGTATGTTTTATACAGTATTATTAGTACAGAGCAATTGGAAATAGAACAAGAGGGTCATGATGGCCCTGAATCGCTCACCTGAAAACCAGGTATTAGTGGGAGGAAAAGAAAGAGCAAATATCTTATGATACTGTGGAAAATGGGCTCTGCCCTCTGCAAGCCATAAATCGAGTGAGTACTTTAGGACAAGAAGATTTATAAAATTTGTACAATATTCATATATGGAAAACGGGCTCCGCCCCCTGGCGGCCATGTTTTTCAACGGATCAAAATAATTTGAACAATCTTGGTATAGAGTGACCCAAGGAACATCTGTGCCACATAACTTTGAAATCTTGCCAGTAGATTGGGAGGAGAAGATTGTCAAACTTTTCCTATGTTTTTTCTTTCCATTGCCATGGCATCCAAAGTTCTACATGGAATCAAATTCTTTGAACAACTATGAAAGGCCTTCACCCAAGAAACATTCTTGTGAAGTTTCTTTAAAATTGGCCCAGTGGTTTAGGAGGAGATGTCGTTTTAAGTTAAATATTGACGACGGACATTAATTCACAATAGCTCACTTTGAGCACGTTGTGCTCAGGTGAGCTAAAAAAAAAGGAGAAAATATCATTATCATAATGGAACTTATTCTAACAGCTTACTTTCTTGGGTGATTTTTTTATCGAATAAGGGCTTTAAAAGATAAAATTATTCAGAAAAACAACAACAACAACAACAACAGCAACAACAAAGATCGAATGGCCCAGCTTCATCTCTATACAAAATATATGTTTTCCATAGCCGGTACACAGCAACATCTCAACGACCAAGCGCTTATAAATCTGTGAATGAAAGGGCGAACAGTTTATTTTAAGAGTTTTTTCCCTAGCGCTAGACGTATACAAACTGTTTAATACAGCTCTGTTTACACATGACAACCTGATAACATTAAATCAAGATCCCGACTGGAGGCGATAAGGAGGTGGTGTCATTTCGGTTACTGACAAGTTCTTTTTATTGTCCAGATTTGCGATTTCATCGACAATTGATCGATAAGTATCGATCCCGAGGGTATATTTTATCCGATAAGAATTAATTAATTGTGATGATGATATCAAATTTCATCGAAAAACCTCTTGAAAAAATGTTATTTTTTTTTAATTAATCGAGATGACTTTCAATATCATGGTTTGGTTTTAAGAAATCCCAGAATTGCCATTCTTGACATTTTTTTATGTTTAATCTGGTTAATATGTCATTAAATCATAAGCGATCCCAACTATATACAATTTGCTGTAAACTCAATATTGTTTATAGACTGACTTTCGTTGATGTTATGAATGACATTATTCGTGAACATTTACCTAACCAATATCGGGCATATATATTCCGAACCTTATTATTATTATTATTTTTAATCCTTTGTGCCTTATAATTTACGAAGTAACTATTAACCTTAAAAATGATTTAACGAAATTCACTGTTTAACACAATAGTTATGTCCCTTTACTGGCACTCTGACGTCATCACCGATTTTCCCCGAAAACTATACGGAGGATTCCGGAGATAGGCGGATATTTCCCTCTCTTTCCCGCCCCTTTCCAACTCCCAAAAACATATAACCTTGATTTCGTAAGGTGAGTCATCCTGCCGCGTGTAATACGCGTTTAAACCGTATTTGTCTTGCCAAAGGTAATCGCAAGATACATATAGAGAAGCAATTTTTATATCTCAGTTTTTATATCTTGACACTTCAAACTAATTTTTACAGCTTTAAGTGCTGTGGAGACAGCAAACACATTGGTCTACTCATTTTCATGGATTAAGTTGTAGGTTTTATCTACGAATAAAATTCTACAAAATAAAATAAATAAATAAGTAAAAAAAAAACAACAACAAACTTTTATTATATCTTTCGTGTCCTATAACATTTATATCGACAAGAATTGATTCCCCACGAAAATGAATTGCAGATCAACGATTTTAATGTCAAAGTAATATAATGATTTTACAGTAAGTGTGGCTTAAATTTGTAAATTACATTATTTTCCCCCCTTTTTGAACATGAATTGATTTAATCATTCTTTCGTTCCTTGAAAATTGAGAGTTCCGAAAGGTTTGATTAAAAAAAAAAAAAAAAAAAAAAGATTAATGTTTAATTGAGTTTATGTAGGAAAATAATGCGGTAAGTGCGTAATTGCAATACATGTACGTGTGAAAAGAAATGGAAATGATTTTGAAATATGATTTAGTATGATAAACAATACAGATATTGCAAATAAGACCATTTCATGTATTATACCCAGGTATCGCCGGGAAACACACGGACCCAACCGGAGAAGGCCGAGAGTTTTTGGGATTGTCTACTTAGTAACGAATGCAGCAGACACCGAGTTAGGTAGTCTTTGTTTGAACATGGCTATGTTTGCATTACAACGGAAACCAGGTGTACAGAAAAAAAACATGTGTGTTGGTATAACAAACACTAGACCGGTGAATCGCAATCCGCAAAGTGACGCCCCCCTCCCCTTTCCTGCAGAAAGATATTGCACTGTTAGAGTTTTCTTTCTAAGCTTCATGCCACTTACCTATACTCAATATCGACATATAAGACATTTTTAGTGCAAAACAGTTTCACTAGATGGTCACTAGATGTCTTTTTTAATTCCGACTTTCTTCGACAGTTACTTAGGTTTACTTGATATCTAAATAAGCATGCATGCTTGTAAAACAATGCCGCCAGTAGGGTTACTCCCGACCTTCAGACTCAACCAAAGAATTTCACAAACAGCTGTGACGAGGATAATATACAAACATGTTGCGACATCAATACAACTTAATTCAAATTGTTTGACATCAGATATAATACAAACGAATTATTTGTCGGAAGTAATCATGCATTTTGAAGTGGAACGAATGCGCGAATTTTAGTTTTGCAAATGGTTTAGCAAGTATCATGTCAAAGAAATCAATCGATTGCAAACCTCGTTTTTTTTCTAGCACTAGACTGCTGCATTTTCGTTCTTATTAACTCCAAAATAATTTTATTCACTGATTATTAATTCAATATCTCAGAAAATGACAAAATTAAATATAATGAATGTATCGAGATGCAAAATTCTTTATGGTTATTTTAACTTCTGTCGTCATATGTACATGAAAGCGAATCACTAAATATTTCACGTTGTGATTAAAAAAGGAAACATACTCTTTGATTATTAAATATCACATGTGTGTACTATAGTTGTATTAAACAAGTAACAAGTAAGATAGAAATATTTGCTAAAGACAGATAGACAGACGACAGACAGGCATACGAACAGTGAATGTATTTGTACTACAAACCTGCAGCCTCCATGTATGGATCGAGATTATCCGCAGATGCATATTGCCACTGTCCAACTAGAGACGCCATTTTTACTTCTATACAAGTTTCGATGTTACTCCCTCGACGGCCACGATAAATTTGGGATGTAGTCGTGAGCACAGTATCTCTTTTGTAATAGACTCAGTGATAACCCGTCGGGTCAGTCGTATAAATTCGGTAATTCCCGGAAGATAGCTTGCCGGAAATGACCGAGTGGTCTTGATAAGCAAGCATGCACGCGAGTACCTCAAATGTACCCTACCGGTGTGTCAAGCTGTACATTATCAGTATCTTTAAGTAGATGATTCTCAGTGTCAGTGAGCTAGCTCGATCTGATACCGATATTTCTTAGAATATCTTTGACAGAAAAAACGAAACTTTCTGTCCTCCAGTAAACTCGATCGTTATTAAAAGTCACCCTAAATGTACGGCTAATCAGAAATACTGAAAATGCAAATTTATCAGCGGTTTATTTCAACAGAACCTCTCTATATTCCTTTTCCCATGCACAAAATAAATCTATAAATACAAAATCAAGTGTTTGCCATAAATTTAGGGTGACTTATCTATTGAGATATTTCCACATCAGTATCAACTTTTATTGTTTATTGTCTGTAGAAATGTATTATTTAGATTTGTGAGTTAATTGCAAGGACCCCACTCGATATTATAATAAACTTTTTAACTCATAGTTGCCAATACTTTTCGTACAAAAAAAAAAAAAATAAAATAAACGCTCATGCCCCCGTCGGAGTTTCTTATATTTGTAGACTGTATAACAGCTTGGATGAACTGATTCTATCCTATAACGTTACAAGTACATACTTCATAAAAAAAAAAGAGAACAAATTCATGAGTCATAAAATGAAGCGGCCATTTCACGCATGCTCAGTTAAAATGTGTGTACGTTATTGCATCACCAATCTAAATGGAAAAAAGTTCATTATCTTCTGTTTTAAACTCCGTCAATTTTCCAGGTCAAGGAGAAATCTCCCAATAAACCTCCATTAAATGGATATCATTACGTTTTGTACATACATCGCTTGTGTTATTGTGTGACGTTTAAGCAAACAAACCCCTAGCAGCGTAGATATTTCTGAAAGGTCTGATAACCTAAGAGAAATGAAAGTGTTCTGCATTTTGTGAATGAGAAACATTTTAAATTCTCTTAAATTATACAGAGTTTTAACATGCTATACTTTAAATATCACACCAAAATGATAACAAGTTAATCCTAACTATTTACAAGGTATCCACAATACATTTTGCAATAAGTACCATATCTAAGATCTCAAAAAATGACAGAAATACTGTAACCCGACAACTAAACATGTTAGTGACTGTGCTTTTAAACTTTCTGGACTTAACAAGGAGCTTTCATCTTAACACGGTCTGGGCTAAACCATAGCCTACTCACTTGTTAACCCTTTCCCTCATAGAGGACACCATGAAAAGACCTATGCGAACAACATAAAACCAGATCAGCCTGCGAGTAACTCGCAGGCTGATCAGGTTTTATGCTGTTCGCTGCTCCTCAGTGGTCTGGAAATGAGGAATTTACAATTAAATTTGGTAAGGTTTAACTGTGGTTTTCTGCAGATCAGGCTTTATGTGGTACCTATTGAGTGCGTCAAAATGAGTCTACGTGTATATGAGAGAAAGGGTTAAGGAAGAAGAACAATTCATACTTTGTGAGGTTCATGTGGCAATTCTACAACCTGGACACGGTTTCTCATGATTACATTCATTGAGAGCAAATATATAGACCAGTTAAGCTGAGCTTACTGCAGTAAATTAAACTTAAGATATCTTCATTATGAGGACTATAGCCATCACTAAAAACCTTGACGAGACAAATCATCAAACAACAATTACTTCTAGAAATTGATAAAAATGACTTCATTTTTTATTTTATATTTTGTAATACATAAATAAAGCAAGGGGTATATCGGTACTTGAGACGTACAGAGCAGCAAGTGAAATAAAGTTAAAAAAATAATGATGAATAAAGTAGTTTAGAATTTATCGCCATTTATATTTCACAATCAAATATAAAAATAGAAACAAATGTGTAAACATTTCTGAATGCCCGTTTCAATATAAGATTTAAATCAGCTTATGCCTCAGATCATGTTTGCAGATAGATTCTCTCAGTACTCTTATAACAATATTATAGCAGTTTTCCTAATTTCAATTTATGTAATATATATGACAGAATATAATATTTATATTTTTTTACATTTTGACAGGACACCGACCACATCACAAGATGAATTCAGAGAAATGGAAGAACCCTAATGGAACCGCTCGTCGTTGGTTACGTATGTGCGTTTCAAATTGTCATGTATGAGTTTATAAAAATTAACAAATGATGTAAAAGTAGGCACTCAAATGATATGAAATACTAAGATAAATAATCATACACTCGAAAAGTATTGAGAGCATCGATAGGCTTTTGTTGACTTCAGCATTTGAAGGTTCGATGAGTTACCAGTTCCAGCTTTTAATAGGACTTGCATTATAAAGTATCACAAATAGGTTATCAAGTGCCGGGACTAATGGACGATCCGGATTAAATCTTCTCGTACACACGTGTGGTGCAAACACCATTGGCCGTCATTTTCTGGAATATAAATAAGTTTAAAAATGAATTCTTTATTATGTAAAGACAAGTAATGTATAAAATGGTAATGTGCAGAACATAATAGTACACAATAAAGCAGGCATCATTGACCTAAACGTCGCTTCCAAAATTAAACGTCATAGATGTTATATCATATTTAATTTTACATACGATTTAATGACCTAATTAGAAACTTGATGATATGATGTTGCCTGTGAATAAATGAATGGTCATAACTTACTATGAATCATTTACTTGATGGTATGATATCCCTGAACACCTTTATGAAGTTATCAGTCAGTCCCATAACTGAGCACGAGAGTGTGTTGCATGCAAAACCACAAAGTCCAAACCGGACCACAAGTAATATATACTGCATGGCTTTCACGAGCTGAGCTTGATTAACCTGCACACTATACATGAGTGCGAGCATGCGCACAAATGTATGTGGGCGGGTTAATCAAGGTCACGAGTGAAGCCAGTACAATATATGTATTGTAACATGGCCAAATGAAGAAAGGATGCGGTACTACGGTCTCGTGACCTTTTTATGCAGAAGATCTCAAATATAGAGCATTGTGGGTATCACAGAGAAACCCCGTGAAAATGACCAATTAGTGAAAGGAAAATTTCTCTTTACCAATCAAATAACTTTTTCCAAACAAACCTTCACATTTCGTAGTCTGGTACCCGACCTTACTACACAGAGTAAAGGTACCAGACTGCATATTTCGGCGCCTTCGGTACAGTTGCGCAAATCTGAATTGAGAAGGACGTACTGAATTAGTGTAGATGTTATGCATTCGCGTTTGACCATGGATCTGAACGACAGTCTGGAAAATCTTTCTTTTTCAAAAGGTATTAATTCAGTGAAACCAAACCGGTCAGTTTCTAACATTTGGAGAACATTATTAGTGATGCGCTTTGAAGGGTTTCCCGAATGTTTGGAAATCCTGTACATCTGACAAAATAATCATTATGGCCTATGAGCAAGGCACAATTTTCTGCTTCGAATGCGCTATATACTATTAAAAAGGTAAAGAAAAAAAAATAGCATAAACATTTTTCTTCTCGTGTCGAGACAAAATTTGCTACTTGTGACAGCTGAAAATGACATAACATACAACGTAGTATGGCCACACTGCTAATGTCTACTTCATTTTAATTAGTTTATGGCTAAATATAGAACATATGTAATGGTCTGGAAAAAAATTAATTTGCACTTTCTATGGATGAATACTGAGGACCACCTACAGGAATCGTATCGGGAATACAATATTTGGGTGTTCACAATACTGTGTCGATATTTGATAAACCGAGTGTCCGCCATTACTGTGCGGTTATATCTGGATAACTGCATGGTCCGCCATTACTGTGCGGTTATCTGGATAACTGCATGGTTTTTCATCAGTTAATGCATGGACGTGGAAACTCCGCCCACTAAAATGTGCGCGATATCCAATTTAAAAATGGTATTTTTCTACAGAAAACTACCTAGGCCGTGTTACAATTTGCATTAATATCGTTCAAGAGATATCTAACAAGATTGTTAAATGCTCCTTCAGACCTTAGCGAAATATTAAATAATCAGGCATAGCTGGTTACTGTGATATACAGTGTACTTGTTTATTCATTTTTGAAAAGACTATAACTAAATAATGAGAACGACTCAATATTAAGACCATTTTCAGACCGATCCAATAATGGTTTTATCATCGAGGTTTTACTGTACATCAAATAAATTGCATACAAAAACTTTTAAATAATTTAATTAAAAGCAAAACTTTAACCTACATTTTTAAGAAGAAAAAGGGCCACAATTTACAATGATCCGGTAAAAGTTACTTAACTTGATGATCTGATACCCCGTACACCTTTATGAAGATTCAAGTTAATCCCATTTCTGATTACAGAGGAGATATAAGTAAGGCAGTATGGGACAAAAAAGGACACAATCTTTGACAGTTATCAACACTTGTCTGCAGAAATCATTATTCAAAGCGTGACGCCATTATCAGCTTCGTGTGAGTGTAGAACGGAACGTGGCGTGACTACGTGACGGGACTTTCCTATAAGCAAGGGACGAAACTCCCACACCTGTTTCAAGAAAATTCTGCAATACATACGTCTTTCTCTCCCTTTATTAAGTAGTAAGTAGAATACAATTAAATTGACGATGTCGCTGTTTAATAATGGCGAAAATGATTACAACGACGATGACAAAGAGATGATCGATGGTTGATGATGACGACGGTAATCGACGATAGTGATGATGACGACAAAGATGATGCTGACGATGATGACTAGGGAGGAAGATGATGACACATGATGACGGTTTGGTGAAAACGATGATGGAGATGACAATGCTGATGTTGCTACTGTTCCTGCTGCTGAAGATGATGATGACAATCAATGACTACTTACCAGATACATTTTATTCCCGTCACGTGACCGCACGTTGTGGGAGGTGAACGAGCCACTCTGGTCTTCAACAAGCTGGTTCCCAACAATACTGAAAATACTCTGAAAAAAATAATTAAAAACAACCCGAGTTACCGATCTTCTTCAAAGCATTATATTTTTATTATATGACATGAGTATATAAACAGAATATGGGTACCTGACGCTCCCCAAGACACAGACTGTTTCACCAAAACTAGAGTTACCCCCCCCCCCCCCAAAAATTATTATTATTATTTCAGATACTTATAATTGTTTATCCACGGTGATACCGGCATCTTTTATCTTTTGAAATTCAGCAGATTTTTTCTCTCTCTCGAGTTGAAATGTATAATTCTACCACCCAAAAATTTATGATAAGCATATCAGATACTTGTTAACCATACATCGACAAATAAACATAAGGATGAGACGGCACGCAGAATAAACATCTGTTACTCTTACGAAG
Source organism: Solen grandis (assembly GCA_021229015.1). Lineage (NCBI taxonomy): Eukaryota > Metazoa > Mollusca > Bivalvia > Adapedonta > Solenidae > Solen > Solen grandis. The sequence goes on from CM037795.1 coordinate 14,314,354, forward strand.
TAAGAAAAATAAAGACGTTGTAAAATGATATGATACCAGATAATGCAAGATATTTCATATATACTGTTTGTATTGATGCGAAGGAAAGTGGAAATGTTTGAGGAAATTACTTGGGTGGTATTGAATTTTATCAATTTGATATGGAAAAGGACGTTTCTGGTAAAACCGAGTTAACAGATTTATCTATAGATTGTTTTATACCCGGTGGGATGCCTATAAACCAACAACCGCTAATTGACTACGGGTGTTTTGATATGAACATAGCTCGGGTTAAACTCGGATTTACTTCCACGTGTGAGTATCAATTTATTCCATTCGATTTTGAAATGCTCAGTCAATTTATTCCAAAAGAAACATTTACTCCGACATTTTCCATATTTATTAAATTAAACTCTGCTCTTTGGAAACTCCATATAACTCCATTAATTATTAACATAAAGAACTAAACATTTGCAACTAAGGTACATCAAGCACGTATTTAAATACTATGACCTTTAGTATCGTATAATTTCAAAACTTTAGGCCTGCTGATAGAGATTGTGAGATTTTTGTGATGAAGGAATTCGAAAAGCTTTCTGGATTTTGATCTGGGCGGGTACGTTGTGGGACCTTTCAGTGTTGAAGAGAGAAGGGGGCTATGTATTGGTAACAGCTGCTAGTTACTCTTTAATACAGCATTCCTGAAGCTGTTTACACTGTCTACATCGTCTCTCGAGTTATTTCAATCAATCACAGTTTAACCCATGGCGCGGGAGAAATAAGCATTTTTTTTATTAATTTAAAATTTCATGTTTACCTGAAGCTTCCTACCATCCAGAAAACTTATCTCCATCGACTGGTCGAGCTGAGCCTTCGTCTCGATAGTTTTCCCGGGGACGGTGGTTATGATACTCACAGCCTTTCCATCGATGGTGATCTCCTGTGTGACGTCATTTCCAGCGGTGAGCAGTTTTATCGCCTGCTCTTTGTAAACGGCCTCTGTGCCTGAAAACAAAACAGCAGTGTATATATGATCAGTGAGATAAGATTCAGTATCCGTTGATAAGGTTTTAAGAAATAACCAGGAACCACATGTCCCCATGATATATTTCCGGGAGAAGAAAAATGTCTATATCGTAAACGGATACTAGTAACATTATTCTTTTATAACGTTTGTTCTAAAAGAAGACCTAGTTCATGGAGGCTGTAAAATTATCATTTTTCGTCGACATCGTATTTCGTGGAATATGTAATAAAGCTGAATTCGTTGGTACATAATCATAGTCATGGATCCATATTCTAGACATCGTGACGTCTAAACGGACAGTTTTCGTGGGGATTACTTTTTTGTACAGGCCATTCACGAATAGCAGTATCACATATAGTTAAGCACTACCCAACCTTTTCTCAATGGTGTCTTCCCAACTGTCCCACTTTTATATAAAACAGTAAAAATCAAGGTGGGACAGTTGGGAATCATGCTTAATTGGATAACAATAGACTGTCATGGATGAGTGACTATAGTCTTTACCTAAATGGATGGAATATTTCAGTGCAATTATTTGTCTTATTGTCTTATATTATTAAGAGCAATTTGCAATAGTATTTATGGTTAGTAATATATTGCATTAGTATTTATAATAAGTTATATGCTATTAGCAAAATTATTTATAATAAGTATTTATAATACTTATTATGTTTTAGGATGTTGTCAGTATTCTCTCTCTCTCTCTCTGAAATGAAGAAAACAAACTCTTTATGTTTTCATATAATATATTGCATTAGTATTTATAATAAGTTATATGCTATTAGCAAAATTATTTATAATAAGTATTTATAATTTTTTTTGGTTCTCTCTCTCTCTCTGAAATGAAGAAAACAAACTCTTTATGTTTTCATATATTTATTATTTTTATTTCATGTGTCATGAACAAATCAAATAAAGACAGGGCTATATTCGGATGTGGTACAATTTATTGTATTTTGTTTTAATTTGAAAACAAGCATTTCATTTAAACAACTGTGACATTCCACCCTACTGATCTGTTCTATACAGAGTTACTCGTCAAACCGAATCAAATGCGATGCACAATCGGCATACTCCATCACAGTGATTTCTTCAGCCATGTACTTGTGTTTCAGGGCAGACAGTCTCTGTTCAAGTTGTCGGTATTTCCTCCTCTTCTTTTCTCTCACTCCTCCGGCACTGTGCTGAAGAATTTTGATAGCATTGGCAGCTTCAATCCTTTGTATTGTTTCCAAGAACTTGTAAATGTTCGGATGTGACTGTCTCATACTTTTCTTTAGTTTGTTGTGCCAGCCTTCCAAGTTGTTTGTTGTTCTTGGTCCTTCTGTCTCGAAATGGTTCCAGTTGTCCTTGTCTCCCTCAACCCAATGTTCAGTGACATAGTCTGTGAACCTTGAAACATCCACTGGAATCTCTGCATTTTCAGCATCCGTCAGTGCGACAAACCACACATCTTCAACATGTTGTATGGGGACTAGAGGCAGAACTGCAGCTCTTCTTCCTAGTTTCTTAAAGTCCTCATTCTCAGAATACAGTCCAACTAAGCCAAGCTTCTGTATCTTCCGCCAAACACACTGTGTGTAATGAAAAAAAACACCCTTTCACATTCACATTTGGAAACACTCTGCGAGCTGCCTGCTTGGTTGCTGCCTCAAAGTCTATCAGGAGTGTGTCTGGTCCCAGTTCCATTCCTATTTCCCTGCATTTCTGTTGAAGATGTTGAAAAAGTCTGCAGTAAATCCTTTCACTTTTTCCAGGCAGAAGGGCAAACACTAACGGATACATGTGTCCATCAATATATCCATGGAGTGTGTAGACCTGGCTGAATATGTCTGGGCACACATAAAATGTTCCGTCTCCATATATGGTTGGGTTCTGTGCCAGATGCTGGAGATTTGTTCTTGTAGCAAAAATCAGCATCCTGTTGTCATTCTCTGCCTCATCAACCAGTAGGAACTGCTCACCAGTGTGCGTTTCAGTCCATTTTCCATCCAAATCTATGTCACTCCTGGACTTTGGTATCCCCGGTCTCAATGCACCTCTTTCCCTGTATAGAGATGACTTGGTGGAGGGGAAGGTTGGTAATCCTTTGCAGACTTGTTCTGCATCTTCGTCCCATTCTCTGTCTCTCAGACTGGCTATGACTTCTTCATATATTGACGGAATCGGCGTGGTTTCTTCGCGTGCCCTCTTTCGCATGAGTTGATTTATTTCATGGCGCTTCAGTTCCATGTGTTCGGCTGCATGATTATGGGTATTGGTCACAGAAACTGGAATGTTGTCAGCTGTTGTGATTTTAGCAGAACAGGTTCGGACATGACAGACCCAGTACACCCTTGTTGGTTTTCGGTTTTTGACCTGGTATCTGAATCCATTGTAAACCAGACTATCACCACCACGTTGGTTCTTGACAAACTGCACACTCACTTGTGCATTTGCCATTTTAGCTTATAATTTCAGACGATGTTACTTAGTGAAATTTTACTATCAAATGAAGACATTTACATCAGAATGTAAATATATTGTATCTGATACAGTTCAGTTCATTAATGAGATATCACAGTTTGAAAGTCACAATAAATTGATAACCAAAAATGTTAATTACTTCAAATCAAATTGTTTACCTTAAGTAGTAAACTGCTAGATCAAAGGACTTGTTTGTATTTCTTAATCCAATCACTTAGCAATATATACAGGATAAATGGACTTTAGTTGGACCAATCAATTAACACAATTTAAAGAAAAAAGTAGCAGAGGTGATAATTATCTTAATAAGTTCAAATTATTTTTTATCTTTATCAATTCACATAAGCTTTAAAGCCAGAGATCAAAGGAATGCATGTTTACACTATAAATTACAATTAATTTAGTAACCCTAATTAATGGACCTTAATAAACACATTTTAGAAAGAAATAATACAATATAACTAAAACATGAAATTTTACCTCTTAAAATACAAAATCAAAAAAAAAATCAGAAACAAAATCAGATAATACAACTTCAATTCATTTTAATGTGTTGTAGTTTGAAATAGATTATAATCCCTTATCAAAACACACCCAGCAAGGTGCTAAAAATCTTGAGTGGGACAGTTGGGAAACAAAATATCAAAAAGTGGGACAGTTGGGCATAAACCTTCTCAATGCCGTTGTCTTTTGAAACATTAAACTTTTTTACTTTTATTTTCCACTTAACAGGACTATATAATGTGTGTTTGAATACATATTTAATAAATGATAATAGAGACCCAACTTATTATGAAAATGCATTATAATTGTTCTTATAGCGCATTCTCGAATATTATCTTTATTACCGGTACTTTCAGCAATTTACATTAAAGAATATAAACTGGAATGAGCTCATGTTTATTCAAACAATATTCATATGACCAGTAGAATTCTATATAAAATGTATCCATTTATTCATTATATCACGTATTTGATTTATCTTTTCGTAACAATGTTTTTTTTTTTAGGAACTGATCCCCAACCCGACTGTACATACTGTATTTGCTGGGGAATTTGATTTTTTAACAGATAAATTGGGATGACTGCCAATAAAGCCCAAATACCCCCCCCCCCGCCATACATGATTACGGGGAGTCCACGAGTAGATGGGAGTAAACAAATAACGAGATACAGAGTGTGGTAGAAAGTGGGCAGTTTTATATCGTGTGCGAACGTGAAATAATTTCCATGTCCCCATTTTTATATCGTGTGCGAACGTGAAATAATTTCCATGTCCCCATTATGCCTTTCAGAAAATTTGTTTTGCATGTTGTTTTCATACAGATTGTGAAAATGCTCTTATACAAGGACGTAAATTCTGACTGCGCATGCTCTGTTAATATATATCCAGTTAATGCAATTATCATTCCTTCTAAATTGCAGTCTGGTTTGTCGAAGGTCGCAGGAAAAACGGAAGCCTGGGTCATTTCAGATGAAAATATCGGCAGCACCATCTACATCGTCAGAAAATATTTCTCCTTTTCCTATAACTACAATTTCTTTTATCTTTTCTTTTCACCCGAAAATAACGACATTTTTTCACCATCATCATCATCATCATCATCATCATCATCATCATCTTATCATTATTATTTTCCTTCTTCTTTGAAATACCACCATCGTTATCATATTTTTTTTATCAATTATTAGTTATGAATTAGACAGTATATGCAATGTTCCTTCCCCTTTCTTCTAATTGCTCCCGTAAATATCTTCGTCATATTTTTGTCCCGTGGACTAGGTACTCATAAATTCAGCAGATCTGATTAAAAGGCGGAGAAAGATTCAGTCGATGCGTATGTTTGATAATTTACAAAGATTACATACTTTGATGAGAAGAATTAACGCCTAGAATGAAACCTCCCGACGGCTGTAAAGGTGGAGATAGGGAGGACTGGTATCAAATATACTATGGTATTTAATGTTCCGAGAGCGTGCGAATAATGCAGAATTTCACCAACGTGCACCATGCAACTTTTATTCACCCAGGTATCAGTGATACAATATGGGGTTATTTACACGGTCAGTTCCGGTCAGAGTAAATTGACAATGCATATACATTATACTAAAGAATAGTAAAATATCAATTACTTGAAATAATATAACAGATAAAGTAAGGGTTAATGGTTAGGGGAGGGTTTCATATTTGCGAGCAAATGACAGAGAACGAGTTGGGGATGGCGATGGCGACGATATTACGATAATTACGACAGGAAGAAAAATAAAATTGCTGCAGATGATGATAATTGGGGAGATAAATATTCAAGCTGAGTGCTTAACTACCGACTGCCGATATAAGTTATGTTCATAAGCATGAGTCACTGGTCCAACCACTCGTCACTCCCCGGTATTGCAGGAAACACTCCGTCAAGTGATCATTGTGTTGGTGAACCGAAGCACTTCCGGTAGAGTATAAACTACTAACCCGGTTGAATGTTATACACTTTTGTAAGATATGCTTTTTTTTTTCTTAAAAATATAAATCTAGATCTATTTTTTAATCAGAAATTTTGCTCTTTTTTTTTTAACTGGCGCTTCGTCAGTATTTCAGGCATACAGTGACGTCCGGCCAACTGTAACCTGTCTAAGACAACTGGTGAATGTAAAATAATAATAATAATAATAATAATAATAATAAACGTATCCTCTATTTCAATGGTCAAGAGGTTTTATTCCAAATCCTGTTGACAGTCCATTTATAAGAAATTGCTGATACATAGATTCGGAAACATGCACTTAAATGTGAGAGTATCTCTAATTGATTCACTGCTGACTGCATGTACAGTGATCACGTCCCCTCTCTCGGATGTTTAAGTTGTGTTGTTGTTTTTTTTTGTCTCATTTTTATTTATTTTTTTTTTTTTTGCATTTCGCTAAATATAAAACAGGATAGAAGTGCATCTACATATACCATGTTACTGATATTGTTATCACAATATAATCAAACATGTGTATCTGATAAAAGTCATTATAAGAACAATAGAATGACTAAATTAATTAACTAACAATGAAAACAACTCACGGAAACCTGTGGATAGAATTTAAATGTCGTTGTATGTTATGCAAAACCAGGCCTGTCATGGCCAACAATATGCGCCAACCAGACTTTCTACTGGTAAATCAAGATCAGACCAAAGGTAACCGATAAATAGAGCGGACAAACTCTCTTCTATAAATGGAGAGACGGACAGACTGGCGGGCGTGACTCCTATATAACATCCGAATACTTTGTAGCTAGGGGTATAAGCAATCATGGAGACGGTGCAAACATGATCGTTACGAGCGGTATAATGGTCGTGGTGAATACAATCCTCCAATACAGTAAAATTGCGGTTATCCGAGGTCAGACAAAGAAAATGAAATATTCGAAAAAATGCGGAAACCGAGATTAATTCTTATATTATTTTGCAAATATATTTTGTGTTATTACGTGGCAACAATGTTTCTGCATTTTAAAGCATGTTGCAAAAAAAAAAAGAAAGAAATATAATGAATATAAATTAACTTAAAATGAAAACTTAAAAAAGAATACATTTTCCATAAATTGAGTTTTTCATCAAATCGTTGTCTCCAGAGCGTATAATTTGTAAATGCCGTGATCTGTAACTAAGTACTTAACCATCCGGTCCAATTGATTGATATACATGTAGTGGTTAAATAATATGAAATGTTATATTTGTTTCGGCAGCCATTTAACGCTTGCGTAAATCAAGCTTTTTATGTAATGCTTGTCATTTTCCTGCCTGTCTCTATAGACAATGTCGTCCGCTCCAGGGTCTAATGCCACAAACAATTCTTAGCGCTATTTAATACTGAAATTCTAACATTAAGAAGAAACGCATTTCTCCATCCCTGATTAACAAATATTCAATTACAAATATTCAATTACCTGACAAATTAGACATCAAATACAGTACTACCTTATGGAAAATATTTGTTAAACAAGACATGATGGTGTTATGGGCGTCTGTTTTTCGGGATTCTTCATCAACAGCAGGTCAAGGTCAATGTCAAAGACTGCATAATGAAGAGGTCCATCCACTAAAGCAACTGTCCAAATATTGAATCAATTTGATGGAGAACAGAGAAGTTCTAGCAGATTACCCAAAAGTAAACCTGTCCAGGCACCGCTTTTTTTTATCAAAAGTAGGTCAGGGTCACATTTTCAACTGCATAATATAAAGGTCTACAACTGTCCAAATATTGAAGCAATACAATAAAAGACATAGAAGTTATAGAAGTTATAGATCGACCTGAGTGGACGCCCGACGTCCGTCCGGACATCAGTTTGAAGGATGGAATCTCGTCCAAAAATGAAAGATTTTTATTAAGGGAAACAAGAATAATGAAATTCGTCACTAGGCCTTGAAGTGTTACTAAGTATTGTTGGTGGAATGAAAGCCAGGACTTAAAACTGAATTGAGCGCCTTCATTGCCCCCTGAAACCCTTTGTCATTATCTCCCATTTAGCTATTTTTTAGCCTTAAAATTCACAGATTTATATAGTGTAAAGTGCAAACCCCAAATATAAGATGTCGGGATGTGTCTTGTTTGACAATGGACTAATTATAATTATTATGCGGGCGAGAAAGGTGAATGCACAATTAACCTGTCGATCGTGTGGGAATAGCCAAACCACAAAGCACTGCAGACGTGTGAGACAGACATTTAACTTACTACGGATGAATTACTATTAAAATCAAACCGAATATCTTCTCTATCCCTGCATTTATTTTAAAAAATGTTTTAAATATATATGATTAAATAATTGTTAAAATGAAATATACAAAGTAAAAAGTAACGCTAAAAGCAAGTGTGTGCGCATGTGTATGAGTGTTTTACATACCAATTGCATCACAATATTCCCCAACATTGTCTGCAGACACAAGTTTCCATTTTCCACACACATCCATGTTTCGTTTGTGCTAACTGCAGCAGGTTCTGACTTTCCCACAACTGCTGTAACTGTGAATCGCTGAGCATGCGCAGTTTTAATCATACTCACTCGGCAACCTCGGCTGAAACCGGTCAGTGTATTTTTCGAACTGACTATGTTGTGATAGTGAACTTAGAAATAAGCACTTCAAACCTAAGCACTTAAAACTGAAAGCGACTTCAAATTCCGGAAATATGTATAAATCCCAAGTGTAAATTGTACCTTGAAACCACTCACAAGTGCATTGGCTTGTTATACGTTGATGCCCATTACTCACCCCATTTGTTAAGGCATGAGAAAATCTAGGAAACAATTTTATTTAAACATGTCTGCACGATTGTCAAGCCGTTAATTTTTCCGTAATTTCACGACAATCATTGGCGCACGGGTGGAAATCTCACTACAAAATCTGAAGTTTCGTCTGGCAAAACTGACTTTCGCTCGCCAAGTCACATAACGGAACTAATTTAAAAAAATTTGAAGTTTCTACATACATGTGCAATGCTACTGCTACTAATACTACTAAACTATAGCCAAAATACTGAATCTATTTTTCAAGATGTTAGCTATCAGATTTAAGCACAATGCATTGCTTCTGTTCATCTTAGATAAACAATTCAAGTCCGTTTTCTGAACATTTACATGTGAAAGAGCCGGATTTGATAAAATTGTCCAGTTCACATAACCAGCACACAAAAGTTTATTCAATACCGTTAAGATGATACATGCCTATTTTTATACGTATTCTTTCACATCCTTTTTATGTTCCTCTAAAGCTGAATAGGCACTTAATTTCTTAGGAAATCTATATTTGAAATGTTTTGTGAAATAAAAGTCACGTGCGGTCACATCACAGAGACTGTACATTACATGAATTATGCCGTATTTCTTCACATACAAGACTTTCTACAGAGCATGCGCGAACAACATGCATACATAAAGTGCAGGTAAACTTTCGAAAGTTTTGATGGAATGTTTGATTAAAATATATTGCCACTGAAAAGATGATAGAAACACGATATCTGTCTGCATTCTAGCGTTTGAGGCATATTCAGGTGTTCTAGTTGTTTAATTTCTGTCAATATAGGAAAGTGAAGGTCATCATGACATGTACGTAATAGCGCCGCTATATCAAACGTGCGCAGGCGCGTATCCAAGCATACGCACATGATGTATACATACGCCAATGGATATAAACTTAGAGGCATGTACTTCGTCAAAAAAAGTTGTAAAATATGAACGTTGCAAAAAGAAACTGATTTACAAAATAACACATTTACACTGAAACATGTTTTAAGCCTGCATTGTTGCCTGATATCCGAACAACTGTATCTCATTCGAGGGTAGAATTGCTGCTCATATTTAGCGTATATGTATGTACATCGAACGATATATAACAGAAGAAACCATTAAAAGCTCGCGTGGCGGTGCAATTGTTTATCGAATTCATATACAGTTTAAAGTAGCTATAAACATTTATTTAGGGGCAGTCTGACGTTGGATTTAAAATATACAGACTTTGTTATTTAAGTCGAAGTTGAAGGGATTTACATAAAAAAAAATTCGGGACTAATGTATGGCGCTATATCAACGACCGAACTGTCCACTCTTTAAGGTAATCCATCTATTATTAAATTGTGATCATGGTTCAACAAGTGAAGTGTGGTTTGTTTTAGTAAATGCAAGCCTTTATAGATTTTAGAGCAAAGAGCCTATAATTCCAAGTCAATAGATGTCTGCATCTACACGAAGTATTTGAAGGACCATTATTATAATTTAAGGTAATCCATCCATCATTAAATTATAATTATTACCCTGGTTGGGTGTTCCCATTACAACCATATTACATTGGCTATGTTAGTAGTATAATAATAACAAATTCTTATTGAAACGAATGAAATTTGGTTAAGAATCAACGAATGAACGTACTAAAAGCGTAAAATTCGTCAGAAGATGTGGAAAAGATACACTGCCTTCCAAATTTGCTTTGTGTTATTAAAGATCACCCAATTCCAGTTCATCCTCCTTCAAGATACACCGACTTACATTCTTACTGACGGACTGGGTTTAATAATGAAACAAATGTTTAATTTTCATGATATTTTATTTATAAAAAATATATAATATCTTAACAATTGAACACTAAATATTTAATTCATGTAAATACATGTAACAATTGCCTTTGAGCTTTCTTTATCACATGTTATTTGAGACAGTTGTATATTGTAAGATGAGTGCAAACAAAGTAAGATGAAACAACACCTACCATTACATATATTTCTTTACCAAATATACGGTTATAGCCTGAACTATTTGAAATAATGAATACAGCTAACATATATTTAGATTTCAGTGAAATTTATATTGTATGTTAATTTCAAGAGGAAAAACATGACATTAAATTGTTAACCCCTAGAAAACATTTGATGGACTTTTCAATAAACATTATATAATATGAATGGCCAACTCTAATGTATCACACTACTTTAAGTAGACACCACTAATTTAAGTAGATACCACATATGCCATCATCCTGTTTGGCATGGTCTTCAAGCCTGGATATTATTTATCTTACTTAAACAAACTGAGAGTCATGTATGACCCTAAACATTACCTACACTACGTAACTATTCATTTATTTAAGTACTAAATGTTCTACAACGAGTTTCCTTAAAACTCAGATCCGAACCTGCAAATTTACTTAAGTCATAAACAAGAGAAATCACTAATGTTGGCTTTTCTTGGGAAAAGAAACCTAATTATCTCCCCTTGGAAATGTAAAGTGAACTACCTTTCCCTGAAATCTGTCCAACCTTTTTAAAGTTGCACTAGCAAGATATTTGAGCAGCGGACAAACTGGATAATTCCATTATGCCACTTCTCCAGTTTTTTGTGGGGTGTGATATACTAATATTATTTTTACATGTTTATTATAAACAATAGACTTTTTTTTTACCTTAGGCCATCAGATAATAAACAGGTAAGAACATGTGAAACCTTAAAATAAGATTTTAAAGCTACTTTTATAAATGTACTTGTAATAGGCAGCATACAATCTATTGTAAAATTTGATTTTCACTGATTTCAGGAAGGGTTTATCCATGAATCTTTATGCCCATGAAGAACTTCATTTAACAGACCTTGAGCATTCTGGAACATGAATCTACAACTAATGTACCCTTGAAATTCCCTTTAATCAAAAAATTTAAAAATTTAAACAGATAGATAGATAGATAGATAGATAGATAGACAGACTGAAACAATCAAACCTTATAAATGTACATATAATTACATGTGTCTAAATACAATAAATACTAAATATGTAGCACTTAGAATAAAAAAAAATAGTAAAAAAAAAAATTAAAACTTTTGTATTAATTTAAAAAACAAACAAGAGCCATGATGACAAGGCCATCTCCTGCCGAATGCTTGCTCTTTAGAAGATGTGTTGGAGAGTAGAATATTTCATTTTGAACAGAAAATTTTTGGTAATGAAGACAGATGTTTTAAGTGATAATAGATATGTAACCCATGTGAAGACCTACTAATTCCCCTATTTTGAGGTCTACAGGTAAAATGTCAAGGTCACTGTGACAAAAATTAAACTTGAAAAATAACAAAGGGCAATAACTAAAAACTTATGAAAGGTTAAGTTATCATTCATGTGCACTGTACTCCTCCTCTATGAGATCTATCCACCTATAAGTTCCAAATTGATACCTCATTTAGTTTTTTGACTTATGCTCCGGACAAAAATTAAGTCTGAAAAATAACAAAGGGCAAAAACTAAAAAATTATGAAAGGTAGAGTTATCATTCTTGAGCACTGCACTCCTCCTCAATGAGATCTATTCACCTGTGAAGTATCAAGTTCATACCTCAAATACTTTTCGAGTTATGCTCCAGACAAAAATGTGGGACGGAAGGATGGACACGGACGAACAAATAATATAATAATTTATAAAAAAATATAATACCTAGTCCTTCTTTTGGCAAAATTAGTTATTGGCATATTTTGTCACTGGCACTGTAAAATTCTTTGACCTAATACATACATCACTACATTTTATAATCCTATGTAAATCTTAACACTAAAAGTGTGATTAAAACTAGTGACAGGCTGATCTCCCTTTACTCTTCTCTTATAGAGTGGCTTGGGATCCAGATAGGGACATCCTAAAGTAAAACAGAAAAAAACCCCCAGTAAAATGTAATTGTTTTGTTAATTTAGTTTACAGAAAATAGTTTTCTGTGAAAGTTTAAGTAAAGTATAAAAGCATGTTTATATCGTCATATTTCTTTATGATGACTGAAGCTTACATCTGGGAAATCCAAGAATTATCTTGACCACAGAGGAGTTGAAATCTTTAGATAAACAGTTAAGTGTGATGCCACTCTGCCCTTTCTCCCAAATCATTAAACTAGAACCATTACTAAAGGTGATCAAAGGTGATTTTCTTGATTATTTGCTGAACAAGTGTGACTGTTTAAATCAAGTGTTGTACCAGTCACACTGGGTTCCTATCAATAGGGTTTTAGTTGTTAACATTCGTGTATAATTGTTCTTGCCTATACAACTGATTTATTGTCAAAAAAGAAATCAAGACAAAGATTAAGATCTTCAAGCTTGCTACTAGATGCTATACTGTACTTTTCAACATAAAACCCTTAGAGACAACTTTAAAACTGCTCGACAAAAATGTGAAAAAACCTTCCACTACTCTAAAAATTCTATGTCTGTAGAAATCTTAAAAACTTTTTTTTTAATAAAAACAAACATCAAATTTTAGTGATTTTGAAAACTGACTTTGACTTTTTTTGATATGTGCATGTTGTTTTGTACAATGAACTGGCCCTCTTCACTCATGTATAATTCTAGCTTTTTTTTTATGTATTTAATGTACAACACAAATGAATATACTCGTGCATAAAAATGAAACAGCTTAAAGATCATAAAGTTTATGAATACCCCTGAATCCCTAGATCCCATCTTGTCTTCTTCATGTAATGGGACAGTAGAACTGGACAGAATAGGCATGATTACTATTACCTCCCCCCACACCCATATCTGTAAAGAGGAGTATATTTAGATTCTAAAGAAGACTTATTTAGTTATAACATTCAAATAATGATATTCTAAATAATTCTGCAAAGATTTTGATTTTAACATCTACTTTTATATACATATTACTAAGAATACAAAAATGACAGGTAGCCTTGGAAATGTCCTTTTTAGACAACTGAGAAAGATTTTAAAGTACGACCTTAGACGGTCAATACATGAAATTAACAATGACATTAATACCATCAAATAATGTCATTAATGTAAGAAATTGTACCGGTATTTGAAATTATGTCATAATAGCACCATATGATTCTGCCTAGAAAATAACGCAAGTCTACGATGGAGTCTTTGTTGTCTGTCTCTTATCATTGGATGATCCTTTCTGAC
>CM037795.1:14328354-14378354 GCA_021229015.1 Solen grandis
TCGTCGGGACTGTCGAAATTAAGTCGACATATCAGTTTGTCGAGTTATCAGTAGCTGGTATACTTTGGGTATTTTATTATTTACCTCAACATTCAGCAATAGGGTTGTTCCTTGTTTCTTTTCTTCTCATCGTTGATTTAAAAACAACTGACATTGAACTTAGTATTTATATATTTTCAACTGTTTGTTCCATGTGAGTTGTTTTCTGGCAATAAATACTTCATTTTTCATATTTCATGTCGTTTTTGGGCTTTAAGGCACACTTAATTAAAAGGGGAGTTACTCTGTTTATTAGAGCACCGGAAAATTTTCACTTCGTGAGAATTGCAAATGGTTGCATACAACTGAGATTGTTGAAGACAGTTCTGTTTTATGTTTTTATTTCAATATGAATATGAAACAAAAAACAAGCAAAACATTACAACATTACATACATAAATTCACAAACAGTTATACATGTGTAAATATAAGCTACATTATAAAACAGGTAATATACAGGATCAAATAAAAGCACATGGTTTAAAATAATAAAGCACATCAATTTAAGCACTTTTTTTTAATTTTAATTGAGCACTATGTTATGTCCGAGTGATGTTTACTTTCGCACAAAGAAGGACGTAATCGACATCTGCTTCCCGCACCTCGCGGATGAACCGCTCGACATCGTCAAACTTCGCCATGATGTCCTCTGCCCCGTTCATGGTCTCGATGAACACCCATAGGGTCTCGCATGCCTTGCTTGCATGTTGGGTCGATATTTTCGGTGTTTCCCTGACGATGCATTCGTCGGGAACAGCTTCCTCGTCGGAGACCTCAACAGTAATCGGGACAACGAGAGTCGACTGTATTTTGTGAAAAGTGTAGTTCTTGGAGCATAATCCATTTCCTATGGTTTCTTGTTGGGAGTTATTCCCCTTTTCACAATATTTATCCTTAAGATAACTCCTGCTCTACTCATGCTTTTTAAATGAAATTTTAATCATGGAAATAAATTAATGAGAGAAAGTGTCTATCACAAGGTTCGTAACTCTGGCCTCAGTATTTTTGGACTTATTCCCCCTTGTCACACAGTTTCTTGAATGCAAGATAATTTTTTTTTATGGAAAGAAATTGTTGAGAGAGGAAGTGTCACACACAAGGTTCATAACTCTGGTGGAGCTTGATCAATATTGTCAGCCCTTTAACTCAAGACTAATTCAAGACTCAATGGATATTAAACAACATGAATTTAAACAGTGGGATTTTTTTGGCATGAAGTTGAACCAGCCATATATTCCATTACTGCAAACATCTGCATACATTTTGTACCCTAGTCACACAGTACTTACCTGTTGCCTGTCATCCTAATTGTTCTTTCACATGTGAAAAATAACTATGTAAATGTATTCCTATTTCAATTCACTAGTTGCAAAAGTGAACTTATCATGTTCTGGTTACTGAAATCAAGGTAGATCTACTACTTTTCCAAAACTTGAAATTTGCAAAAGTTGATAAAACGCCTATTTCTACATATAAAATACATATTCAGTGGCATTGTACAATGAAAATGATAAAAACTGAGGAGATATACACACATATATAAATCAATAAGGAACAGTCAGTGATGCCGTTAGCATCACTAAAACAGTGCAAAATAGTCCTTGAAGTAAAATGATTTCAGTTGTGTTTTGAAGATTTCAACAGATTCACATTGTCTCAGACTAAGAGGTAATTCATTCCACAGTTTTGGACCAATCGTACTAAAACTTCTGTCAGAGAAAGTCTTTTTCTTATTAAAAGGAGCAACATAACAACCGTCAAGAATACAGCAGACCCTGATGTGATGACTCTTGTGCCACTGTGTGCCTCAGTATATGTTGTGTGAGGGGAAGGTGGTGGGTGGGGGAGACATCAGTTTTCTATGAAAGCAACTCAATAGTTTTTAAAGTAATGTTGATCCCTTAAAAAATTCGGCCTCACGAGGGTTGGCTAGTCTACTTTCATAATCTGTATAGGATCTTTAGAATTCCATGTGTCAGAAATCTGAATCTGGTTGTTGCTGAAGGTAACCAGGTAAAATCAAGTGACCCGACATTTTTTGTTCATCCTGGGGAGCAACCTAGGGCCACCATGGCCCTCTTGTTCATACATATATTTTTATGGTTTTTTTTCTAAAAAAATAGGTTTACATCATATATATTTTCTGTACAAATAAACATAAATAAATAAAGGATTACATGAATGCAAAATGCAGACCATATGACAATACATTATACAGTCCAGTCACAATGGAACGAAATGTGATGGAATGAAATGACAGTACAGTGCGAAGTGAGTCTCTGGCCCTGGCAGATTTTGTTCTTTATTCAATGTGTAACAAACTCAACCCGGCCCAGGATCGAACCTGGTCTGCCATTGTGCAAATCCACTGCTCTATCCACTGAACCAAAGAGTCGACCCCCTGAAGCAGTTGTCAAAGATTCTATTTATACCTGTGTCGACGCATCGTCACATTACTTTCCCCACCGAGAAGTCTCAACCCAAGACTTGGCCTGGGAAACATATGGATAAGGCAACTCCGGTCTGGCAGTTGACATTATCCCACCACTGCCACCAATGTAACAGACTCGAATCTGGTCCACCGGTGTGCAAGTCCAATGCTCTAATCACTGAGCCAAAGAGTCGACTCCCTTACGCAGTTGTCAGAGATTGTATTTATACCTGTTGCGACGCATTGTCACAAATGTAAAAAAAGATGAGGTTGAACAAAGTTTGAATGGCTTGAAAGATGCATTGGAGCAAACCATAACAATGAAAAATGAAGAATATAGTGTCTTGTAACATTACGACAATTTAATATGTAACAGCATTGCCTATTTATGACTCTAATGACTTTTTTACGGCATACAAGTGTTATTAAAATGGAAATGTGATCATCGTACTTATGAATGAAATATTCAATCGAACAAAAGATGTGTTTGAACAAAGAAATTGCATGGTCCAGTGCTACATGTACTTCATTCCATTGCGAATGGACTGTATTTACATTTCAGATATTTTCAATGATTGTTTTGATGTCTTGGCAAACAAAGCAGGACTTCTATTCGCTCCCTGGCAGATTCAATGGTGGTGCACCCAGCATGCGCCCCCTCTAAAATTCCCCGACTATACATAAATGTAGACACACAACCCCCAAAAAAAGACTCACAAGAATGCACTGGCACTGTTGCTCTCACAATATTTGTATCACAGATTCTATAGTCTGCACAATAAAAAAAAATTTTTTCATGTAACATTTTAGCTTAATGGAATTAATACAATACTTGTACATGATTATTCAGCTGGTAAAATAATGAAATTAATATGTGTACATCAATATTCATCAGGTAAAGTAATGAAATTGATATGTGTACATGAATATTCATCAGGTAAAGTAATGAAATTAATATGTGTACATGAATATTTATCAGGTAAAGTAATGAAATTAATATGTGTACATGAATATTCATCAGGTAAAGCAGTAAAATCAATAAGAATGAGAATGTTGAGTTCAAATTGGAGAGAAAAAAGATATAAACAAGTAAAAATACAATTGTGACCCTCGTAAGGCTCCATAGAATTTGACCTTTTCTAGTTAAACAAAGATTTTAACATTTGTTTAGTTTCTTAAAGAGCAATATTATTATTTTCTGTTGTTGCAGCCAATGGGGATTGACTAGGCGTGGATAAAGGGGTAAGTATACTAGCTTTTTTCTTCTAAATGGAAAGATTGGTCATAAAATATCTTCTTCAGTTAAGTTGATAGTTGTAAAGTAGTGAAGTAACTACTGGAAATAGTGTAATTCAGTAATAATTTCAGGAATAACAGTGATAATTTCAGCAATATGCATGCCCCTGCTTCACTGTGTGAATCTCTATACTGCATAGACTGTTTAATGCTTTTAATTTAAAATCGTTTAAATTTTTTATGCTCCCCAAAGGGAGAGCATATAGTTACCGCTTTGTCCGTCCGTCATTATTTTGACCGGTGCATAACACAAAAACTATTGGTATCGACATGAAACTTCAAAGGTAGATAGATCTCAATGAGGAGGAGTGCAGTGTACAAGAACCACAAGTCTGTTATGCATAATTTTGGAGTAACTGCCCTTTGTTAGCTCGACTATTTGAAGAATATGAGAGCTATTGTAGTCGCCCTGGTGTTGGCGTTGCAGCTTTTGGTTAAAGTTTTGCGTGCAAGTTACTATCAACCTTATATCTCATTAACCATTTATGGTATTGACTTGAAAGTTTATAAATATGTTCAGGGGCATCAGACAACCAAGGTAGATAACTCTTGACTGAATTTAATATGAATTATGGCCCCTTTTTAACTTAGAAAGTTTGGTTAAAGTTTTGCATGCAAGTTACTTTCATGCTATTATCTCAGTTTTCAGGCATGCAATTGATTTTAAACATCTTTAATATGTTTAGGACAATCATACTATCAAGGTAGATAACTTTTGATGGAATATATTAAAAATTATGACCCCCTTTTAACTTAGAATTTTGGTTAAATTTTTGCATTCAAGCTACTATCCAGCTTATATCTCAGAAATTGCTTGTGGAATTGACTAGAAAGTTAAGGAGTGTCTTCAGGGGCATCAGAAAACTAAGGAGGATAACTTTTGGACTGAATTTTATACAAACAATGGCCTTTTTCTAACTTGGATTTTTGGTTAAGGTTTTGCATGCACAGTGTTATTGAGCTTTTTTCTCAGTAACTAGGCATGGGATTGATTTTAGACATCATAAAAATATTAAGGGGAATCAGACTATCAAGGTATATCATTTTTGACTATTATTATGTACAGGGTATGTGAAGGGCAAGATTTGAAATAGATTTCATTTTATTTACCAACAAGCATTTTGAATAGTCGAGCGTGCTGTCCTCTGACAGCTCTTGTTATTTTTCATGCTTAGATTTTGTCTGGAGCATAGCACAAAAACTATAAGAAATATCGACATGAAACTTCTAGGTAGATAGATCTTTATGAGGAGAAGTGCATTGTACAAGAACCACAACTCTGATTTGCACAATTTTGGAGTTATTGCCCTTTGTTATTTTTCATACTTAAATTTTGTCCGGAGCATAGCACAAAAAGTATAAGAGGTATCAACATGAAACTTAATAGGTAGACAGATCTTTATGAGGAGAAGTGCAGTGTACAAGAACTTCTATTCTGTTTTGCATAATTTTGGAGTAATTACCCTTTGTTATTTTTCATTCTTAAATTTTGTCCGGAGCATAGCACAAAAACTATTAAGGTATCAACGTGCAACTTAATATGAAGATAGATCTCAATGAGAAGTGCAGTGTACAAGAACCACAACTCTGTTTAGTCTAATTTTGGAGTTATTGCCCTTTGTTATTTAGCATTTATTTGGGGAGCATCCATCGGTTCTATTGATTCTCTCTTTTTAGCTCACCTGAGCATGCTCAGGGTGAGCTTTTGGGATACTTGATTGTCCATCGTCCGTCGTCCGTCAACAATTTTGATGTTTACACACTAGAGGCCACAATTTTGATCCAATCTTCCTCAAACTTGGTCAGAATGTTTGTCTTGATGATATCTTGAACCCTTTCGATAATGGGTCAGGTTGGATCCAAAAGTAGGTCAGTAGGTCAAATCTTAGAAAAATCTTGTTTACACATTACAGGCCACAATTAGTTTGTTTCATTTCTTAAGCAATCATCTTCAAATTTCATGACAATCTTTATGGTCATAATCTTTTGGCCAACTTTGATCATTTTGGTGGATGATCAGTGTCCTCTACAGAAGAGTGATAGCAGTTTCCTCACTCTGTTTATACATTCATCCTATCTGTATTTTATCCCAGTTTCACATAGTGAAGTGGGGTCTATATAGGAAAATCAATTTGAATGTCCCATCAAATCCTGTCCTGTCCTGTCCCACCCTCACACTACATGAAGAATGGGACCAACACACACTTTGGCATGTGAATGCTTGTACATATAAAGATATATCTGATGCATAATGCATTCATTGTTGGGCATACCTCGACAGATTTTACTTGCATGCCAAATGTGAACAACAGTTTGGGGTACATTTGTAGAAGAGTGGGTTTGGGCTACGCTGAGGGAATTTTGAAATTAGCATAGGTATATATCAACATTTATTTTGCATTTTGTATTTAATTTTTATACTATGCATAAGTTAATTTTTCACCTTTTCTTATAAATTTAAGTGATACACATTTGCTTGGATATGTATTAAGTTTTGTATCAAATAAGTAGATTTTATTTATAATTTTATTGCAGTCAGAGGCAAAAGATGAGGTAAAAGAGAAAAGTCAGCAGCCCGTAGCCTTGACCTTTGTTGAGCATGACTTACCAGGAACTAGCAGCAGAGTGTGATTCCAGAGTGGCGCAACTTTTGACCTTTGACCCTTGTTTGGATTTAAAGATTTGTATGACCCATTCAATTAAATGAAATAACTGTCGTCTTTTTGACTGGTAGATAGTTGAGACTCTCTCATCAGTCTTTGTGTTACCTGCTATAAGTAGAGGTGATACATAGGGATCATTTTTCCGTCGTCTCTCTGTCTTTCCATCATGCTTCAGCAGGTGACACATATATTCCAGAGAACACTAGATGTCTGATAAGACTCTATCATGAAGTTTTCATTCTGGAATTTTTATGTGATATCTTAGAGTTGGATTATCTTAAGACTTGAGTATACTTCAGTGTGGTGGTCAAAAAGTTGTTGTTGTTTTCTCACTATAAATAAACACAGATTTTAATGACATTGAACCTGCACCAGCAGTCACCTGTATTAAGCGGCCAACCTTGTATTTAGCGGTCAGTTGCAATATTACCAAACTAGCAGAACCTTCATTTAGTGATCACCTCTGTTAAGCGGTCACTTTCTCATGTTCCCTTGACTGACCCCTACAGTCAGGTTTGACTGGCCTAGAATTTTAAGATCATTATGTTATTGATGTCATATTTTTTTAGTTCATAGAAATTAAGATTTTAAGTAGGAATCATTCCCTTAATTAAACACGTATTTCAAAATGTACTAATTTAACAATAAAAATTAAATAAGAAGAGGCGGGTGGGGGGCAAATGTCTTGAATTCTGCTGGGAATTTCAATATTTTTTGTACATACATTACACATTTGTATATACTTACTTACATTTAGTGTTAATATTTGAAAAAATATATATGCATATTTTAGCAGATTTTAAAGATCATTTTTGTATAAAAGTCATTCTGTATTACATAATTTTGTTATTTTTAAGACTATATTGTATAAAATTTGATTATGATTAAAAAGAAAACAAACAAACAAAAAAAATATAAAAACCTTAGTGTGTGATATAATAAAACTTTAAGGACCATGAAGTTTAAAAACTTATTTGAATTTAATGGAATAAGAATCTAAAAAAAAAAAAAAGAAAAGAAGATGAAAAAATCCTTAATACATGTAAATTCATATATAAGAAGACATATTAAGGAATTAAGAAACTGCTGTAAATATTTGCTGGTTTCAAAACAACAATTATAATGTTGATCAGCTTGTACATATACATTTTTATGTGCTTTAACAATGAGTGCTAGCACATTTTTATGTACACTAACATTGAGTGTTAAAATAATTTGTTCTGTACACTACCATTGAATGTGAGTATATTTTCTGTTAACCCACATTGAATGTTATTGTAACATTTTTATGTACACAAACATTGAGTGTAATTATCAAATTTGAGTGTATTTTTATATTTGATGTGAGTTTTGAGAACTTTTAAGTAATTGCAATATCTATTTTCAACTCTTTTACCACCATTTAGTCATTTAAACCATTTTTATTACATGTCTTATAAGTCAAGTATATTAATCATTGATTGATGCTTTGGTTTTTGATTTTTATTAAGGTGCTGTTTTTCAATTGATAGATTATATTTCTTTTTGTCTGTTTTTTTGTGAGCAGAATAGCTAAACATAATTTATTTGTTAAAGGAGCAGAACACTTAGCATTGCTAGGCCTGTTCTATTCAAAACATTTCAAATTGAAATTTTCCGCATCTCAAAAACTTAAATTCTATGTCAGCACAGTTAATGAATTATCCGTAATTTAGAAGCCAATCTTTTGAAAAAGCCTTCTAAATTGGACATGTATGCAATTTTTTGTTCCCAAATCAGTGATTACCAGGGTAATAGATATCCAAAATAGTGAATTAAGAAAGTTTTCATTTTAAGATCTTTCTTGAAATTTACTTTTGAAGGTAATAAAGGTTATTGTCAGATGTATTTCATGAAATATCTTAATTGAGATTTCTTTCTTCAAATCACAAGATGTTTTTTTGAATGTTGAAGAAATTTAAGATAATTTATGGAATGAGCATGCTTACAGTATTATGTATCTGCAATTTGTATTCTCTCAGGTCAGCAAATAATGGAGTTTGAGAGCTTCAATATTGAAAGTTGAGATCTCAAATTTTGAAATGTTTATTTTGAAATACAGGTTGGAGGTTATGGAGGGTTTTGAGGTATGATTCCATGATTTATTATCACAGCAGCGTAGATTTACTGTAAAAATATACTTAGTTATATGACAACAGCTGTAGAATTTAAAATTGCAGCAGCTACATCATCGTTATGAAATACATTATTCAAACATTGTAAATCACCCTTGACAAAAAAGTTCCATCCCCAGTGGGGTTCATTTCCTCAACCATTGGATCTGGAGTCATTGAGCTAATACCACAGGGAGCTTGGCACACACAAAATGCATATAAATAATTCCTACATGTGCATAGCCACTCTTTATTGGTAGATGATTTTGTTCTGTGTTGAGCACCTGTGTGTGCTCTCATACATTTACGTGTAATTACATGCTGTTTGTATCCTTTTATTCAAGACATTCTGCATCAAATATTGGTTTATAAAAAAAGAAAAAATGAAAAATACCAGTATATATATTTTTCTGTGATTACGTTCAATTTTTCCTATTTCAAAATCATGAATGTAGGATTTTGTGTTTGAAAAGATTTTTTTCTTCTTTTATTTTTGTAAAGCTGAAAGGATAAATTGTTTGAATTTTTTGCTCTCGGTGCCTGAAAAAGTTTTTTTTTAATGATTGTACATAAAATAAAAAATAACATTATCAGTTAATCAAACATAACGAAGTATTGACAGATTCTGACAGAATGGTTCTATGTGTGTCCATGATGTCATTTTCACTGAATAATGATTAATACTGATAGTTAAAGATATTTTTATATGTAGTATAATATCCTATAAGCCTGTGATCATGGTATTTGTTTAAACTTAATTCATTTACATTGATTGGGAAACAAGTTTTTGCAACTATACCAGCCCTCTCAGCTATTCCTGGGTTGGACCAGTACTTTGTGTCTGGGAAGGTCATTAAAGTCACATACTGCAAAAGTGTTTGTACCTACAACCCTCAGAGCCCCAGTTGTGTAGATTACCACTAGACCGTTGCAATTCTTGATCATGTTTCCCTATTATCATGTTCATGATGCTGTTCTTATTTCTTCATTTTGTATACAGGTTATTTTTTAATCATAATTATGCTGGCATGTTTTATCTGGATATACCTGGTAAATTCTTCTACTTCAATGTACAAATAATCATCGTTACTTATCCCCAGCAATAAATGTGTAGAAATCATCATATTTCATCATTTGAAGAAAATTTGTTTTGAATCACTCATTTTCATGCACCCACCATTTATGGCAAAGGGACATGATGTATTCCTTATGTTCATGGATATTTTGACATATATTGTACATGTATATAGTTTTGATCCATTATAACGCCACATTAATTATAAAACTATATAATAATTATTACATTGTATATTGAAGTGGGGGACAATATAGGAATCGCATCTCGCGCTCACATTTCATGAAGTTTGGTAACTTGCTGATAATGCCTTTTCACTTAGAATACTGATTTATTATGATCAGGGCTGCATTCAGTTAACCATAACACTCGCAACTGTTATAGATTTAGTCCCCAGCTTACACTCTATACACTATGATGCAAGGATACAAACGCTAACGTTACAGACTTAAAAGGGTAACTGAGCACAGGGCAGACCAACTATCATACAAGTGCAGATAAATGTATCCAGGATTTTGTAAGAAATATAGCCTTTCTCCTGTGTCAAAGCAGTATTTGGGGGTATAAATCACATTCTGTGATAGTTGTAGTTTGTTGCTATAAAGGCAAAACGTGGTCCAATATAAAATGGACCTCAAATAATTTGGATGTTATAATGGACCTGCACTGTATTTCATTTATACATAGAGCGATTTAATGAATGATATTATGACAGGTATGTCATGTTATTTTGCATCATTTTAGCACTTAAAGATGGTTGCTGATGAACTATGCTACAATAAAATAACTTTCTACTGAGAATAGCAAGGTATATGCTCAATTCATTATTTACATTGAAAACATAGCAGGGAAAACATGATTCTTGGTTTATACTTCTAAGAAGAGAGATTGTTTTTAACTTGGTTAAATTCTTTCTTTTTGGTTTTAGAACCTTTGATTGTTTAGAGCATTCCAGTTTTCTGATCGATCTCCATATTATAGCATTTTACTGTATCCAAATACTAGGTTCATTAACATAGAGAAATAGGTATATTTCTAACATAGCTCATACTGTTAATTCATTCTTAGTTCACCTGAGCACAATATGCTCAAGATGAGCTATTGTGGTCACCCTGCGTTAGTCATCTGTCACCAACTTCAAATGAGATATTCTCCAAAACCATTGGGCAGAAATTCGGCAGGGAACATCCTTGGGTGATCTTTTACAAAAGTTGCTAACATTAAAGCCGAATTCTGATTGCCATGGCAACCAAATAATTTTATATATTTGATAAGAAAATAAAAAAAACATCTCCAAGACTTGTAGTCAGAAATTAATTTAAATCAGCATGAATTATTACTTAATGGATCTCAACAACAAAGTGCATCTTTGAGGCTTTCAGGTGGTTGGATAGTTTTTATTTCTTTTGTACACAAAAAATTATTGGCTCAGAAATGGGTTTCTGCAATGAAAACCAGGTAAAATTTTTCTCTCCTCAAAACCTGACCCCTTTTTTAGTGCAGGAATCCTGAAAATATCTAGAAAAATGATCGCCAAATTGATGTATTTATTTTGTTGTTTTTTTATAGTTACTTAAAATTGTAATTTGATGTTTGGGTTTTACATTGTATACGCGTTTCAATTTTATTTTAAGTTTTGATTTTCTGGAGGCATAGCATATCTTGAATTCAATCACAAAAAAAAATCAATAAAATGTAAATTTGCATATTTTAATCAAATTCAAATTACCTAAAATTTCTAAATTTAATAAAATCACTTTTAGCAAAATTAAATGACTGTTTATTTTTATGATTTCTCTGGATTACCAATTGATAAATCATTATATAAACCAGTTAAACTTATTTAATATATTGATCTCTTAAATTATTGATCATTATTGTCTCTTTTTACATTTTTATGCTACAGGTGTTTTGATATTAAACAAAACCAATCAGATGCTTTACTGAACAAAACACCTGTTACGATGAAAAGACTTTTTAAAACCATTTGCAATATTAATTATTTTACATTTGTAAGTATCCTGTATGGTGAATTAGCTTTTTAATAAATTTTTTTTTCATACGCTTCAGTACTTCAACTGTGTCCACAAATGAAGGTTAAAATGTTCATTGCTAAAATAGTGACACCAAAAAAAATTGGTTAATTTCAATGTTGTCCAACGTCCTTTTTTCCTAAAAAATATGCCAAATCTCAGGTCCAGTTTTAAACCTGCAAAAAAGGCACCTATCTCATAACTTTGCAGGGAATCACAGTAAAGCTTGGCCAGTTTCTGAGGCAACAGTTGTTTTACCGGTTTCAATACGCTACAGACATTTGCTGTAAAGATTGGCCAAGTATAAAATGGAAAAATTCAGAATAATTTTTCTCTAAAACCAGTGCAAATTAAAAATTTTGCACAAACTATCTACTTTTGACTCATTAACTTAATTGTTAAAATAAGGCTGATCCCTTAGAAAATATGTTTAAAGAGGGTCAACAAGTTTTATTATATTTATTTATACGAGGGTTGTTAAAAAATAAATAGGACTGAGGGTCTTGCATCTTCTTTTTAGATTTTAGATATGTTCATGTGTAGGGGAATCGTTAAATGTTTTCTACATTTTTGTTATAATTCCATTATATTTATTGGCTATATGCACTCATTTTGCAATAACATGGTAACACAACCAGGCGCAGTGCATCAAGTTGTTCAAGTGACA
The DNA here is from genome assembly GCA_021229015.1 of Solen grandis. Lineage (NCBI taxonomy): Eukaryota > Metazoa > Mollusca > Bivalvia > Adapedonta > Solenidae > Solen > Solen grandis. The sequence goes on from CM037795.1 coordinate 14,340,691, forward strand.
TTATACTCGCAATTTTTTCATTGTCTGTTTTTATTCATATTCCGTCAACAAGTTTCGTTATATATAAGTGAGGTCGTTCAAATTTGACATCAATTGTACGTTAGATGCCGAAGGATGTATGGAAGTTATAAAATCGTAGGTAAATTTAAAGATGTAATGGTATTGCACAGTCCTATTTATTTTGGAACCCCTCGTATATCTATAGACTTGGACATTTCCTGTAATTGAACTTAATATTGTTATTTCTAGCTGATGGAACCCAAGTGAGCAATTTTTTCTAGTAATGTAAAAAGTATGATTGAAAAAAGGGGCGTATTACCTGGTTTCACCTGATCTCAGTCCAAATATTCATTCTTTGTTCATAATAATCTTGACATTGAGAGATATTGTGACCAAAGATTGTGTTAATAACGCAATCTTTGGACAGTATGCTTCGATGTGGGCAAGCAGTTCTGACTAGATCCTTAGAAAGTGAAATTATAGTATCACCATATTAAACGCTTTCACCTGATTCAGCCAAACTCTCTGTTAAAATTAAAATTTTGGTCATAGTACAAAAGTTAGCTATATTACTTGATAGTTCATACAATACAGTGTTAATTTATTTTTGTTTAAAAAACGACAAAGATGAGTGCTGTTTTGATGGAATCTGCTTGCCCACAATTTTCCAAATTTTTCTTCATCAATAAGGATACAAGCTACTGAAAATGCGATTGTCTCATAACAATTCCTGGGTTGGACCAGTACTTAGCACCAGGTATGGTCTGGAAATATCCTCCCATTCCAAGTGGAGATTGAATGGCAAATCTTAGGCTTATAGTCAATGAACACGACCACTGTACCACGGCCCCTTTAGAACTACTGATCTTTGAACCATCCAATGTAAATAATCATGTTTGAGTCATACAAGGGCCTACTTCATCAAGTTTGGTTTACCTTGTTCAGATTTTGAAAAGTAAAGTATATTGAATTGTCTTTGTAGACATTAAAGCAGCTTGTTCACAGATGATCAGTAAAAATTAAAGAAATAAAATAATTTTCTACTCTCCTTTGTCTATGTTGAAGTCTTTGTTTCCTGACGGATTGACTGGGAAAGTGCTGGTCACATTGCACAGGAAAATGATATTTTCGTAAACGCATCTTCAACGAAATTGGTTAAATATAGAATATGATATCCCAGAAGGACACATTCCAGAACATGGCGTCTTCATCAGTACAGGGCAGCAATTTCATCCAATGAAGTTAGGGCAAGCATTAAGTGAATTACATATAGGTTTTATCAGTCACTGTCTGCAACAGTATTGCCTGTGGTGGGGAAACCACCCAATTTTTTTATGATCACGGATGGTTGCATTGGGTGACATTGCATCTATAGATGGGTATTGAAAGATGTAATACAGACCTACTGTTAAAATCAAATTCTTACTCAATGACCATCTGTGAACAAGCTGCTTTAAGGAGTGAAATTTTTATTTCCCGCTGTTTTAAAAATACTACCATGATCATTTGACTTTTACTTATGATGTAAAATAGGACCTTGGAAACCGGCTTAAGTTAAATAAGGACCTAGGGGTCATATTCATGAAACCTCTGAAAATTTTAACTAAAGTAAATTTTATAAATACTACACTATATATTTTTTAAATATTTAACCCTCAGATCAAAACAGCTTATTTTAACAGATTAAGTGAGCAAATATCTATCATTTTGGACTTATCAAAAATTAGGACCGATGAAGTGAAACAATACTTCAGGAGTAATTAATAAAAGACTTAAGAGAAGTTTTCAAGGTCTGATGTTAGTTAGATGCTGAAATCGATGATTTTAGAACATCCCTCTTATTAGTTCTTTGAGGGCTGTCCAGAAGGTTCCTTCATAAATTCCTAACACTTTTGAAAGGCAATATATAAATAAAAGCAAATTCTATTTCCAAAAAAAAATTTGTTTACAAGTGATTTTTTCTATAATGGAAAAAGGTATAATGGAAAAAGGTATTATTTTTTAACCTAATTTTGAACAAACAACTGGTAGCCCAGAATGCACTTTCGTATATTAGGTTGAAAGCAGAACTTAAGGGTTAAAGGTTCTTTCCACCTTTTTGTGTCACCTGCTGTAAGCAGAGGTGACACATATGGATCACTTTTCCATCATCTGTCTGTCCGTCCATCACACTTTTTGCGTCGCGCTTCAGCAGGTGACACGTGTTCCAGAGAACACTCGTGTTATTGCTGTGAATTGTTGAGCCCCATCTTTGTAGTGATTCTTAATTATAAAACACATTTTTAAGACTTTTTTTCATCAGACAAATTTTGTTAGATTTTTTTTCTGATATAAGGCAAATGGAAGTTTTAGTAACATGATTTTGAATTTTCTGGGCAGCCCAAAATGTTAGGAGTTAATTCCAAGGTATTTTGGGTAGCTAGACCCCCTACCCCTCTCTCTCATTTACATACATACATATTCATCTTTTGCCTTCTTTTCTGATATCCAATAAATATATATAACAAACATGATTTCAAGTTTTTATTTTCAGTGACATACCACATGATAAAATTACAAAATAAAATGATTTCTTCTTTTCAAAATAACAATGGTTCTATATCCACACATAAATGATATTATCTTTGATACAAAAACACACATTTCAAAGAAATTTAACACATGCGCTGCCATTAATTTTGGTCCAACTAGTTCTACATAAGTGATAAACATTGGTGTACGAAGCAGAGCTGACAAAAAAATAAAGTGGTATATTTCTATTTACAGTAAAGTTTTCACTAAGTCACAAAATTGAGAACAGTACTGTGGACGTTGTTTTGGACCACTGGATGAAATTTCAATGTAAATCTACATGCACTATAATTTGTTCCATTACAAGACAATCAATAATATGGTCCAGCAATGGACCCGTGGTATATTTCTATTTGTAAAAAAATAGTCTAAAATTATACTCAACTCAATTCCGGGATTATAAATGGGGCTACACTGTACTGAAGAATGCATAGGCATCACCATTATGTAAACTGTTCAACAAAACATTGCATATACTAGTACCTCTCAAATTTCTATTTCAATATCTAACCTAAATTTGACTTAAACCAAAACTAAAGAAGAGAAATATATGTAATTGTATTCCTTCTCTATTTTTGGCCTATAATATAGCTTTATTTCATCATTTATCACTGCTTTTTCTCGCAATTTTATGGTCAGATATTTCATACTCAGTACTGTCAGTGTTATTTAGTAGTCTGCCCCATCTACTTTACCAATATTACATGACAAATGATCTAAAGTTTCATGCAGGTTTATGGTGAGTGAAGTAAGCAAGACAATGGCAAACCAGATGCTTATTTTCATGACTTGTGAGTATTGTGAACAACAAATGAAAATAGAAAAAGACCTGGGCGTCCCAGACAATAAGTGGCGAGCTACTTGCTTCACTATCAAAGCCTAATCTGTGAGCAGTACATACAAATATACCTGGTGCTCAATAATATCTAGTCGTGGGTAAACACAGGACTTGAAGAGTCACAGCAGTTCATGTAAGGGCCTATGTTCTCTGAGATGAGGTCACCAATCATCTGATTACTACTCACTACTATTTATCGACCTTCAGAGTCTATCTTTAAGACCAAGGAAGTGCATCTTGATGAAGATACAACAAGTCTATGCAGTTCAGGGGACAATATGAAAAATATCTTAAGTACAGAAATGTTTTCTATCACAAGTTTATAATTTTTGTCAAGTGAACTGAAAATATATTTCAGTATGACTCGCACTCATTTTCCAACTAAATCATATAGCTAGTAGATAAAGATTAAACTGAGACCTGATTCATCTTGGAGACTGGACAAAACATCTGTGTATTGAATGAAAATATCACAAAATATGAAACAATGAAATGTTAAGATACAGCAGTAGAAACATTTACTTTGGATCTTTCAGAAAAAAATCTATAGGGTACACTACATTATTTCATATAGAAGAATCAGACACTGATGATAGTAATGTCCTCTAACAACAAATGCTTTATGTGATCTACTACAACAGAATTCATTCTAGCACTGGTCTATATTTCGTCATGAATACGCAACAAGCAATTGGCAAATTAAGGACTGCACACACCTTACTTTGTATTCACAGGCACGCATTTGTAATTATTTTCATATGTTTATGTATATGTACAGATTTATGAACAAGTGAAGTGCTTGAAGCTTTGCATGCAATAAAACAATAGTGTAACCAAGTAAAATCCTACTGCCCCGAGCTGGAATCGGACTCCGGGACCTTCACCATGTAAAGGAGACTACCACTTTGCCACAAAAGCTACGTCTATGGCAAGATAGTACAAGTGCCTTTTTATACCTCTACTACAATAGTATTTATTAAAGTCTTCTTTTGCACTACATTCTTGTATGTCAAAATTAAGTGACATCCACTGAAAGCTTATTCATGTTATCACATCAGAGGTTTTGGTCATCATTTCAAATTTTGATTTTATCGCTGATCTGAGTATGCTACTCTAACAACAATATATAAAAGTTAATCCTATCTCTTTTAAGATCAAACACTTTGAACAACTTTCTAAAAACTAACTTAACTAACAAACCCTGGCTTGAATTTAACCAACAATACTTAGTGCTAAGTAATACTTACCCATTCCACCATAATTATTTTATGAATTATTAACTGTATAACTAAAATTACTGTTAAGAAAGGAAATATTTGGGTATTTTTATAAGAGAAACAAGATAAATGAAATTCGCTCACAAAGTGTTTAAGTTAAATTTAGCACTAAGAATTGTTGGTTGAATTCGACTCTGATTAGAAAATTTGATTTCTTTCATATTCACTGAGCACCCTTTTCCCCCCATTTTATTTTTACAGCTAATATTAATCCATTTTGTTACTTTCTAAGTTAGACCAGAATTTAGTGTGCCTAGCAAGGTCTTGATCAGTCTTAATTATTCTCATCCCATGAGGGTCAAGATGTCAACTTTCAGTTCCATAGTCAATCAACATGTACATCATGGAACCACAGCACTTTTCGCTCATAAAAATGCAAGAGAGATATATTACATGCAAGTGGTTGTGGCTAGAAATTCTCAAGCAATAAATAACCATGGAAACCAGAAATGTGTTACCATGAAACCAGAAATGTGTCCAATGAACATGGAGCCCCCCTCCATGCCATCCTTTTCACTAAATCAGGGGCCATAACTCTGATAATAGCTATAACTTTAGTTTTGATCTGGTGCACAATATCCCATGCTGATCAACATTCCTGTATAGCTGTATAGTTTATGAGAGGCTCATACAGTTTTGAAGAAATGCACAACAATATTTGTGACAGTTGGACAGACTAACTCCCTCTCCCCCACCCTCCCCCACTTATAAAGTATAGGTATAAAAAGACATAAACATACTTTAATATGTGGATTATCAGCATAATTATTGTAAATAACACCAGTGAGACAAGTTACCCTTAACAATGATGGGAAACATCAGTGAAATGAAACAAAAAATACTAAATATTTCGATTCAATTTTGAAAACAAAAGTGTATCTTGAATTAACTATATCAATAACAAATGTAAACCAAACAGTAAATCACTTTGACAAATTCACAAAAACAAACACACCCAGTGTGTTAGAGAGAAAGCAACAATTTAAACAAATTCTTTTACGTAATAAAAACATCTTTTATTTTCACTGGAAATTTTGATTCTATTTGAAGATTACAATCGATTACAATTTTTACAGTTTGCAGATCACACAATCCAACTTAGCATCCAAGGTGTAATGAAAACTACTTGCTTGAGGATTCTTCAGATATTGTGATAGCAGTGCTCATATGTTCACACCAGTTCATACTGAAATCTATAAGACAAACTGTACCCATCTCATAACAACTCTGAATACTTTAAATACAAGTAATACTATTTACCTCACATGATAAACAGTTACAGTAGCTTTTATTCTCTATAAATAAATAAATAAACAAACCGTCTTTAACTCTCTGCATTCGTAATAAATCCTTTTTCACAGGCTTAAAGATAATTCAGCTGCATTTCAATGTCTTTAAAATCTCATTCAAGTGACTACAATTTTGAAAGAAATATACACAGAAGGTGAGAATGCATTGTTATAAATTATTTAAACTCTTATCAGAATACATTACAAAGAACTATTTACCGGTACATTGTTAGTATGATTTCTCTCACTTTGTGAAAAATGCAAATGCCAATAAATAAATCAAAGACTCCGTATTATACTGAACTATCTATTAACTATGTGATCTTGATTATTGAATCAGACTGAATATTTTCCAAAGATTTTCCACAGAAAAAAATCCATAAAAAAGAGCTTCCCAGATTTACAAAGTTTTAATCTTGAACCGTTTTAAACTTAAAAGATTTCTTCTCAAAATTATCTTTAAGGCATAGAGGTAAGAATGAAATGATCCAACTGCTATTCAATGAACAATATCGCATTATTACATATCATATTTGGCAACACACTATATAAAATGTGTTGTGCCAATCAGAAGCAAAAAAAAAAAAAAAAAAGGCAATGTCTTCAGTTTACAATGATAAACTTGTGTTCAATTTTCTACACATTTTGCATAGCTTAAATGTTTAATAAGTTTGTTTCAAAATAAAAAATGATATTTACATATAAGTTATTATAAAAATCTTATTAAGAATTACATTATATATTTTACAAAAACCTTTTTGATTCTGTTCATTCAGAGATGAATATAATCAAACACTTTGTCTAAGAAAACTTTAAGGCGTTATGGCCTGTTATGAAATGCAAATACACAGGTTTATTATTTATAAATATAAGGCTTTTTAACTGTCTTTCTTAAATTTGAAAAAAATATATCTTCTAAAAACAAAATCTCAGATGATGCGCTTGAACACAAATTCCATAAAATTATAAAATCCATCTGTAAATAAAATTGGTTTCATTACAATTTGATAGGATACCACATTCTTACAACTTATAGTGATCCTTATAGAAGGTTCCTTGGTTGGACCAGTACTTTGAAAGTACAGAACATTCAGATCCGGTCATACACAACATGGATGATATATGACAATCACAACACATGATGCACTTTTGTTGATATTCTTGCTTACCACCGTGTAAAAACACAGGTGTTGTAGCTTTAGTAAATACGGTTTAAATAAAGGTATGATACAGAAAGGTCTTTACTGAAATCATTTCCCTCCAACCATATGTCTGACTCAATAGCTAACAAAATATTTGATTTCTTCCTTGCTAGAATATTCATACAGAAATATCTTCTTTGTACTAAAATCTGTCATTACTTTTAGGATATTGTTAATGTATACTTTATGATGTAAACATATTTTGTATGTATTTTTATCATCATTAAAATGCTTATTGCTTAAATATAAATAAAACAATTAAATTACTTGAAATGTCACAAACACATTTATCAGTTTTTATGTATACAATATATATTCTCAGATTTAGACAATATATCTCCGGAAGAAATTGAATACAACTATTTTAATACCCTGAAATAGGCAGAAATGCCTCAAAAATAATATGAAATATATGATTTCTGATAAAGTGAAAACTCTATTGATAAATATGCATTTAGAAAAGTCTTTTTGATCCACCCAAAAATTTGAAACATGACATTGTTTGTCAACAATTTCATAATATGTGCAACTTAACAACTTTATGATAAAACATAATATATAGAAAAAAGAAGTCACAACATGATCAAAAACAGAATTATAACAAATATATATCACAGCAACATATCATAACAAGTCTTTCGTCTTAAAAATGAAAAATAAAATAGCATTACCATATGAATATTCTCTACACAACAATATCTGCTTAAGTATGCATATTAAACACAAAAAAATCATTTTTCATCACAAAAAGCTGTCAACGACGTTTTAACAATGTTCCTCTACTCAGCAGAGAAAGAAATAGAAATAGACTTCAATTTGTAATTTCTACATATTTGGACCTATGTTACACACCAGCCGTAACTACCTATATTCGGAACTGTGAGACTCCTTGTGGCGTGGGTGTGCGGAGTGAGAGATCTTTCCAACGGCGAGTGTTTCCACTTCCTGTGTGGACTGGACGGACTTCTTGCTTTTACTAATTGGCTTTGGGACATTATGAACACTTAAATGGACCACATCAACCTGATCTTGAAACACCACCCTTCCGGACGATGTTCGGATGGGTGGAAGTGGATCCGCATGCTTGATATGCACTAATTCTGCTTCCTCATCCGACCGCAGGAACGGTTTGATTAACTCCGCTGGGGAATCTGATCGACTAGTCCCACCCGACCCATCGCGAACAATTCCACTAGCTAGGACAGGGTTTAAATCTTTATGGGAATGTCCGTGTTCTTCTCTGCCATGATCTAGTGTCCTACGTATGTGAAATGCGCGTTTTGGATTTGACCTACTTTCTTTTGGTGGTGCAGGTGCATGAGCACTAACAGTGGCCTGGTTCATCAAAAAGCGTTCTTTTTTGTGTTTCAGCAGTTCATTTTGTAAGTAAGCATTTGTGTTCGCGGCAGACTCAAGTTCTGCCCTCAACTGTTCTATATCTTGATTCTTCATTCTCAACTCCTCCATGTGTTTCATTTTCTGTCTCTTATATGTATATTCATTCTCTTTTATGAGTTTGTCCTTCTTCTCCAGTTCCACCTCAAGTTCGTGCTGCGTCTCTCGCTGAGCATCGATCATGTTCTCCAGATGCTTTATGTGATCCTTGGTCTCAGGGTCAACTACAACAGTTCAAGGGGTCAAAAAGACTCAAATTAGCATAGATACATACCAAAAATGTTAAAAAAAACTTTTTACTTCATGAATATCCAAAACAAAAATGAAGAAAAAAAGGAAGAGTATATTTATCATTGTTTGACAGTTTCATTATTTGAATGGCATCATGTAATTTGCGTGGTAGCAGTAATTACTAGGACGGAAATAACTGCTGCACAGTGATTGACCAGGATATATTTAGTGGTGGGCTGACTAATCATAAAGTCAACAAATCAGTGACAAGCTACTGGTTGACATGATGATGATAATGTTAATAATTTGTTGACAAATTACTGATGAAAAAACAAATTGTTGTTCTTGATATTTCCCCAAATTAAAATATGATACTTGAAAGTTTCACTTTGAATTTTGGTCTCTGTCTTTATTTCCATTCAAAGTTTATACATGTATTTGAATATTTGAGAAATTAAGATCTATACCTTCAGTAAAGAATACTTTAAAAAATTTAAAATAGACATTAAATGTCTAATAGATATTTGCTCCAAAATTGCTATATTTTGTATTAAATCCCTATTAATTGAATAGTCAATGACTTTTGCCTCTGATTAATCAACTTAACTTTTTTAGACTGATTACAATCACTACATATATTTGTTTTAAAAAAGTGTAAATTCAAGAAACTGTCAAAATAAGTCATGACAAATGACTGAGATTAGTTCTGTTTACAACACAAAGTAAAAGATGAAACTACCTGTTTTCCCAAGATCCAGTCCTGCCATATTTAGCTCAAATGTCAAATCTGTAAAAAAGAAGTAAAATAACAGAAAAATTTGAATTTAAATATGAAGTACTGAACAAGCAAATACACATTAAATACATTTTATGTTAAAGTCATCATCGAATATCCATGGCAATTCAACAGATCGTTTATAGGCTGTGGGATATTTCAGCTGAATTTGGTTGTTTTAGGGTGTGTCAAATTATGCCATTTCATTGGTTATATCACGTTTTTAAAACCAATCATAAAGACCGTTTATTACAATACAACTACCAGACACAGTCATTTTTAAAAACTGTTAACATGGCTTTTAAACCTCCCTGTAGAAGAGTTTTGCATTCATAAATCGCATTTTCATTGGTCAATAATTTAATCAATAACTCCTGTATTACAACGGTATGCTTGCAGGTTAACATTTTCTAGACATGTGACAATGAAAGCAAAGCTTCATAACATACTGGGAGTACAGGGTCTCTATACTCTTTCAATTGTTTGCTATTGTATTTAATTAATCAAGAACCACACATGTAGAGGACAAGGAATGACAACTTTTTCTGTACATATCTTTCAGAGATTTCTAGGGCTGTTACTGATTCTCATCATTGGTTATTGACAAAATTGATAAATAAGTAAAACAAACATAAATGATATATTAATTCTTGTAAATTTTCTTATAATAAGACTATTATCTCATATTTTTGACAAATTATTAAAGCAGTGTTTGTGTTTGTCATAGATTTTATTGAGTCCCAGGAACACTAGGCCATATAAAACACTGAGTCCCAACTGTTTTTTTTTTTTTTTTAAAAACCAAGCTTTTCTTCACATTATTTAATTTTGAGGTATTAGTTTGCAAATAATGTAGATCCAGACAAGAAAAGCTCCTATGCAAGATAGGTCAGCAGTGTTTGCTATTACAAATCATTATTATTTAGAATGTACACCGAACATTTCATTGAATTATGCCATCTGTGTTTGGTGCCATAATTTTTTTACAAAAATCATTTTAAGACCGCATATTCAACTTCAGTATGTAAAAACAGTCTAGACAAGTGCTCTTGCATTATAGTGTTCACTGTTTTACCAGAAAAAGTTCACTTTTAGTTCATAAAATACATGTAGAATATTGTTGAGAATTTAAAAAACAGGCATTTCCAGTTATTCTTTAGGAGAAATGTTAAAATGCAGACGATTAATGTCCCATAACCTTGTAATTAAAACCACCTGTCAAAACTGGTTTAAAAGCATAGGATGCTAAACAACTGTATTAAGCAGTCTCTGACATGTAGGTGTGTGGTGCTTAAAAAAAAAAAGGAGGGGGGGGGGGTACTGATTTAGGACTCCTGCATCCCAAATGATGTTCCCAATTTAAACATGAAAATCATTTACAACAAAATCCAACAACAATATGCTTTCATACCGTGTCGTTATATATAACTTAGATTTAATAATTCATCATACATACTATATAGTTACATGAGTAAGCATTGTTCTACTTTTGTATGGTGGTTTCTTCTATTTTCTCTATTTTTTATTAACCAAATTAAACAGTTTCAGTTTTCTTTCATATTATAATTAAATTAAACAAGAGCACCGCATACGGATGCCAACACTCATCTTTTGGAAGTGTCTGAGTAATGGGCAGGCTATATTAAAGTTTTTGCACTACAAAGACACTGAAGACAACAACAATGACCCAGTGATCATAATAGCTCAACTTTTTCTTTTAAACAGACAAGCTAAAAATGGGACATGGCTTATATAGGGCAATAAGCACATTTCCTAAGTAGCCCTTAGTTGGGGTATCAGGGCTCTCCTTTGACCCGAGCTCCCGGGTTTTGACCCGGGAGATTTCTCAATGACGCTTATTTGACCCGGGGTAAAATTGTACCAAGCGTCATTTTGACCCGTGGCAATAACAGCTGGTGCGTCAATACCAACAGATCAGTCGATCATTAAAGTACCGCCTCAAACAGATTACGTGATCATTAAGTGCAAATGACCCCCCATTGACTCTTTATCACTGTCAATTACTCTAATTAGCCTAATAAATTCTCGTATTGCTTCGACAATCTTCGTATACACCACTACATGTAATCGCCGATTGCGTAACCAACCTAATTTCAAATTCCCGTATTGCGTCGGCAATCTTCGTGAACTCTGTTAGCTTCTGTACACGAGGTTGCTGGATCCCGTTTTTACGACGTGAGAAAGATTAAAGGCAAGGAACCATGACAAAATGTGTTTACTTCCTATGGATGTTACTCAGGTTAATTACCAATCGGAATCGGCTGAAATTTTTATTGTTTGATAATAACAAATAGTTTAATGGCAGTACTTTAACCATGCTGGTTTAAATGAAAGGTGTGATGATTGTAACAAAGAGGTACGATTAGTCTGTCAACTGAAAATATTGGACCAAAACCGAAAGTAGATCGACTCTTACAGAATCAAACAAGGTTTAAAAAAAAATAAAATAAAGAAGAAAAAATACACACATAATGATGAAGGTAAGTAAAACTTTTATTTTTCCTTAGCTATCTTTCTGTATTGAATAACTGATAATGATTTGAGCAATTATGTTTTAATATGCCTGGATATTTATCTATGTAATTTTGAATGATATTGTCAGATTTTTTGATTTTTTTTGACTCTTGAAAATTTGCCATTACCAAATATCATCTTTTGTTTTCTACTTTAAATAAAAAAATATTGCAGCAGTCATTTTCTTTCCACATTAAGGGAATAACTTTTTCACCATTTTTTTAAAAATAAAACCTAGATTTTCTAGAATTTATAAATTAAATTATCCTGTTTACATTTGAAATTGACAACAGTTTATTATGATGTCTTGGACTATTCCATGATAAAAATGCAGCTTCCCAATGTGACTACACTTCTATGTAATGGAACAGATTATAATTTTTATTTTCATTTATTTTTTGGTTGACTATTTTTCAGGAGTTCCAGTCACATGCTTTGTGTTTCATTGTGAAATAATCTGTCATTGATGGCCCAGAATGAACTCATCACCACTCAGCAGGAGAAAGGGGGCTACCTTCCTAGAGAACAAATCATCAGCATACGCCATTGTCCAGATATTTATTATATTCTTGTGTTTTGTATGCAATATTAAAGAAATAAATTTAATTTTCATTTTGTTTTGTTTTGATTTAAAACAGGATTACTTTTAATCAGAACACTTATTGCAAATAATATGTACATACAATAAACAAGTATATATTACATACAAACTTTGTTAATCTAAACGTATATCGCTACATGTAAAATTTGTGACATATTACGATCTAAGCGAAATACTGTAAATTTTATTTGACTCTTAAGAATTTGTTTTTGACTCTTGAAAATTTGGCCCCAAGAGTCAATGACTATTGGGTTTCAAAGACTATGGAGAGCCCTGGGTATAAAGATTCAAATACTAGATACCTGTGCATTTCTTCTGAAGCCTCTGTATCTCTTCATGCAAGGCTCTGAGTGTTGCAGCATGCTCCTGCTGCATGAAGAGAATGTTGGTCTCCATGTTTCTTTTATATGCTGCCTCTTGATTTGTCATCTTTGCCTTTCTTTATTTGTCACTTCTAATTAAAAAAATCTGAAACAAATTTAAAAGAGTAAAGTTTATTCATCAGTTAATTAAAAACTGACTCAAAATGGAATATCAAATCTGATAATTGTATATTTTATTCTGATTCACAAATGGAAAGAAAATTATGAAAGTGGCCTATACTTGTCTGTAAATTATTCTTTTCATTTCAGGCTTCCACACTAGGGAAACTGTGCGGTCTGGAGAAAAAAAAACTAGGAACTCTGATATATTTAATTAAATTGGGAAGATTTTGAGATGAGACTTATTATAAAAAACGAATGCCTTTTGAGTGGTCTTAGGGTGAAAATGTTGTTTTTTGCACCCTTTATATAACGATTTCCAATGTTCTCCCAGATTATTGAAGGGCCCATTAAGGTCTGTCTGGTACTTAAATTTGCTGTCGCTCACTGGGGGTGACACATAACCAGCAGGACATCCCAGAAAGCAACATATTCATTCCTCTTTCATGGTCTCACATTGGGTGCATAATTTACTATAGTGACAATAATGTGGGAAATGATCTGCTGTGATCTATGTCATTTTCATTAAAGTTCGATTATCACTGTAAACATTGAGCTATCCTGCAGCTTACACAAAGCTGGATAGGCTGTTTGCAAGCTCCTAGGATTAGGCTTGCACATGCACATTTTTCTACTCCTTACATGTACCGGAAAAGCTGAACTTTTCCAAGTCTCTCCTCTTTACGGATTATAAGCACCGTGACATAACAATATCAATATATTGTATCACAACAACTTACGACGTTTTCATTACCCCACCCACTTCCTTTCTATGCTTTTTGCTATATTCAGAAAATATGTTCATAATTTTTACACTATATTTCATGTAATCTACAAAAATATTGATTGACAATCTTCTAACCTGTATTCTTTTTCCCGTGAGCGCATGTTTCAGTGATGTTAACCTATTATGCAGTCTAAATAAAGCGCTTATTTTATTTTTCTCTTACTTTTCCAAGAGATAGTTTTCCCTCACAACAAGAATGCTGTTGCATTGTGGGACATGTGAAATTTATTTATTTTTATTTCCATAATTATCTTTAAATTTTTGTTTTCTGTCTCTCGGTAGTGAAAAACAAAAGCAATATTTCAAAGAATCATAAGGATGACGACAGAAATAATTAATATAAAATTAGTAATTATTTTTCTTTTTTATTTCAATCTCGCTAGTACGAGATTGCAGAACGAGATCATAACAAAACGAAAGTAATGGCAGCATCTTGTGGAGTTGTAGTTTGGGAATGGCAAAATGAATTTGGATTCTGGCGTCCATATGAACCCAATATATCATATTTCATCGAAACAAATAAGCTGAGTTCTATTCCCGTGCAGCTCGGCAATGCAGATCCAAAGTTGTATCAGTATTTGATAGACTATCAAAATATGTGTCAAGTTCGACAAGGCACAGGTAATGTAGCAAAATTATAAACATACATCAATATATTGACAGAACTTTACACGATTGTTTCGTTGCACATGGTAGGCTAAGTATGTCGACGTCAAGAATCGGCAGATTTAAATGAACCCAAATTTTAACAGCCAGATCATTGTTATGTCTTTATATGATTTGACAGCCCATCTTAATCGTTAAAAATAACAGCACTGAATAGTGTCATTGAAGCACATGATGGGTGCGTGACAGATGGACAATAAATGGACAAATCGGTATGTTATGATTGGTCAGTATGTTTTGGTAGGTAGGTAAAGGTTGATCACTGACTAACGTTAATTTTGTTATCAGCCAAGTTCAGTTAACCTTAAGTCATTAATTTTAGCATTTGTATCCATGTTGTATCATAGCATATAGAGTTTTGCCAGTATATTCAATATGTTGAATGTGGGCAGTAAACGGAAGAAGAAGAGTGTAAGCTGGGAACCAAATCCGTAACTGTTGCGAGCGTTGTGATTAACTGAACGCAGCCCAGCTTACATAGTTTGTAAAAATGATTGTTTTGTAATCTCCCTATGTGTTTTTAACTAACTTACTGGTCTTGTTTTAAATTAATATAATCTTGCATGATGTATCCTTAAATTGATTCTGATCTTATTGTTTTAAAGTTTAATGCATAAACATTCTACCTTACAGGCTGTTATGTTAATTTGTTGTAGTCTTTGTTTTTATCAGTAAATAGCTTATAGATAATGTTACAACCAACTTGAAATAAAGGTTCTTGTATCTTGGAAGTTGTATCTAATCAGTAATGTTGTTGGTCATAATATTCTGGCAAAGATTTAGGAAAAATGTCACCGTCCACATGCGTGGATTGTAATTTGCTATATGGCCCATTAAGTTCACTCTGCACACAGCTGTTCATAAGTAACCACTTTATACTGTTGTGATTAATTTGTAACCAAACCAATTTGAAACCTCTTTTTTAGGTTTATTTTTACTGTTTTCAGGTCAATTTGCAACTTTTTTCAAATCACGGGTCATTTGTAACCAGTTTTACCTGTTGATTTGTAACAATGCTATATAAAGTAGGATTTCATTGTTTGCAGATAAAGCTAATAATTATGAATACTTAAGACTGTCAGAGAACTTACAGTCATATCATATTTGTTATAAACACAGTTCTAATTCTACAGATATTTTCGAAAGGGCCTGCTCAATCTGATTTATTTTTTTTCTTGACTCTTGTGTTTTGAAAAAAAAATCTTTACAACTTAAATTTTAAAGACAAAATATGATAATTATTATGCATTTCGTTTCTGAAGAGTTTGGCGAGCATATAATTTACTTACATAAGCATAGTTGAAAATTCATTACCATATTAACAAAGTAATCGGTGCACCTTTTATATGCATATTTCAATCCATATTAAATACCTCTATGATATTATCATCTATTGAGTTAACACACAAAATAAGCATCTTTAACCTGAGCTGTAATACGATGTTTATGATGAGTAGTTTCATTAATAAATGTTGTGTCTGTGACTGCAGAAGAAAAAAAGAGAATAGATATAAATGATAGGTTTCAACTTGCATTGAATTCATGAAATAACATGGGGGAAGGTTTTTTTTTTTGGTTTCTTTTTTTCTTTTTGTTTTTTCTTAATGCTATAACCATGGGTTACGTTTATGTCTTTGTAATTCGATCAAAGTACATGCGTTCCTCCTTTACTCAGATTTTCATGATTCATCACGTTTTTATGCACGATTGCCAAACATTCATTTCAAATAATATTTATAACAGTTGGAAATATGTTTGATGTAATGTGACTTGCATATTACATCATTAAATGCAAAACCGATATCTGGACTGTACTCCGCATACTAAACCGACTTGACTTCGACATATGGCGCGTAAACATCGAGGGTTAAGAGCAAAACAATGCTAAGTGCTGGTATGTTCTTATGTACCTAGCATAGTTTCACTTTCAACCCTCAACTTGTTTCCTTAGGCCACTGTCTTAACACTTTGAAGGGTACTGATAAGCATCATATATACACGACACTGTCTGACAGCATCGTGTAGGTGTGTGTACTGGTGTCATGCTGGGAAGTTACAAGACAAGACGCGAAAGCGTGGTTCTCTGTTACCGAGGCAAGGTATGATTTGGTAAGCAGACAAATTCAGACGCCCCGGTGATTCTGATTGAGATTTTAGGCGCCCCGGTGACTCTGATTTCAAAATTCAGGAGCCCCGGCCCCGGGGCGCTTGTTGCGTCTGTGGAAAGGCCTGAGAGATATTTTACTAATCAATGTCTCAGGTTCATGAGATAAGACTCCATCTTAAAGATATTGAGTTGAACTTTTTATGTAGATGTCTTTGATGAGTTAAAGATCAAGTTTGTATTTACCTCAACATTTTTGACAGACAACTTAACATGCCTTAAGAAAATATCTGCTAATAATTTCATAACAGGTTTGGGCATTCATGCTGTATTGACACATAAGTTTTTCATCAATAAATGTGATTTATATATGTGTTATCACATGTATTTGATTTTCATATTTAGGTACCCAGAGGCCCTTGCGGCGCACAGTTCATCCATCATCCAGTGCGGTTGCCAGGGGTATAACTTGGCAGTGGGAGGGTGATGCCCCAGGGTCGTGGAGTGATTTTGATATTGAAATCACACAGTTTCTTGAAGACTGTTTCTCTAGGAAACAAAACTTTGTGGATTTATCCAATTCTCCTTTTGGTTTGCCATATCATGTTGATCTACAAAACATGACACAGACTAGAATACAAACGCAGCGAGTGAGAAATATCAAAAGAGCATTCCTGCCTTCCTCCTATCCACCTGATTTACCATCCGCTAGTGTTGCCATGGGAACAAAGAGGCAGAGTGGTAGCATTGGTACAGGACTTGTGAACAAACATTCTCATTCTAAAAAGCTTAAGACATCAAATATGAGTAATTCAAGTTTAGCTTTACCATCAACCAGTTTTCCGTCATCTGTGAGTTCATTCAGTGGCCATCAAGGATTTGTTGGCAACAGTATGCCAGTTAATCAATTACAACCGAACTTTGTCTCCCAGAATGCACCTGGATCGCTACCTCAGACAACCTCTGTTAGCGTCCTCGGTTCTGTGTCCGGTCCTCTCACACGGCGGAGATATCAGACTTTAACCCACCAAGGGCAGGTGTCGGCCAGTCTGTCACAGAACCCAATCAATCAGACTGCTCATAGCAATTTGGCTCAAACTCAGCCTCCGCAGACTGGCACGATGCAACCTAACTATAACTTAAATGTAGGGTTTGGTAATGCGGCTGGCTTCCAGCCCTCCAACAGTTTCCCTGCACACGGGTCCAGCATATCCCACCCAGGTTTACATGTGTTCGGCGGTTATGGGCTCTTTCCTGGTATGCAGAGCAGTGGTAATAACATTGCGCCAATGTTTCACCAAGGGTAAGTCACACTTTACATTTGTTTTTTGTTTTTTTTTGTTTTTTTTTATTGTAATCAGTATGTATATTTATAGGAAGGTAAATAAATTACAGGGCTCTCCTTTGACTTGGGACTCAGGGTTCCGACCATGGAAATTTAAAAAATGGTGCATTTTGACTCTTCAAAATTTTACTTTTCAGGGCTTCAGGGATCAAAATAACATAGAAAAAATGCAAATATTGCATGTATTTGGTGTTTTTGGACAGGCTTAGCTTGGTCCAATGAATGTGTCTTCACAATGTTGCCTTAATATATTATATTCATGTATTGCTTTAATCTGTAATAAGTTTTGAAGCAGATTTGCATGGATCAGTCTATTTACTGTAAGTTGTAGCTCACCTGAGCTTGTAGTGGTCTGGGTAAGGTATGTTTAATCTCTGTCTTCATTCATTTTCAATTATTTACATTTGGTTAAGGCCCATGAAATACTTGAAAAATATAAAATGTTAATACTGCTTACAATCTAGCATTTTCAGTTATTAAGCATTGTTAAAGAAACTTGAGAGACCTTATCATACCCCCAAATACGAATATGGAGGCTATATTACAATTTAGCATCACGTCCATCAGTCTGTCTGTCGGTAGGTCAGTCCGTCTGTAGACAAGATCTGTCGTTCCTATTTCCTGACTACCATTGGCCAGATTTTGATTAAACTTGCCTGATAAATACCGAGATTAGTTGCGCATATAGTTGGCACATCATGATTCACTTGAATTTAAATGAGTTATGGCCCTTTTTTGTGTCACCTGCTGTAAGTAGAGGTGACACATCAGGATCACTTTTCCGGCATCTGTCCATCTGTCTGTCCGTCACACTTTTTTCCGTCACGCTTCAGCAGGTGACGCATGTGTTTCAAAGAACACTTTTGTTATATTTATTGAATATTTTTTGTCCACACTATATCTCGGCTTCCAATGGTCCAGTGACCACCATACCCTCTCTCATTAGATCCAGGGTGACATATGTGAGAGGGTACGGTGGTCGCCCGTCTTGGTGCTCCAGTTTTCTCCTACAGCAATGACCAGTGCACCAAATATGCCAAAATCCAGGTCATAGAGAAGTTATAAGAATTTGTTTCATAATTGATGTAAAAAATAAAGTTTAAAGTGTAAATCCCCGTATAGACAGAATTTGATACCTTGGCAAACAGAGCAAGCTCCTTCCAGGAGCTGCCTAATCAAGGTTTTGAACATGCAATATTGTAGCTTAGGTTTTTACACAGTCTGCATGGCAAAGAAAGATTGATAGTTTCATATACCTTGTAAAGTTTAGTGATCTTTAATGATCTAGTATGACTGGGTTCCTGCTGGCCATCGCCACTGTCGCCAATGGCTCTAAAAATAAAAAAAATTGGCTCAAGAAATTTCGAAATGGAAAAAGTATTTGGTAACAATATTTTTCATGAATGGTGCCACTTTTAAAATTGTATTTTGCTTGGTTCTCGATAATGGTTTAAATGATGGCATATCCAAATGTTGATATAACAGTTATCAGGTCATAGCTTGTAACATGAATATTGATTATTCATGAGGTAAAAATGAGGCAATCATATGTTTGTGTTTTATTGTCAGCCATCATTTTCAGACATGTCCAGTTTAGTGGACAAATATCGACAATTCCTGAGCTGGGTACAACTTCATGACTATTTAAGTTTGTGTATTCATACCAGATGCAAGAACCACTAACTCAAAATGTGTGGAATCATCTGTAGTAGTTCTACAGTAGATGTGGTCACTAGAGCTGGTGGTAGATAGCATTTCCTTGTTAACTGTGATATGGTAAAGAGACCAGGAAATCTTATCTTAAGATTCTTTATCTTACACTGATATGAGCTGGCTACCACTTATAGTTCTTTTTGTTCTTTGAGAAGTTCAAGTGTATACTATTGCAATGGGGTCTGGCACGAAAGGTGATATATGACTCACCTTTCCTGCCAGACCTTTTCATTGTATTGATAACTGCAGCTACATTATGAGAGACTGTAGAGTGATTTGGACGGGGGTGATTTTGTATGGCATAAAGAATTTCAGTGTTTTTTAAACAATAATTTAAAGTTCACGAGAGAAAGTTTAAACATGGTGTAATAATATAATCATAATACAAAATAAGAAATAGTGATAAGAAAAACATTCAATATGGATAAACTGTTAATTACTTACAAAACCTACTTGAAAACACAAGTTACTTGAGCACATCTCCGAGAATTCTCACTGAGAATTACGATTTTTCACCGAGTAGCTTATCTCTTGGTTTAGGTTTTTGAGAGTGCTTAAGAAATCATTATCACCCCCTCACATACATTATGCCTTTAGCAATAAAATGTAAAGGACTCAAGGCCATGAAATTACACAACTTTAAATCATGTGTATAGTGTTTATATGTATATAAAGACAATCTCAGTATTTGCAGATTTATTGTTTTTAACTGAATATGTTATGTAAATGTATTGAAATTAATCAGGGTTCCCACAAGGATTCTGAAAGCTTAAAAAAAGTTGGGAGTTCTCCTATATATTCATATATAGGGGCTGCTCTGAAAAACCGGAGTCCCTGACCCCAAACTTGGGAGTTTTTTTCCTTCTTTTTTAATCCCCTACTGGTGTTTACACTGGAGGGGACTATAGGTTTGCCCTCCGTCTCTCCATCCATCTGTCCGTCCGTCTGGATGTCCAGAAATCTGGATCCCACGATAACTCAAAAACCTTGGTAGTCACCGTATATGAATAGATGGCAGTATGGAGATTCTGCATGTCTGTTTTTCTCTCTCGGACCAAAATTCTGTTTGCTATGGTAACAGAAGAATTATGCAGCTCACCAGTAGGGGAATCATGTGTTGCATGCAGCACCAGTTACTTGTTATAATTGTATTGTTGTTAGAATCTGAGTCAGGACTCTCAATAAGGAGTAAATTAGAACCCTTGTTTATGCTGCCAGGTAAATACGTAAGTCGTAACTTAATTCACATTTCACTGAATGATTTTGTAACATTATGACTAAGGTATGGACCTCTAAAAGGGCTGAACCGTCCTTGGTGGCCAAGTGGTTAGATTGTCTGCCTTGGGAGCGGGAGGTCATGGGTTTGTTCCACAGCCGTGACATAACAAATCATAAAAAATGGTATTGGTATCACTCCCTTGCTTGGGGCTCAGCATATAAGAGTAGTTCCAGGACTGGTTGGCCCGGTGTCAGGATAATATGACTGGATGTGGTATCATGCCACATGTCTATGGCGTGATACTGCAGTGTGACAGCACTATATCTATCTCAAGTAGACATCGTCTCCAAATGATTGAAATACTGTCAGTGGGACGTTTAAGCCAACCAAGAAAAAAAGGGTAGGGGGGTGGGGGCGGAATTCTAGGGTTTACAGGTTTTGCTGTGACTATTTTAGCCTCACATTTACTTAATGTTAGAATAACTAGGTCCCCTGCAGCAAACATTATCACAAACAAATCCATTGTGTTCTTTTGTGTAAAGTAGTTAAACTCTCTATCACTGGTCATATGGTTCGATCCCAGCGTAGCTAGTGGATAATCTAATTATTAGTCCCCTACAGGCATTGCCGATGGGGACTATATATTTGCACTCCATCTGTCCATCATTCCATCAGTCCATCCATCAGTCACACACATGTTTTCCAGGCCTTTTTTCTAAACGCTTGCAGATCTAATATTTGGTATGTGAGTCAACCACCATGAGTTGCAGATTAGGTTCGAGCTTTGTTCTGGTCCACTGATTGATGAATGTCCATCGTCCGTCCGTCTGTCGTCCACAATTAGTTTGTTTGCACTCTGGCATCTTCATTTCTTAAGCAATCATCACTCGGCCAAGTTCGATTAGGGCTGGTATCAGCCAATTAGGTCAGGAGTTATGTCCTTTTTAGTATTAAAAAATGCCAGACTTTGTTTGCACTCTACCATCTTCATTTCTTAAGCAATCATCTTCAAACTTTAACCTTTTAGGAAGGAAGCCTCTTTTAGTATTAAAAAATGCCAGTTTTCACTTTGTTTGCAATCTAGCATCTTCATTTCAAATTCTTAACCAATCATCTTTAATCTCTATAACAATGTTTATAGCTACAATCTCATGGTCAAGTTCGATTATGGCTGATATCGGCCATTTAGGTCAGGAGTTATGCCCCTTTTACAATTAGAAAAATGCCAGATTTTACTTTGTTTGCACTCTGGCATCTTCATTTCTCAAGTAATCCTTTTCAAACTTTATGGCAATGTTTATTACTACATGTATAATCTCTCAGCTAAGTTCAATTATGGCTGATATCGCCCAATTAGGTCAGGAGTTATGCCCTTTTTAGTATTAAAAAATGCCAGACTTTGTTTGCACTCTAGCATCTTCATTTCTTAAGCAACTATCTTCAAACTCTATGACAATGTTTTCAAACTGATATCGACAAATTAGATTAGGAAGTATGCCCCTTTTAATGTTTAAATTTGCCAGATTTCACTTTGTTTGCACCCTAGCATCAATCATCTTCAAACTCCATGACAATGTTTATCACCATATTCTTTTGGCCAAGTTCAAGTATGGCTGATATCGGCCAATTAGGTCAGGAGTTATGCCCCTTAGCATCTTTATTTCTTAAGCTATCATTTTGACTTCAAATTTTGACCACTGCAGTCACTGTTTAGTTTGTGGAATTATAAATGATCTCATGGATTATGTATTCAGAACAACTATGCTTTAATTTAGTAACTTGTACAGGCAATGAAGGCAGTTTTTCTAAGGTGAGCGTCTTTAGGGCCATCTTGGCTCTCTTGTTTATGAATTACGGGCCTTGAATTAGAAAATTCTTTAAAATAGCAGTTAGACTTTTTTTCTTAATGCTTGCAGATATTGATCTAGTATTTGGTATGTCAGTTTACCACCATAAGTTACAGACCAAGTTCTAGTTTCGTTCTGGTCTACTGATTTTTGATGAAATTACGGGCCTTGGAATTGAAAATTTCTTTAAAATAGCAGTTTTCTGGACTTTTTGGTATTCATTGTTGTTTTCACTTTCATCAAAAGTATTGATCAAATAACTGACTTGTTTGCAGAGTGACGAGGGGCAGGGGTTCTTTGTTTTCTATTTGCCAGTAGAGGGCTTTAGTATTACATAAGAAATACTTTCAGGATGCTTGTTTAATATGAATATATCTGTAGACAGGTCCATTATGTTGGGAGTGATGGGGGATGAAATTAACAAAATAAAATTCAGTATTTTTGTGGCTCATTGGTTGTCTGTTGATCTTAAGGGTGTGGGTATGAGCACTAGTTAGGATTTTTTTCACAAAATTCTCATGTACAGAATAATAATCTGTAAGGAACTGTCTATCATAAAAATTATTTTCTCAATTTAGGTAAAACAAAAAAGTTTAAACTGAAAACATTATATTGATTTTGAATAACTACAATTATTGTTCCCCATTTTGTGGAGTGGGAAAGACTGTTCCATTATCGCAAGACTGATCTTAAGAGAAATAGGGGAAGTTACACAAAATATGTACAATAAATAAGGATGAAATTATAGCCAAAGAGTCATTGTCGTTTGATCGCTGTATCTCAGAAGTTAGGCTAATGAAAGCTTTGTCTGAGAAAGACCTCAAGACTGTTTGCAGGAGTCAGTATGATCAATACAAAATAGCTGTGATAGAAATTCTGACTGAACATTGGTGGGGGTTTGCGCATCGGATATTGGCATCCTGTCTATCTCATGAATAATACATCTTGATGAGAAGAAACATGGTATAAATCTATAGTGGGGCGAGGAAATCTTCTGCAGATGATGGAGAGGATGCTTTCAATGTGATGGTTTGTGACACTGTCTGACCATGAGTGTTTCACAACACTTCTTGAACTAATATTTTCTCTAACTAAAAAATCTCAGAACTTAAAATTTCTAGAGTTTTGGAAGTTATGTAGACTATTTTCTGTAAGAACATGCTTTTTATAACACATAATTATACAGTTTTTTTTTTTTTATTCTTTAGATCAGTAAATGATAGAAGTCCTTGAATTTCTAAACTTCAGATTTTTCATGCCCTTTATTTTTTTGCCTAGAGAATGAAAAAAAATTGCATTCTTGCTATTGTGAACATGCTCTTACAGGAGAGGGTCCTGAATTTATAAGAAAAGCTTACTGTTTTCAGTAATGTTGGATTTGAGGATTTGAGTCTCAAGTTTAGATATTCCATGAAACACAGACCAAGGTTTCATGTAATGGTTGATGTTCAAGCATTGCAGACATTTTGGATCAGTTTGTCCATTAATGTCGTCAACAGAATCAGCTGCAGTGTTTTGGAATACTGCTTGCCTGTCTCAAACTCCACCAACAATACTTACCACTAAGTAAATTCTTAACCTAGGTAGATACACTTTCCACCATCACTATTTTATGACATATTCAAGTACATGACTAACAATAATTAATTTGAAATGATTTTTTTTAAATTTTTTTTTTGGTTTTCAGGGGAGATAACTCATGACAGCAAAATTATCAAGGGGAGGTAAAAAAACCAAAAACTTCTGTCACATCATAACATGTCAATTTGTTCCATTTTTGACATTTAAATATAGGATCTCGCATGAGTTGTCATATAATACGATTTCAAGAAAATGGTAAAAAGCTCGCCAGAGGCTAGCTTTTTACCATTTTCTTGAACGAGTTTAATAAAATTTTATTTTATATGACAACTCATGTGGGATTCTTTTTATCCCATGAATTTAAATGCTGAGATTTAACAGAATAATAATATTTGACGTTTCGTGGGTTTTTGCACGTTGTTTTTATCCAATGAAGTTTAAAGGGTTAAATGATGTCATGACATTGTTATATTACACGTGTTATATTACATGGAAAACAAGGAACGTCATAATTATGATAAATAGGGAATATTATGTTGCAGTAGCTTTCCGTGGCTTTGTATTTTGCTCCGAGCAGCGTGGGAAGAAAGATATCTCGCGAGACCGAAGGTATATACCTTTATATACCTTTACATTTTCAAAACAGAAGAAGTCAGTTTTTAGGGTTTTGATGGTTTTATTACTTTTTTCTTAAAAAACAACAACAAAAAAAATCATCAATGGCAGATGAATTTTACTATGGAATTTAAGCCACGCCCTCACCTCGTGTCTGTTATTTGTGATAAGTTTGTAAAGAAATTTAAAGAAAAAAATAAAAACAATGTTTCTTTGATAATAATTAAAAAAAACAACACGAACATCCTTTTTTATCGTTTATTAAATAAATTTGACGAGATGATTTCTTTGATAAAAATAGAAACTGGTTCTCCCAGTAGTATTGGTTCTCATCTCTATTTACTACGTAGCGCCCACTTACAGCGGGAACCATGCCGAAAGTAGTCCGCACAGTGTGACGTCATACTATGTATTAGACGCTGATATAATACAGATTTTTAATCTGTTGAGTTGTATTTGCGTCTCGTATTTTGCGTGTTTTAGGGCCAGAAAATGTATAGGTATATAATAAAAGCTTATATTGTGAAGTTATATGCATGTCTTTGGTGGAATTGATGGCTATTAGGGTTCTAAAACCTTAAACATTCTTTGGGCATTGTCTTACATCATCATCCTTATGTAGGTCTATAGTAAGGGTAAAAGCTATGCCAAAACAACTAATTTACTCACATAATCTCCTGCAGAAATATATCAAACTGCTTCTCAATCCATCATGGAAAAACTACAATTGAACATATGGGGCTTGATATGGGAGATATCCAAAGTTCCCAGGGAAAACACATGTGTCTAAAAGTGTGACCAAGTACTATTTCATGTGCATGCAATGAATTCAGTCAGGATATACATGTATCCATAATTAAAATTACGTGAATATTAAGTAAAAATATATTTCAGCAAAACAAGAAAACCCAAATTCAGATCCAAGTTCTATTGGTTAAGATGTCAATATGTTGATTGCTATACTTTCCAGGGATCTTCATTAACTCATCTCGTTCACTTGGAGCAAATTGGTATACTATTGATGAGTCAAAATAGATTGGATTGGTTACTTACATTGGACAGGTTGCAAAATCAAGCCAGTATTGGGTATAATATATATTTTGGTAAACAGGTATCTTTGAGGCAACCCCTGCTCCCCTCAAAAAAAAAACAAAAAAAAACCTATAGTATTCTGCTTCATATAGTAGTTCTATGGCAACTGTGAACAGATAGTATATTTTACTCAAAACTTATTGTTCATTTCATTTCCCATTGCATTGCTATGGCACATTTAACCCTTTCCCTCATATAGACTCATTTTGACGCACTCAGTAGGTACCACATAAAACCTGATCTGCAGAAAACCACAGTTAAACCTTACCAAATTTAATTACAAAATCCTCATTTCCAGATCACTGAGGAGCAGCGAACAGCATAAAACCTGATCAGCCTGCGAGTTACTCGCAGGCTGATCTGGTTTTATGCTGTTCGCATAGGTCTTTTCATGGTTTTCTCTATGAGGGAAAGGGTTAATGATAATGAAAAGGTACCAGGATTTCACATGAAGGTGAAGGTCAGAATTTAGTTGGAATGGGTGATGGTACTGTCTTAATGAATAATGCATATATATGATAATAAATAAATTCTGTGAAGCGATTTTAAAGATAAATCTATTTTTAAAAAAAAAAAGAATATTGTGTGGATGCAACGCAATGGAGCAGGACTACAAACACCATCAAAAACTTGCTTTGGGACTTTTTGAGCAGAAATAATGAAATTTCAGCTTCTACATTTGTATATAATTCATATGAAAATCCCTTGAATTTGCCTTTAAGATGGCCGCTGATAGTAGGGATATTCACAGATATGGGAACTAAATGTTGTACACGTCTCAGACCAACATAGCATTGAATCCGGTTTAACTAATGGGTTACAACAATGATATCTGAAAACTTGTGTTGTTTCAATATTTGTGGTACAGTCAACTCCCGTTACATCGGCATCCGATACAACGGCAAATTCGGGATCCGGCAATAAAAGTCATGTTACGGATTTCTTTGTTCTTTATTTCTCCCGTTACAACGGCAAATTCGGTTTCCGGCACCGGCAGCAATTTTCGGCAAACCAATCTCCCTTTTATTATATAATCACCTCCGTTATATCGGTAGCCAAACCGACGGCTGATGATCATTGCCGATTATCGCCAGAGGCGTGTATATAGTCCCTAGCTGGTACACTACCTGTTTGTTGTGTATGCAGTTGTTAATTCGCAAGTTGACACGGTATTTACACGGATGATCACAGATGAGCGTTTGTTTACATGTGCCGCATTTCTTAGTGGAGATTTTCATTGTTTGAGAGAGTAATAAAATGGGAAGCCACTCCAGTGTACTTGTGAACAACGGGCCTTTAATTAGACTGAAAACCGTTGTTAGAGATTTAAATAGGTGTTGTCGTCTGTTTTTGTTTCTTTTATACGCGTAAAAACATGCTTTTGATCAAACCTATAGCTGCATTGTTTGCAGATGATATCGATAAGTGGTATTAACTAATGAGGTAATAAGTTGGTTTGTTTATGACACGGATTTCAACATGCCGTTCTTTACCAAATAAGTCGAGTTTCAATCAGCGAGTTGTCAGTTTGTAATGATTTTCAACAAAAGTTAACTGTACCTACCAATCAGAAAATGAAGGGAGAATTTCTTGAAGCGCGATAGATAAAGATATCCAATCATTAAACGCTTTTTATAATTGCTGATAATTATGGTTCGGTTTTATATTCTTACTTGTATCCTTATTTTCATTCCATTAAAAAAAAGTTAAAGTAATCACATTAAGAAAATAAACTGTTAGACTGGACGATAACATCCAAACAGGAGAAGATTTGAGCGACTCGACAATCATCGATATTGTGACGGAGACACGAGTTAATGAGCCAACAAGTGATATTGAGGATGACGAGGATGATCAGCCGGAGACCATTGTGTCGCGATGTGAGGCAAGAGACGGACTGTCTACCCTTATCGCTTTCATGGAGCAGAACCCAGCCATAGGTAAAGATCACCTTGAGAATTTGTGGAGAACAATGCGAGCTTTAAGTGCACATTCTGTGGGGCGCCAGGCGACGCTTATGGACTTCTTTACAGCGAAGCCTAAGATTTAATGTAACAGTTTGTGTGAATTGAATCATTATTTTATTATGAAAACACGTACGTTAAAAAGAGTGAAATGTGGGAAATCCAATTGCTTATGTTTCTGCTTGATGATGTCAATGTGTGAATTATTGATAACATAAATTAGATTCGAAAAAAAAGTGAAATAAAGATGAAAAAAATCTACTTAAAAATAATTAAAAAAATTATTTATCTCAATTGTGTTTGTTGTTCATTCTGTCTAATCCCTTTACGATATAATTATCTTCGTAAAGCTATTATACCTAACCGGAAGTTGTATATACATGTAGCGTTTACACATTTACAGAGTAGGATAAACAAAGAATACGCATTTAGTTTTACAGGTAAAAACCCCGTTTATTTACCAATCACACACATACTCACACATGTTACATAAAATACGAATACTATTTATTCATATGCATCAAAAAACGAATTAAAACCTTATCTTTTATAGTTTATAAAATATCCTTTTACCGAAAGTAACGATAAGGTTGAGTGGGTGGGATAAGTAAAATGGGAAATTTGGGTTTGCTCATTACATCGGCAAATTCGATATACCGGCAAAATTGAGATTTACGAACACTGCCGGTATAACGGGAGTTGACTGTATAATCAAATATACTGGTATAGCAAGCAGGTCATAACCTGTTGAACCCTGCTGTTTACTCACTTATCAATAGCTCTAATGTGGTGAGGGGTTAACTGCTTCAGCATAGTTGATATGATGATCTGCAATAGGAGAGGATTATCTGGATCAAAATTGCATGGAGGCTAATGATGGTGTTCATGCTCAGATATCACAGAGCGTTATTAAGCCCTTACCTGATATAGACGCTTTTTGACACATTGGCTTACATCTCTTGCAGGCTCCTTCCTGTTTGCTCATACAATATTGTGGCTCATATTCTACACAGTCTGCATGGCAAAGAAAAATTAATTAAAGTTTCATTCATTAGGACATAAATTTGTACATGGAAAAAAAAAAATATATTCAAAAATGAGTGTTTAGGGCACATTATTAGCCAAATCTTTTTTTAACCCTTTCCCTCATATAGACTCATTTTGACGCACTCAGTAGGTACCACATAAAGCCTGATCTGCAGAAAACCACAGTTAAACCTTACCAAATTTAATTATAAAATCCTCATTTCCAGACCACTGAGGAGCAGCGAACAGCATAAAACCTGATCAGCCTGCGAGTTACTCGCAGGCTGATCTGGTTTTATGTTGTTCGCATAGGTCTTTTCATGGTTTCCTCTATGAGGGAAAGGGTTAACTAGATCTCGTGAGATATCTTGGTCAAGTCGATCATGGGTAAGGCATGGTCAGTAATCAGGTGAGCAATAAAGGGCCATCCATGGCACTCTTGTTTTTCTTTATCAATTTTAATGGTATATAGGGCATGCAAAATGGAAAATTTTGCCCTACATATAAGTCCCAATGATTCTTTTGTAAAATATACAGTTTTTCCTAACATTTTGGAAAATCTTCCAAGTTCGTGAAATTTGGTTTGCTCACACGTAATGCACATTGTTAATAATGTATTCCCAAATGTAAGTAAGTACTGAATATCTGAAAAAGAATCATTAGGGCTTTTGTATGGTGCACAATTTACCGCTTCACTTGCGCTAAATCGCATTAAAATTGGTGAAGAAATAAAATAATTTACAGCAATTTTCTTTTCAAATCAATGCAAAATATGCTTTTTGCGATAGCTAAAAATCATGTCATAAACCACATGGTATAGCCATTGTTACAGTGACTGTAGATCTGTGTGGTGGCATTGTGTGTGGGGGGGTGGCGAGAGGGTGTTACATATAAGTGTAATCATTTGTCAGATAATGTATAGAGGGGTAAAAGCCAAACTAGGCTAAGTGCTTATATAAATATATGCAGTTAGCCTAGTTTCTCTCTAGCCCCTCGCCATCATATAATGTCGGAAGATCATGGATCTATCCCATGATTCAAATTAAACTAAGGACTTACGGGTGTCAAAGAACTGAGAGTCCTAATGTTGCGTTAAGCATAAACAGTAAAAGAGAAATTGTTGCTTGTAATTTGGAATTGTTTTATTCATTTCCTCATCAAATGTATCTTGTAGTTGGGAGGGTCGAACGACATAATTTTATTTGCCATATTCGTATTTGATTAACCAAGGACACATTATAAGAGCTGAAAAAGATTTGATCTTGTACCAACATTCAGACTTCAGTACAACACCAGTCCTATTATTTCTTATTTTGAGATCATTTTAGCCAAGTATATGACAGTTACTTTAAAAAAAATTATGAAATCTACTTAATTAAACATGTATAAACTACTTACCTCATGAATATTTATATACAAATTCATTATTTGATGAATATTAATTCATAAAACTTAAAATGGTATAAAGACAGGATTTTTCCCTGACATGCAGATTGCACAGACTCTGAGCTGAACTTAAAATGGTATATGAAATCATGATTTTTATCTCACCTGAGCACGTGTGCTCAGGATGAGCTTTTAGGATCGATGAATGTCCGTCGTCCGTCCGTCCGTTGTCCACAATTTGTTTGCACTCTAGCATCTTCATTTTATGAGCAATTATCTTCAAACTTTAAAACAATATTTATAACCATAAAATCTCGGCCAAGTTCGATTATGCTGATATCGGAACATTAGGTCAGGAGTTATGCCCCTTTTAATATTCAAAAAATGCCATATTTCACTTTGTTTACACTCTAGCATCTTCATCTTTTGAGCAATCATCTTCAAACTTTATGGCAATGCTTATGACCATAATGTCTCGATTGAGTTTGATTATGACTGAGATCAGTTGATTAGGTCAGGAGTTAAGCCCCTTTTAATATAAAAAATGCCAGATTTCACGTTGTTTACACTCTAGCATCTTCATCTTTTGAGCAATCATCTTCAAACTTTATTACAATGTTTATGACCATAAGGTCTCGATTAAGTTCGATTAATGCTGAGATCCGTCAATTAGTTAAGAAGTTATGCCCCTTTTAATATTCAGAAAATGCCATATTTCACGTTGTTTACACTCTAGCATCTTCCTTTTTTTAGCAATCATCTTCAAACTTTATGACATTGTTAATGACCATAATGTCTTGATTGAGTTCAATTGTGGCTGAGATGGGTCATTTAGGTCAGGAGTTATGCCCCTCTTAATACAAAAAATGCCAGATTTCACTTTTACACTCCAGCATCTTTATTTCTTAAGCAATCATCTTTCTCAGGTGAGCGACCAAGGGTCATCTTGGCCCTCTTGTTTTTTTTTAGCTACATGGACTGAGTAGAAACTGAGCTACAATATTGTATTAGCAAACAGAGAAGACCTTGATCAGACAGCTCCTGGAAGAAACTGTCTAGTCTGTGTCTGGTCTATTTGCCAATGTGTCAAAATGAATCTATATGAAGTAAAGGGTTTACTGCAGTTTAGAGAAACTAACAAAAATCTTAGTCAAATTGGCTTGCCAGACAGTTAACAATGGCTGAATAGTTGATTGCTGCAGGCACCAGGCAGACAGATCCATAGTTTTATAGACTTTAATTACCGACCATGGAAGATAATAAATATCTCACTGATGATCATGTGTTTGTGGTATGGACAGGATTATCTAAATGGATGGATAGATTGAATGAAAAAAAAAAGGTTTATCAATCAAAATTTTTTTTAATTCTTTTTAAAGAATCTTATTCACAGATGATTAGTAGAAATAAAAAAACAACTTCTCTCCCTTATTAATGTTGTGAAGTCTTTGTTTTCTGACAAAAAGTCTTGGTAAGTTTAGGTCACATTGCATGGGAAAATGCTATTTTCATAAATAATACTTCGGCATAAACAGTTTAACGCAGTATCCCTGCAGCAAGTGCTTGAGGTACCATGTGACATGTTCCACAACATCTTTACCGATCTTTACCAGTTCTGGGTTGTGGTTTTGTAAGTTCATCCTGTGAAGTGAACACATGCACAAAAAATGAATGTGTGATCGGTCAAGTGAAGGCAAAGGAAATGAAAAAATCTTAATACAGGTTTTATAATTCTAAATACATGTACAAAATGTATAGTTTAATACCAACTGTGATGCTATTGCCTGCGATGGGGGAAACCAACCATTTATTTTGCAATCATGGATGATTTCATGGGGTATCAAAAGATAAAATACACATCATATATAGTTAATCAAAGCCCACAATGTGCTGAGAGACTGTCAGCAGGATTTACATGGTAAAAAAGCTTTACAAAATTGATGAAAATTTTTCTTCCATGAAAAGAAATGATTTTACAGTAGCTATTCAAATTGCTTGACATGTACATCTTTGTAAAGTGAGATGTGCACGTCAATGGTACATCAATGTGTGGATAATTTGATAGTTATTGACTGTCAATCAGTCTCTGTATATGATACGTCATATGAAACACGAAAGTTTTTCTACACAGCGTTTGATGGTTACAAATTTGTGGCTGTGAATGAAACCGCTACATGTTTGGTTGTTATTGATTTCTAGTAGAACTGCAACTGGAGGCTATTGCTTGTAAACAGCCTCCGTGTTTGTGTTTTACAAAAAGTTTCTGATATATCCACTAGAATGGGATATTCCCACTACAATGGGTGGCTCTCTCAAAAAACTGTGTCATCAAAGCTATTGTCACCTTACTTGCCTGTGTATTGTAGTCACTTTAGCTTCCTGGTGCCCTGCATTGTGTGAGAAAAATAGAGAGGGATGTTATGTGTAGATATCAAATCAAACGGATTTTGTGAGTTAATCAACTGCATTGTTGTCACAGTTGGGTACGGTATGGAGAGGTATTGTGGTATGATGCTAGGCCTCAAGATGTTTGTACATGACTATGGGATGACATCTTGGTAACAGAGACTGGTTTTGATGGAATGGAACCAACAATCTGATATACATGTATGTTGAAGTAATAAAAAGATAAACTAGAAAGAGAAAACTAGAAGGACTAACTGGTATTAATTGGCATAGATTTTCAATAAAGAAAAAGTGGATGGAATAGAGCACCTGAGTGGAATGATACTTGATTGGTGAAGTAAGAGAAATGGTACCAGGTGTTCTGTGTTAGGGGAGTGGTACTATCTGTCTTGGATTGATTGACAGGCACTTTGAAGATAATTAAATGCATTAAATTTATACTGTTTGGAGTACATGTTTTTCAGTTATTGGAATGGACAAAAATAGGAGTGTATGACTGAAATAGAACTGTCTTAAATAGGAGAGAGAAGATCATGCATACCAATGCTGGAATAGGGAACGCAACAGTGATGTCCTTCAATGTAGAGGTTGTCTTTTCAATAAGGGTTGAGCACTCTAACTGCTAGGATAGAATGATTAAAGATCTTAGAGTATGAAAATTGAAGAATGTTTTAATTGTCTATTTAGTTGATGTACTTATCATTGGCCTTTGATTCTCAATTCTTTGTTTTACAAATTCAGATATTAAATAGGTGAAGGTACATATTATATGTATCATAACAACATGGAAATTTAGTATTGATCTACAGTCAATAGAATTGATGGATGTTCAACCATTTCAGTTTTAATCAGTTACAGCATGGACATCTAAAACCTTTTTGACACTACACCATTTACCTTATATAATCTTGCAACTTAAATTAATTGTGGATTCATACTAACTTTTTTTTCTGATTGCCTCAAAAGAAGGGCAAAAAAGGAAGAAATTTTCTTCCTTTTTCAAAATTAAAATCTCATACTTGTAAAATCCTAAGTAGTTGTACTACCAAGAGTAAGTGTTTTTAGGGAGGTTTTGAGAGTTTACTTTTCATCTATAGATTAACTGTGTTTTGGAAATCTTCATCCTGTGTTCAAGTGTATTGGATTTTAATCAAGGATCGTCATTATGTTGTGGAAGGATGTAACTGAACAGATTATACTAAGATAGAAAAATAAATACATGCGTGTGTAGATTAGATGTTTCTTGTGTGAAATTTTTGACGAAGATTGTTCCGGGAGTACAACTATACTTGAATAGCAGTTGTCAGGAAATAATGTTTTCTGAGGAATATGTTATATGAGCTGGAATGTAGTGTTTGGAAAACACTGAGGTTTTGGACGGTGACAAAAAGATGTCAAAGAAGAGAAAACCATGGTTTCGGTATGTTTTTCCTTTATATCAAACAGTGAAGAATCATAAGAACATATTACATTATAATTCAAATGCTGTTAATTTGTTAATCTTGTCAAAGAAATATAAATGTGGTCCGGTTTATGTCCTTTGAAAGCCAAAAGGGTTCATCAGCCTTATTTTTAGTTCACCAGAGCACAGTGTGCTCAAGGAGAGCTATTGTGATCACCCTGCGTCTGTTGTCAATAATCATTGTAAAGCATAGTAGTAACGCAGTTCACTTCTCTTTCTGGGTTTGATGCCTTGTCATGTACATGAGAGGGTACATTGATTGCCCATCCAGACACATGGGTTTTCTCCGGGTTCTCCAGTTTCCTTCTTCAATAATGACTACATAACCACCAACAGAAGCATCAAGAGTGTCCTATATAAGCTGTGATAACTTGTAGATAAAGTTTTAATTTAGACAACCACTAGGGGTCACATAGTTTCTCTAAAAAGTCTTGTCCGATGAACTCCTCCTTCACTTTCTGTCCAGTTCACCTGATACTTGGCATAAATATTCATCAGGAGCATTGGATGTGCAAGATGCAAATTTCATGTTCGTTTGCACAAGAATTACAGAGTTATTGCCCCTGATTCAACTCTAAATATCTTGTGCCTTGATAATCAGCTGGAGAGGTGCGTGACATAAATTTACTTGAGTTATCTCAAGGATTACAGATGTTATTGCCCCTGATTCAACTCTAAATATCTTGTGACGTGAACGTCTACATTTCTTAACCAATTCAGTTCAAATTTTGTGTGTGCATTCATAATCAGCTGGAGAGGTGCATGACATAAATGTTGCTTGAGTTGTCTCAAAGATGGCAGAGTTATTGCCCTGGTCCCATTTTTGAATTATCTCCCTTTCAAAAATGATACAAGGTATTGACTTGAAACTTAAAATGTAAACAGATGGTGACTAGGAAAAGCGCAGTTTCCAAGAATTGTGACTCTACCTGGTATCATTTTTTAATTTTCTTTCCTTTCCATTTTTTTTTGTCCCAAATATAACTTGAATAGTGTCCAAGAATTGTAACTACACTTTTAAACTACTGTGCCAAACAACCATAACTGACTCTATCCACTTTAAATAAAATCTTTACTTACTTATAATTACTTACTATCATAACCAATATACTATGTATACAGGTTCTTATCTATGCTCTGCCTGGAGTCTGGCTTCTCCAGTATCAAAGCATTTTGTGGGGGTATTAATCACCTTCAATGATAGCTCTGTTTTCTTTTTTTGAAAAATGCAAATTCTGTTTTTGTTTTGTTTTCGATTGAGAGTGGATTTGAATTATAAAACGATTAATAGATTGCCATATTCCATGAACAAGAATCGATGAAGGCAGATAATAGACCTTGCCCCAAATCAGATAATTTGTAATGGGGTTTTTCTCAGTTAAAGAATAATTTGAATTTCCAGAAAGGGGGGAATAAATTTTAAATGTTGTTTGTGAAGTCAGTGTATGACCAAAGAGACCATGCAAAAATTTAGGTGTTAAAATTGAACTTTGCCATTTAAGCATTTTAGTGTTCAAAACTATTTTTTTTAGTTAAATCTAAATTCAGCAGGCAAAAGCTTTGATTTTACGTAACAGATAAATAAATTTTTTGTTCATTTGTTGACAATTCAACTAGATTTAACATAGTTTTCATTTCTGTGCCTTGCTGGTATAATTTGATATAAAAAGTTGCCTTTGCCTTAATTGGAGTTTACTTTATTTCCTTGTTTAATATAAAGACTTTCTTAATTTCCTGTTTTATTGTATTGAAACACACTATTGGTTCTGTTCTGAGGACCTAGTGCAAAACTGCTGTAACTGCTTCTTATATAGTTAATATAGTTATGAACCCACTCTTCCTATTGCGTTTCTGATTTTAGCCTGGACAATTTGATTTGATATTATACAGACCTGTTTTTATGCCCCCAGATTCAATAGATCAAGGCATATTGTTTTTGGTCTGTCTGTTTATTTGTCAAAAAACTTTAACCTTGATCATAACAAGGAAGTCCTACAGCCTCCAAACTTCAAAGCCCCCCCCCCTCTCTCCACCTCTTGTTAGGAGAGGAGGGGGCATGGTGTTCATTAATTTTGAATCTTGATTTTTTTTAAAATTTTTTTGGAAAGAAGGAAGATATTGCTTGTACTGCATTGTTATCTGCTGCCATTGATCTGAGGCAGAAAAATAAAGCTTCTGTATTCTATGAAAAAAACATTAAAATGAGATAAATACATACTCCTGTAGCATGCATATAAACTTTAACCTCATTTGGACGTGTTTTGACATCGTGGCAAACAAAGCAGACCCAGAATTGGGACAGTAAGCATCTATCTGATCAGGGTTTACATGGTTTTTCATTCAATATATTGTAACTCAGATTTACACATCTGCATACCAAAGAAAAACAGTCATTCAACTAAACAAGTCATGAATTTGTTTGTTTGTTTGTTGGGTTTAACCAACAGTATTTCAGTCATTTGGAGACAATGTCTACTTGGGACAGATATAGTGCTGCCACACTGCAGTATCACGCCCTAGAAATATGGCATGATACCACACCCAGTCACATTATCCTGACACCAGGCCAACCAGTCCTGCAGCTACCCCTATATGCTGAGCGTTAAGCAAGGGAGTACCATTTTTTTACAACTTGGTATGTTGCAGCCGGGAATTGAACCCATAACCCCCCACTCCCGAGGCAGACTCATGAATTTGTACTTGAATATCCATGAGGTAAAGGCTTAGAATGATTCTTCTGGGCAGAAGTAATTCATGAAAGTTAAAAAAAAGAAAGCTTAAAATGAATATCTTCTGTCTCTGTATCATGATTTATTTTCAAGGATAATTGGGTTATTGATTGATCAAGAATGTTACGTTTTTGCAACATTTTGTATTGTTCATGTGATAGCACATGGGAAGAAGTGGACAGTGGTATTGTGTTTATTGTAAGAAATTTTCCATGCAAAGTTAAGTAGGACCATGGTTGAATTCCACCAACAATTCTTAGAGCTAAGTAATACTTTATTACTTAATGGTGAATTTCATCAGTCTTGTTTATATAATAAAAATAACCTAATATTTTATTTCTTAACAATTTTTGTTAGATATTAAAGTAATTATTCATTTCAGCTTAGTCATGTACTTGAATATTTCATAAAATAGTAATGGTGGAATGTGTATCTACCTAGTTTAACCCTTTCCCTCATATAGACTCATTTTGACACACTCAGTAGGTACCACATAAAGCCTTATCTGCAGAAAACCACAGTTAAA
>CM037795.1:14378454-14428454 GCA_021229015.1 Solen grandis
TCTCAAAGTATTTTTTCCATTATTTCCGAAGCACCGTGGACCTTAAATTTGATGAAAATGCATATATATTTATATAGTCTTCTCTTTTTTACTCAGTGAGACATAACAGGCATCAAGTATAATGTCATCAACATATAAAGATATTTGGCAATAACAATAGCTGGGTAGCTAGGCTCAAACTTATCAAATCAATCAATCAACAATAAGGTGTTATTGATCAAGCTGTCAATACCCAATGGAGTATGTGTTTTTTTTATTTGTATTTCTTTAAATCCATAAAATCTAACAAAACTGTGTGGTTGTCTGTCCTTCCATAGAATCACTGAGTCACTGTCATTAGGTAATCAACATGGATATGCATTGAAATCTTGAGAATCATGACAGATGGTCTTTAGAATCAGTAAAATATATAGTCTTTTTTCAGCAGAGATTTGCTGTTAAATTTATTCATTAAGCTTTGTTCATTTCAACATTTTGTATTCATGGTTGAGCCTAGGGGGTATTAAAGGTCGCTGTAAAGGAATCTCTAGACAAATCAATATTTTGGGTGGGGGATATTGATGTATTTTTTTTAAGTTATTAAAGTATTTTCATTAAAAGTTTGAAAGCATTTAGCACATTTTATTGCTTTTTGATTATCTGTATATACATTTTTTTTCTTTTTTGAACTATGCCTGTAACTCCCACTTGTCTGCTAAGAGTGCACGCAGTCAAGACAAACACGAACCTCATGGTTTGAAAGGCTATCTATATAATCCTTTTATGAAAATCACAGATCAAAGAAAAAAAATACATACATGAGTTGGGGAAATGTCAGATTCACTTGATTTTGGTTTTATTCAGGCTTTTATCTTCAATCTCTTTTTCCTTTCATCAAATTTTCATTTGTCAATATGTATTCAGTAGAAGTAAATGGCTCCTGTTTGAGAAATTATTAGGGTATAAAGTGTTGAGCGTACAGGTATAAGCATTGTCAAATATTTACTTTGCCCATATCAAGTACTTTCTTTAGCTATTCAGACAGTTATTGTTGAATACAGTTACCACACAATTCAGTTAATCTGTTTTGAGCCCTCTACCCTAACAGAGATGAACCTTTCCATTTTACGGAATTGTCAACTATAAATCTGATAACCTACAGGGTGTCTTAGAATATCTGATACCATTACAAGTGACTGTTAAAATTCTATTATGATCCAATTTTTATGTTTTATATATCAAACTGAAGATGATATAATAAAGTTTTGTATGCTTAGAAATTAGGTGAAAATTTCGACGATATGATGTCATGGTTATGTAATAGAAAACTGATTGTTTATCCAAGAAATTCAGAGATGGCTTTATTTGATTTTAGATGAAAAAGGAATAACCAAACCCATTTTCCAGACTTGAGCCTTAACTTGACTTCTAGACAGAGTTTTTAAACCCCTAACAAACAATCTAGAAGAACTGAAAACTGCTATTTGCATGGAAATTAGGAAAATCAGTACAGGAACATGTCAATTTCAGGGAACGTTAGGACCTTGTCATAGATCACACAAAAAGGACATTGTCTGAAAATATACTATTGATGTGAACTACTTAATATATTCAAGTAAAGAGGAAAATATGTATGCATTTTATGTCAGAAAAAAAAATTATGTGTACAATAACATTTTGCGTTCATTGTAATTGTAACATTCTCAATAAAATAAATAATGCGCCTGTAAATGGTATTATATATTCTGAGACACCCTGTATAACACTGGTTCATGGTTGTAAACATACACATTTGAATTGCTTCCAGCTTTAACCCTTTGCAACAAGTGTCGACCAAGATCAGCCTGCACATCCATGCAGTATGATCATGGTCTTTATTGTTTTCTATTCAGCACCCCCATAAACAAGTAATGATACAGTCCAAAATGAAGAAAATACAGGGCCAATTTCGAAATTTAGCATTGTAAGATTAGATTTCTACATACCTGCAATTCATGAGGAATACACTAATAAAATCTGAATTTCACAATAACACAAGATAAAAATATTTTTTTTAATTTTCTCTTCTTGATAGACTCATTTTTAATTCTTAAACTAGTGGTAAGTGACTCAGTGTGTCGATCATTGTAATAGATAAGACACTAGCCTTTTCACGATAGATAACTTAAAACTTCTGTCTTTAACTTAGTTAGTTTTTCTAAACAATATCATCTCTCTATTTAAAATGATAGTTTTGCCAGTTGATATAATTAAATCAGAAACAACAGATCTCATTAATATATCAAAGTGGCTGATCGATTAGGCATAAATTTGGTTTTATCTACCAGTAATCCAGAATTAAGGTTTCAAATTGGTTAATTGGATAAAATATATAGATGCATTGTGTTCTTAATCTTTACCTCATGAATAGTCATGTACACATCTATAAGTTGATGAATATTAATTTAATTGAACTTTAGTGAATGAAACAATTTTTTCTCTTTGCCATGCAGACATAGTAGAATCTGAGCTACAATTATATTGTATGCGATAACAGGCTGTCAGATCTGGGTCTGCATGTGAAGGGTAAAAATGAAGATTTCATTTGATTTACCAACAAGCATTTTGAATAGTCAAGCATGCTGTGCTCTGACAGCTCTTGTTTTGTATATTATATTACAGTAATATTCTGTTTCATTTATAGTCTGTTTGATATCTTTTACAAACATTTGCATTTAATCATTAATGACTTAATCTTCACCAATAACAGTAGATATTTGATTCAATAGAAGTGCCAACACTGAAAAGTCTTCATGATCAAATATACTTTACTGTTTTTAGCTTGCTTAATCAGACGGTAAAGCTGAAAACTTGACATAGTATGGACAGGGCTGTTTTTTCATTCTATATCAGCGTCTGCTTGTAAAGGTGTTTACTCCTCTGAAAAATTCTCTAATGTAGTTTTCCCCAAAATTGCTTTTTATCCCAGGGTTTTTCTTTCTCTAAACCCAAGAAAAATGGTGTCTTTCAATCAACTCGCACATTATAAAATCAACCTCCACATTATAGTAAAAAGGTCCTTCCCCCATCATTGGTAAAAAAAAGGCCCGATGGATTGCCATTGTTCCAGGTCTCTTAACCTGTGTTATACATGTAATTTACCTAAAATATAAAATCTGTTTTCTTTGATTTTTTCTTTTCAAAATAGTACAATTGTTGGTGAATCCTAAGTCAGTTAAGCACTAAAATTGGCAGGCAAAGGTGAGGTTATTACAATATGAACATTGTTATAGGTGGATAAGTATTGATTAAAATATGGATCATTACTAAATATAAACCAGCTGTAATATAATAGAAAAGCCCGTGTATTGAAACCTGGATTTTGATCATTGCCTTGGTGGGATTAAGGTGCTCAGTAAATATCTTAATCTGTGTGTATTGAACAACCATATAGCCCAGTGCAATGTCAGGACTACTGTGAGATTGTCACGCAGACTTGTGTTGTAATTAGTCTCATTGTGTCGTATAGCAAGTCTGGTGACATTTGTCTAGCCCAGCAATGTAGGATATATCTGAGATAAAAGTTCTTTGTAAAAAAGTAAGTAGTTTCATTTTATGAAAAGAAAAAAATAATTTGACACATTTCTTTTTTACAGATTATATTATACAGCCAGAACACTCTATTAAAGTAATTTTTAGCAATCAGTGACCTAGTGTCTTGCCGGTTATTGAATGATTATTGGTACTAGAGATATTTCTGGTTGTGCTTTTGCAAATAATATACCTTACCAATAATTAGTTATCATGTATAGGCATTTTTTTCTGATTATCTGTTTATGACAATCAATTTCAATTTTTATTATCAATCAAATAATTGTTAGCTTATTTCATCATTGTATTTCATTTTTCACCTTAAGATATTGTATGTAAGTTTCTTGACTAGGCTATTCATTTTTGCCATCACATCAGATTATATGTAACTCATTATCATTGTGTGAAATATGAGTGAATATAAATATTTTTTTGTAACTGTCGTATTGCTTGTTAGTTTTGTTCCTATAAAAATATGCTGAGTAGATAGAATGTATTACATACACAGAATAGATTTAAGATCAATTTCATTATAATTATGGCTATTTGGCATAGCTGTATAATATTGATTTTGACCTACTTCTTCAACCAATCAAAAGTCAGTAAGCAAATGAAGCCAGAGTAAATGCAATGCTATCACTGGCTTGTATAATTTATTTTTAGGATATTTAGGATATTCCAATTTAAAATAGGAATTTCAGGTTGTATATATCTTTCTACTTGATATAACAGGTTTCTTTTTCAGTTTAAACATGATGGTAACATAGTAATGAAAATTTAACACTTCCTTATCAATTTAAGAATGCTGCTTTGGCAATATGATTTAAAACAACAAATAAGAAGCAGGCATATGTCTTATTTTAGACCACAATTTCCCCTAATTTGTAAAAGTGAACTTGGCCTTCAGGGAAGGTAACTACTGTGGAGGAGTTGTGCAGTTTATTGCGAGGATCTGGAAACAGTAATCGGATATACGCAATTTATGATTTTTCTTTTTCTCTTGGTTACATACGAATTGTATTTACTTAAAAAAAATATCAGCAAGTGCATAATATTTAATGGAAGTTAGTAGATTAACCTTTTCTTAGTTTGTAAATTTAATCTGTTTTGTTATATAGTCTTCACAATAATCTTGGTATTTATAAGCATTTTTGATAACGTTTCCAACTTTGTAATTTTTTAATCTGTTTTACATGTTACAAATGACTGTTATACAAAATTATAAACAGTTTTCTTCTTCTTTATAAAGGGTCATTTATCTTCCCCGCTGAAATTGTTTTTAAATTCATGCAGTATTCTCCAAAATGCTATCTAACCTGGATTTCTCATTCCACAATGTTTAAGTTCCTATTATTGTCACATTGTACATCTGTCTCATAATTCTTTTGACAAGGAAGGATCATGCAGACCAGGTTGTCTTTTATGGCATCTTGTAGCCTGAAGGTAGAGTGCCTGCACATAGGGTTGCACTGCATGGCAGTTGTAGGCAGTGGGTCACTTGGATAATGCAGGAATTTGTGCGCACATTTTTTATGGTTAGATACTCAACAGTTTATGCTTTGATCAGAGTCTGTACGTGTTTTGTCCAATGTTGTTTCACATGTTTATCTTTTAGTATGTATGTGAATGTCAATTCCTATTTCTTTAAAATGATTATCTTCAAAGTTTCTTCTTCCCCATACTTTCATGTAAGCTGTATTCTCTTAATGTTGGAAAGTAAAACTGCTTTCAGTCGAAGCTCAGGCATTTTTGATATGGTCACATGCAACACTTTTTGTAAATACACAATCATATTCATGAAAATGTTGCATTTTTCATTATATTCACTTTCTCTCTCAGAAATTACTATACTTCACAGTATTGAAACTTTTAGACTCATAATATATCCTGTACAAAGAAGTTCAGTACACTGTATTAACAGTACTCTGTACATTTAACAATGCATCACTGGGATATTATGTTTTAAGGTAATCCATCTATCATTAAATTATAATCATGGTCCTTCAAGTGCTTAAAAAGACTTCAGTGCAGATGCAGGCTTCCATGGACTTGGAGTCTTAGGCTCTTTTGAAATAAGTCTACAAAGCTTGCATTTTATTACTATGAAATTTTCAGGATCACTTGATGGACCATGATCGCAATTTAACATTTGATGGCTTACCTTAATAAATGGGGTAACTACACTAAACCTTGTTATTGGCTATGTGACTTACAATGCACATGATGTGATTGTTGTAATAGTTGTATTGTCAGTTTATACATGAAAATGGCAGAGGATAATCTATTATCATGAAATAAAGAACATTTTAAGCCAACAATAATATTATGTAAGGAAAAAAAATGTGGCTCTAGGTTATTTGAATGTACAGGGTTGAT
This sequence comes from Solen grandis, assembly GCA_021229015.1. Lineage (NCBI taxonomy): Eukaryota > Metazoa > Mollusca > Bivalvia > Adapedonta > Solenidae > Solen > Solen grandis. Next base: position 14,384,380 of record CM037795.1, read on the forward strand.
ATCTAACTATATCAGACTGAGAAATTTCATGAGATGTTTTTGTATTCTTACCTCATTCATCATAATTATGGTTATCCTGAACAAAGGCATTAATTTTGCTTGTTGTTTACATTTAAATATTATATATCAGTTATCTAATCCCAGCTTCACAGAAGTGGGGGTTGTATAGAAATCATACTTGTCATGTCCCTTCTCTCACATTACATGAAGATAAAGTCATGGATGTGGGAGAATTAATATTCTTATAATTTTTATATTGAAGATTCTGAAAATGTATCAATTTCATCATGGAAATCAAACTTTAAAAAAAAAGTGCACTAGGCAGTATCGTAAAACTACTGTAAGCATACTTATTTTTTCATTGTAAGATATTTATGCATCTTCATAATTATACTGTTGACCATAGTGACCAGTTCAAATTTGCAAAAAAAAATATTGAGGTGAAGCCAAAAGCTTGCCTTCAGATCTAATTAGATGATATGTTCATATACATATAAAGACCTATTAAACAAAGATTGGCAACTAGTGTTAATCTCACAAAAGCATGCAACAAATTGTCACATTCTTACAAAGTTTCATTTTTAAATCCCTCCTTTTCTATTGATGATAATATAGTTACATTTTCCCCTGTGATTTTTCCATACTTTTTTGAAGTTTGCAATATCCATGATCTGCTGTGTGCTTAAACATTATTATACCCCCCCGCAACGAAGTTAGGGGGGGGTATACTGGAATCAGGTTGTCCGTCCGTCCGTCCGTCTGTCCGTCCGTCTGTCCGTCCGTCCGTCTGTAGACACAAAATTCTGCGGACTACTCCTCCTAAACTTCTGGAAGGATTTTGATGAAACTTGCTGGCAATGATCCTTAGACATTGTATTAGCGCGTTATCTATATATCATTGAGTTACCTCCCCTATTTACCAAGTTATGCCCCTTTGATGATTTTTGCATTACAAACTTCTGCGGACTACTCCGCCTAAACTACTGGAAGGATTTTAATGATACTTGCTGTCAATGATCCTTAGACATTGTATCAGCGCGTTATCTATATAGCATTGAGTTACCTCCCCTATTTACCAAGTTATGCCCCTTTGATGATTTTTGCATTACAAACTTCTGCGGACTACTCCTTCTAAACTACTGGAAGGATTTTGATGAAACTTGCTGGCAATGATCCTTAGACATTGTATAAGCGCGTTATCTATATATCATTTGGTTACCTCCCCTATTTACCAATTTATGCCCCTTTGATGATTTTTGCATTACAAACTTCTGCGGACTACTCCGCCTAAACTACTGGAAGGATTTTGATGAAACTTGCTGGCAATGATCCTTAGACATTGTAAGCGCGTTATCTATATACATTGGTTACCTCCCCTATTTACCAAGTTATGCCCCTTTGATGATTTTTGCATTACAAACTTCTGCGGACTACTCCTTCTAAACTACTGGAAGGATTTTGATGAAACTTGCTGGCAGTGATCCTTAGACATTGTATAAGCGCGTTATCTATATATCATTTGGTTACCTCCCCTATTTTCCAAGTTATGCCCCTTTGATGATTTTTGCATTACAAACTTCTGCGGACTACTTCGCCTAAACTACTGGAAGGATTTTGATGAAACTTGCTGCCATTCATCCTTAGACATTGTAGAAGCATGTGTTAGTTATATAACATTGGATTATGATTTTTGCTTTACAATTTTCTGCAGACTACTCCTCCCATTGGATTACCTCCCTTTTTTATAGTTATGCCCCTTTGATGATTTTTGCTTTACAATTTTCTGCAGACTACTCCTCCTAAACTACTGGAGGGATTTCAATGAAATTCTTTATTACTGGTTTTTTAATGCCCCCTCCCTTTACCCCCCCTCTGTTTTAAAGATATGTCCCTTTGATGGTATTTGTTTTACAATTTTCTTCCATTGATAGATTTCAGTGAATCTTACTGTTATTGATCCATAGACATACATATACCCATATGTATGTAAAACATAGGATAACTAGATTTCTAGGTAGTTGGCACATATGTCCTCTGTATATTAAGATGGAGTGTTGCATACAAGAATTCTGATTTCATGCTCCAAAGCCATGTTTGACAAAAACACTTGCGGGGGGGTATTAGTAAGCCCTTAGGCGACAGTTCTAGTTTTCAATTGGCTTTTACATCCTATCTGTTTAATATGTCTTTGGTTCATATGAAAATTCTGTTAACTCTTTGTCCATGAAACGAATATAAAACCAGATCAGTCAGGAAGTAAATAACAGGCATAACAGGTTCTTTTATGCTTGCTACCTATAAACATATGAAATCAAACCATGTGGTCCCAAAAATAGAAAATATATATACAAGCTGAGATTAAAATATTAATAGAAATTAGGGTAAAACCAATGTAGAGTGGGAATTATTTCAATCTGGTCTGGATTTAGCATGATATACATTGTTGTATGTGCTTGGTATAGGGTTAAGCAGACTGTTGTTGTATATTATTTCCAGATTGTTGGATTGGGAGGCTCGTTGAGAAGTATGGAGAAGTATGAGAACCTAGGGCTGGTGGGGGAGGGCAGCTATGGTATGGTGCTCAAGTGTAAACACAAGGAGTCCGGCCAGCTGGTGGCCATCAAGAAGTTCCTGGAGAGTGAGGATGACAAGATGGTCAAGAAGATAGCCATGAGAGAGGTCCGCATGTTGAAGGTGAGTGGACTCCAATCTTCAGCTCAGATTTGTGGAGAACAATTATTGGAGTAATTTTACAACATATATAGAGAATGGATGTTAGCAGGAAATGGGTGATCACCGATTTGAAAGAAAGAGCATTTCATTGATTGCAATCAAAGGATTTTTACCCCCAAAGTCAAAGGTTGTTGAGTTTGACCTGTGGCTCTAATATTTGTATGTAGGCGACTTAGTTTTCGTAGTGGACACTGAGTATGATTGTACATGCATGTTGTGTCCTTGGCAATGATATGGCTGCTTCGATGGTACCCTGATTTTGTACTGTACAGGATGATCATCCTTGTGTGAAACCATTGTGTGGCAGCTCTAGGTATCTAAAGTAGTAAAGTGTTGTGTCTGTTTGTTCCTGATAATGGTATTTCAGTCATTTAGGTCTTGTGTAGATGAGGTGATATCATGCAGTGGACAAGCCACCTACCTAGTCACTGTGACACTGGGTGATACATTATATCCTGAGCACCCAACCAGGGTGCTGTCTGTAACATTTTTTTGTGGCTGATAATCAAACCCACAACCACCTGTTTTGGTAACAAAGACTCTATGCACTTTGCCATGAGATACACAGGCTTGACAGTTGTCAATGAATTGTAGATTCTCATCTGTGTTTCATAAATCATATTGGTATTCAAGATAAGCTCTGTCTGGTACCAATTTCAGCAATCTTACTAAGGGCTAATACTTTAATATTAAGGGATGTATTTCTTTTTTCTTGTTTCCTTAATAAAACTACTTAAATATTTTGTTTCTAGTCATTAAGGTAATCTTATATATAAACTTAGTTATTTATTTAAATATTTCGTAAAAACAAGAATAGTGGAATGTGTTCATACCTTGTATAAGTTTAAAAGTATTATACAATGCTAAGTATTTTTTGTGCAATCAAAGCCTGTGAGTTTAAATCCACTGTAAATTTTTGCTTCATTTTAAGATGACAAATTGACATGTAAATTTCTTTACACTCTGAGTCAGGTTAATCTTTTAATCAGGAGATCACTCCTTGATTTACAAAGGCTCTACATGCCAGCTTATTTTATCCTTATCCACATTTAATCTTGTACCAATGCATCATGGGTATTCAAATGTAAATTTCATTGTCATTCACTAGCTTCTTCATTTCAGTTGGTTTTAGATAAATCGATACAAAAAACTTTCAATCAGTTTCATACAAAATAATTTATAATTGAAAAGGATAGTTTGAGTTTGATGTTTAACCCTTTCCCTCATATAGACTCATTATGACGCACTCAATAGGTACCACATAAAGCCTGATCTGCAGAAAACCACAGTTAAACCTTACCAAATTTAATTATAAAGTCCTCATTTCCAGACCACTGAGGAGCAGCGAACAGCATAAAACCTGATCAGCCTGCGAGTTACTCGCAGGCTGATCTGGTTTTATGCTGTTCGCATAGGTCTTTTCAAGGTTTCCTCTATGAGGGAAAGGGTTAAAGTCTACCTTTATCTGTAACAATGTGAATATCATTTAAAAGTAGATACTTTTTTTTTTTTCATCATTGGAAATAAGTTTCAAAATTAATGTGCATATAGACTTTGAACAGCTACTCAAAATACGATAATTACTCAAAAGACTGATAGTCTGTTTGAATGTCTTGTTTGATCAATTAAAATAAGACACAGAATAGGAATTTGTAGTCATTTTAATACCTGTGTTACTGATTACTCATTTCAAAAGTCTGAATATGTTACCAAATAGTTCAATTTAAAATTAGCAGTTTAGGGGTGCATTGCTGAGATAAAAATTTGCAACAATTTTATTGGGGAACAACGTTTCAAATGGTGCCTAACATACACAATTAACATCTTTCTTCCATTGAAACTAGTATCATATGCAAGATTTAGCAGATAATCTATGCATTTTTAGGCCCATTGATAATATCTCCAAGCAAAACATTTTGTTTTTCCACATTAAATGAGCAATTAAGTATCCATTTCAAATTTGAAAATCAAAAACCTTGTTCGCCTTGTTTGTTTACCATGTTTCTGAGTAAGCCAGCTCTACCTCAATACTCACCTTTTTGCAACAAATGGTTGCTTAGAAATCAGCAGAAAACTATATTCCAATGATTTGAAACTTTTATCTATGCAGTGCATCCTGGGCATGCCCCAGACAAATTTGTAAGAAGAGTATCCTTCTGTAGCCCACTGTGTCTGAGTGGTTTGAGCATCTGTCTCAGGATAGAGAGGTTGCTGGTTTGATCCCTTGCTGCACATATAAAATTTGTAAATAATTGGTGATGGACAATAATGTAGGGAAGTCCAAAGGCCTGGCTTGCCTGGTGTTAATGGGTGTGGTATGACACATGTCAACAACATGTTATGAACAATATTTATCTCATGCTGGCAGTCTTGGAATCACTGAAATACTGCCAGCTGAGGACAAAACCATGCACAGAAAACATCAACCTTTCTGTTTTTAAAAGTCTCAATTTTCTCTTTTTAAACGTTTCTTAATATACAAACTGAGCACCGAGTACATGACTTATTGCAAATCTTTGATCCTAGGCCCATATAGGTGATTGTTGACTGTTGTTTATAGCACCCAGTATAAAAATTCTCCCAAACTGCCCCAGTATTGTAATGCATTTGAATTAATTGATTTTCTATTGTATGTTTATTTGCTCAATATATCCCTTTTAAGATAAAAAAAGAGTCCTGAAACTGTGCACTAGCCCCACGCAAAGGTTGTAGCAGAACAAACTTCACACTTCACCATTAAGTTTGAATGAATTATGGTATGTCAACATAATTGACATATTTATATATCTAACATTGGGTGGATTTACCCCACACGTCTTGCACTGTTTGAATTGGATTGGTGGCGGTATTGATGCATGTTATACAAGATGACAACATAGCGTTACTTTCCTTGATGTAATCTCAGGCAGAATTACCTAAGTCATGTAAATCAGTATAAATATAGGTATTCTTTGAGTTATTCAGTTTTTTTTTCATTGCCACTTTTGGTGTATATATATATATTGACACTCATTCAAGCATAAAACAGGCTAGAGGAAACCTTAATCTTTCTGTCATAGGATTATTTAATTATTTTGTTATTGTTATGTATGATTAATCTCTACAGAGGAAGGGATCATGAAACTTCTTTTTGAAAGAGAAATATCATCTTTCATCTGCCCAACTTTCAATCATTTTGTATAAAACTTGTAATTATCAAGGTATTTATTTCACTTGTTCTGACCGGTTATGACATTAAGGATACACTTACAAAACCATTTCAGACCATCCTGTTTTTTTTTTTTGTTTTTTTTTTGTTTTTTTTTAATATCTTTGAAATCTCTGCAGGGATTTATGAAAGTTATTTCTGCATTCAATGTTTGCCAGGTAAATAACTTTTTAGCCTTGGTTGGTTACTTAAAGTGATTGTTAGGTCATTTTATAGGTTTTATCATCTAACTGACATAAAAACTGTTTTTCAGTCATTTTGAGGATTTGTGGAAATGAGACAGATATAATTAAGGCACTGCCTCATCATGGAATCTTACTGTTGACAAAGGGAATGGTACCAGGCCTAGTTATATTTTCCTGACATATGCCCAGCCAGTTCCTGAATATTTTTATGATGATCCTCCCAAGCAGGGAGCTTTATCACAACCATTTAAAAAGGGTGCCATGGTCCTTTGGTAACATACATGATTTTGGACCAAGTGGTTGTGGGTTTGAAGCTTGTTGGGGGAACATAATTTTCATGGCCTTCCCAGGTGCAAAGTACTTGTTCATCCCAGGAACTGTTGTAAAAACTTGTTTCCCGGTTGACATTAAAATAAATAATAAGTTCAAATTAAACATTTTCAGAACTTTGGTATGTCCTTTAGTCGGTTGATGTGAACTACTAGTATTAATCCAACAAAGGGTTGGAGGATTTCGGGTTCTTCACATAACAGCCACAGCAATATGTGGTGTCATTCATTGTTCCAGATTAAGTTGAAGGCGTTGAAATAAAGGGCACATAACCTGATTAGTGATCATGTGTTGGAATTATAATCCAGTAAAGAGTAAAGCTCACCTTTGTAAATGTACATGATTGGTTAGATTACAGGTCTAAAGGCAGATTACTGAATCGTTATCACAATGAAACTTTGGAATTAAGCAGAAATTGGAAATAAAGTATGGGATTTCAAAATATTTATGTACTTGTTTAAGTTATCTGCTTCTTCGTAAGATCTGTATTACCTTTTTATGTTTAACCCTTTCCCTCATAGAGGAAACCATGAAAAGACCTATGCGAACAGCATAAAACCAGATCAGCCTGCGAGTAACTCGCAGGCTGATCAGGTTTTATGCTGTTCGCTGCTCCTCAGTGGTCTGGAAATGAGGACTTTATAATTAAATTTGGTAAGGTTTAACTGCAGTTTTCTGCAGATCAGGCTTTATGTGGTACCTACTGAGTGCGTCAAAATGAGTCTATATGAGGGAAAGGGTTAAAAAAACATTGAGCTGTTTAAACTATTTACTGTGATTTTATCTAGTTCATTTCTGTCATTTAGTTATTATAACAAAAGCCTATTACAGCTTAGCCCCTCCCCACTATGGGTTTGAGTATTTGACTGGTCATTCAGATTTTTATGTGAGGAAGGCTACCAGCTGGTACTCAGTAGGCTGGTGGTCTTTGCAGTACCTCTGTGCTTTTCTTCCACAAGTTTGCTAATCCCAGATCAACCAATCTTACATAAATCACATTTCAAATGATCAAACTTAAATTGGATATTGCTTGAATTTGATGAAACAAATTACCGGTAGTAAAGGAAATGTTCTTTGAAATTAACAACCAAACCCATGTGTGTGTTCTTTCCCAAGTAAAAAAAAAACTCAATTATTTCCTCTTTTCAGTCATGCAAACTCATGAATTTCTAACTGTATCTCATTTTGTTTAGAGGTTAATCAATTTATCACTTGGTGTGATAAGTTGCTGGTATTGTTTGATGATCAACGTGGGTATGCATTCAGATTTGTTAAATTCCTCATTACCTGTTCTGGGCCACACAGCAACCTGTTATCAAACATGTCTGAAAAGTGGTACATAAGTTTTGTATTTGCTTAAATCACATTTTGTTTGCTTTCTTATTTCACAAACTGGAGTTTCTTTCATTTAAAATTCTTTTATTCTCTCTTTTCTTTTTTTTTCTTTTTTTTTTAAGAGGTAAATGGCATTTTTTTCTGTATTGAAAACTTTTTTTCTTCAGTGTTTTTTTAAGTTTACAGAATTCAAAAACTATACCTGTGAGTCTGCATACATAGTATTTTACCAGGATGTTTTAGATGGGTTTTAGCCCATATTCATAAGAGTACATGATAGTTACATATTACCTGAGGGAAAGAACTTTAGGACATTATTAACACCTGTCTGTTTTCAAGCCGTATGCAGAATTTTAGAATTGTAAATTTAAAAGTTCAATGAACTCAGCATATGTCATTTATTAAAATCAAAGCAGTGAAGTTGTGTGTGTCTCAAATGGAAGAGAGTTTGACGAGCTGTGGATATGCAGGGTAACTTAATTTTTGCCAGATATCAAACTTATATTAAAATAATTAACAATTGTTGTTTTAGATTTGTTTCCTTTCGATTTAGTGATGCATATTTGATGTAAATCTTATAAACTGTAGGCTATAGAAATAGGATAGTAACAGTGGTGATGTGCTAATTGTTAACAGTCCATTGAAACAAATGGTGCGTTCATCTTTAATTTCTTGTAAAGACCTTGTTAACGCAAAGTCAGAGTGTTTTATTTTTTGTCAATTTCTTGAAAATTTGAACCCAGTTCATTAAATTTACTTTGATAAACAAAAGAAATGCGACAATACTGATCTCTCAGCACTATCAGCGCTTTGATTTGAACTCTTAGTAGCTTATATAACCGACTGACGGCACAGTCTCTATTATAGATGCAAATATCAGTGGCTCGTCCTATAAAGCAACTTAAGATAGCAGATATACAGGTATCGGCCATTCTGTTATATAGTGCATAAAATAACCCCTGAAGGTATCTGAGGTCATTAGCTTGATGTGATTATTAGTTAGTTACACAGATTTGTATCGGAATTTAAGCTTTCTATATGGATCAGTGTTATACCACTAAATAATGGAAACCTGCACGTCCACAATCCAAATTTACCTATGAGCCTCCTTTGCATTCAGAAGAAATTATAATCCTCCGCATAGTAAAGTGACAGTAACACATCAAAGAAGAATAAGTTCTTCTCTGCTTTTATGCCACACACAATTATTGTATCCCTTAGATATATTTATTTTTTTGCTCAAAATTGAGTTTTAAACACTTGAGATGAATCTCAGCATTTCTGTCTTGTGTAATTTTGTTCAATCGGTCAATCATTCATACACAATTGAGAGGTTATTTGGTTTCTAATGAAATGAAATGGATGCTCAGAATGTAGGTACTATAGTTGTGAGTGACTATGTCACACACAACTAATAACTGGTACTATTAACCTTTGTTCAATCGGTCAAACTTCATAAAATTGAATAGACCTATGCGAACAGCATAAAACCATCAGCCTGCATAACTCGCAGGCTAAATCAGTTATGCTGTTACGCTGCTCTCATGTCTAAATGAGATTTTATAATTAAATTTGTAAGTTTAACTGTGGTTTTCTGCAGACAGCTTATGGTCTATGAGTGCTCAAAATGAGTCTATATGAGGGAAAGGGTTAACCTTGTAATCAGAGCATATGACTTTTGAGCAGGAGGTCATGGGATTGAACCCTGGCTCTGTCATACTACAGAATACAAAAGTTTACAGCTCCCGTTTAATATTTAAAATAGTCCTAGTTGTGACATGGTGACCTCTGAGAACTAGTCAGCCTGTGAATAATAGGCTAATATATGAAGGACATAAACATTGAAATAGCTTTTCTATGATAGTTGCCAACTTTCATTTTTTCTTATTTGTACAGTAATTTTAAATGTTGTATTGAAAACTTGTATTTTAAAAATTACTTCAGTCCAAGGATCAAGTGAAGCAGCTGTAGTGAATACCAGGTTTTTTCTGCCTATTTGTAAGGTCTGAATAAAGTCGAGCAAACTTGATAATTATTCCCAAATGGGGGCATTGGTCCCTTTTCCAAAATAAGCAAAAAAAAAAAAACCTGCAAGACTACAGCATTATCCCTCTGTGTTGGATATTTTTAGCAGATTTTTTTCTTGTTATTCCAGCAACTGCGACATGACCACTTGGTGAATCTTCTAGAAGTGTTCAGACGGAAGAAGCGGCTCTACCTGGTTTTTGAGTTTGTTGACCATACTGTTCTGGATGAGCTAGAGAAATGTCCCAATGGATTAGACGAAACCACCTGTAGGAAGATACTCTGGCAAGTCCTGAAGGGTATAGAGTTCTGTCATCTCAACAATGTAAGTATACACCCATGTTCTCCTCATTCAATACTAAGGTCATTATACCTGCTTCACAGAAGTGGGGGCTATATATAAATAGGAATCAGGCTTGATACATCGCATCCTGTCCTACACTCACGGCACATAAACACAAGATGGACTGTTCTGGTATTGGGGTGTTGCGGTATTAATCAGCTCTTGTGATAGTCACTGTATAAATGATACAAAAATGTTCAATATTGAGAGCCTATTCAAGTGCTGGAACCCCAGGTTTCTGGCTTATTATTAACAGCATTTCAAATTAAAAACCTATTCATGTCATAGAAGCAAATTGAAGAAGTTATTTGAATGTAACAAAAAGAATGTGCTCAAGGAAGTACTATTACAGCTAAATATAGCACTCAAATTAGCTGTTACTTAGGGTTGGAAGCCTTAAGAATGTCTTTAAAAGTTGTTGTTAGGTCCAAGATCTATTTGTTATGGCATATTTTGTACTAGATATATTCATTTTCCCAGCATGCTATACATGGATATTAATCCTTATGACACTGTGCTAATTGTCAAGTGTTATGATAAAATTGATGATATGCCAGTCATAAGTGTTTTATAACAAAGCGGTAACTGAATTTGAAAAATGATAAAAAATATATGCAGTGTACATTGAATTTTCCGTTCCAATTGTAAATCTTGATAAGAATTATTTGACATGTGAAATATACTACCAAGGTTCACAAGGTCTAAAACTATTATTTTCAATCTGATCACAGACCAGAGTGTTTAAATTGATATGAAACGGAGTGAAAAGAGCTCACTGATCTCATATTTCTAATTGTTAGCTTTATTATGTAGCCTTGTCATGTCTGTAACCTGATTTAGACAAGTAAATGTTTGCAATACTTTTGATAAGATCTGGTGTTATGTTTTTCTGCTCTCTTTTTGTTTTCTTGATTTTTCTCAGTCACATTTCTTTCATTTATCACATAATCTGCTTTACAAGCAATAAATAGGCCTTCAACAGTTTTACTGGGTTATTTTTTTTTTCCTTTTGAAAATGTCTTAAAATTTGTGCAGTTTTTCCCTTAGATTGTTCTCCCTTTCTCCATGCTTGAAAAATGGTGCTTTTACTCCATAAGCCACTTCCCTTTCATCAGAAACAAGAATATTTCTAACAGAGATATGGGGCTTTGATGGGGATTTAAGTAATGGATGATATATGTAGGATGTACAAACCATTATCTGTGAAGCATTTAAATCAGACTTGAAATAAAATTAAGCATAGATAAATTGTCCACAAAACTGGAAGAGGACTATCTTGGGGAATGGTGAAAGAGACTTAAATATTGTTATTAACATTTGACCAGAAACAAGCCTCTAAGAGAAGTGTTTTGATAAAAGAATTGATATTAATCAAGGAAACTAAAGGAAAGGATTCTTTATTAAAATTGAGCTAGTGGCATCATAAATTGTTCCACATGCTTGACATAGATCCTTTGTAAATGAAGTCTCAGTTAACTTTGTTTTCATTGTCACCATTTGCACATTTGCATTCACTGAACACTGTAATAATGAACATAGCCTGAAACAGTATGGAATCTTTTTAGCATCATAGAGGAGTCTTGCTTGTTCCGTCTTGTACTACACTCTTATTACATTTAGTTCTAGTTAAATGAAATTTGGATGACAGCAAAAACAAATTGCATGGCAAACTTGGGTTGATATGAAATTGTTGATAGAGACATTAAAGACTAGTTTGAACATAACTGTCATGCATAGGTCAGGAGCTCTGTAGATATTGCCTGTGGTGTAGTCTTTTATCTACCAGAGCAGACTTTATTGAGGAAAAGTCATTGAAAGTTATTGACTGAGAGTTAATGTACAGTGTTCATTCAATAAGGATTGATATAGTGAAATGGTTTCCCCAGTGGCATGAAAAGGTTCAGCAGTATGGCATTGTAAATATTGTTGTCTCTGTGTTTGACTTTAAGGCAATGATGAGGTATTGACATTTTCCTCTATTTGCTAGTTTTGGTGAATGAGCCGCAATAATAACTGTACATGTTGATGATTTGTTATTTTGTCGCAAGCATTAATGAATGTCTTTGTTGGATTATTGATTATTTTTTGCTTTATGTTTGCTATTTTCAGTAGTCATTAAACAGCATTTTAGTGAAAACAAAATTCCCCGTACTGTCACAGTCAATGTATATATTGTCTCTTTGCTTGTAATGCAGTCACTTTAAATAATGTCCTAGTTCCTGTGAGGCTGTTCAGACTCTGCTCTTAGTCTTCCCTATCTGTTCAGATGAGACCATTGTTTGTATTGTTTATTGTCACCACAGCTACTTCTCATGTATACTCAGTTACCTACTTTCCAATGAAAAGAACTTATTGAGTAAAAGAACCTAAATTTTGATCCCAAGACTTGTAAAGATTTTTGAATACCCCATTGAACAGATGTGGGGGGTATATGGGAATTGCACTCTTGATCCAATCATGCCCCATCCTACTCTCATTACATGAAGACAAGGTCGCATGCAGGTGTATTAATGTGATAGATGTAGACAGTTTCTTATAGAAGAATCAATACTGAAGCTTAAAAGCTGGTGTTAAGGTAAAACAGCCTCTAGCATTGTCTTTTTTTTCAGTTTCTTAATTAAGATCATTTTAAATTCATTCTGCTAAGAAACTTGATTAACCATATTGAGAGAGATCAGATTTGGGCAGACGTCTGGCCATTTTCCCAAATAGTATTGATGATTTCCCAGTGATCTTAATCTCACAATACATTAAGAGACCCCTGTCACATGAATATGACCAAATGTACAGATATACGTAGTGCAGATTACGATCAGTAATCTCGGTCAGTAACCAGGTATACACCACTGCTCTGTGAGTTGTCCCTGATGTGAACTTGTAAGTCATTTACAGTAGGTCCATTATGACAGTATATTTCGGGTCCAACCTTGGCTACCATGCTGTATTGTACCGCGCTGTAACTACACAGTGTAGCTTCCTTACCATTCCCTCCATTATCATGTGATACCAATATATAACATGGTTCATGCCATTGACCCCAAGTCATTGATTTGTTAAGGTTGTCATGTAATTACATTTCAGTCCAGTATAGCATGGTAACTTGGTCTGGACACCTTAAATATTATTATTTAATCTTATAATAGATCTTCACTTTTTTACATTTCAAATTGTAAATTTTAAGTCCATGGTTTGATACATGTTATATTGCCATTTGAAACCTTAGAAATGGATCTACATAATAGAGAATGACAACTAACAATGAAAGAAAGGGTCCATGGTTTTATCTGTGTTATATTGGAATCCACATCATGATGGAGCTGTAGTAATGGATCTCATGGCTTTGTTTCCTTCTTTATCAGGGCAATTTATATATATGTCTTTTTAGCTCACCAGAGCACATGTGCTCAGGATGAGCTATTTTGATCACTGAATCTCTGCTGTCCGTTCGTCATCCACAATTAGTTTGTTTGCACTCTAGCATCTTCATTTCTTAAGCAATAATCTCCAAACTTTATGACAATGTTCATTACCATAATATCTCAGCAAAGTTCGATTATGGATGATATCAGCCTATAAGTTCAGGAGTTATGCCCCTTTAATATTAAAAAATGCCAGATTTCACTTTGTTTGCACTCTATCATCTTCATATCTGAAGCAGTCATCTTCATACCTTATGACAATGTATATTAGCATAATCTCTTAACCCTTTCCCTCATAGAGGATACCATGAAAAGACCTATGCAAACAGCATAAAACCAGATCAGCTGTTCGCTGCTCCTCAGTGGTCTGGAAATGAGGATTTTGTAATTAAATTTGGTATGGTTTAACTGTGGTTTTCTGCAGATCAGGCTTTATGTGGTACCTATTGAGTGCATCAAAATGAGTCTATATGAGGGAAAGGGTTAATTAAGCAAGGTCGATTATGGCTGATATCAGCTCATTATGGCAGGAGTTATGCTCCTTTTAATACTAAAAAAATGCCATATTTTAGTTTGTTTGCACTCTAGCATCTTCATTTCTTAAGCAACTATCTTCAAAATTTATGACAATGTTTGTAAACATAATCTCTTGGCCAAGTTCGATTATGGCTAATATCGGCCTATTAGGTCAAGAGTTATGTCCCTTTTGATATTAAAAAAATGTCAGATTTCACTTTGTATACACTCTAGCATCTTCATTTCTCAAGAAATCATATTCAAACTCTATGGAAATATTTATTACCATAAGCTCCTAGCCAAGTTCGATTATGGCTGATATCGGCTAATTAGGTCAGGAGTTATGCCCCTTTAAATGTTTAAATTTGTGTGTTTAAAGCCATAATTTCTCAGTCAAGTTTTTACTAAAAATTTGACCACAGGCACTGTTTAGTTGGTGGAATTTATAAATGATCTCATGAATTATGTATTGAGTTCAACTATGCTATAATTTAGTAACTTGTACAGTCAGTGAAGGCAGTTATTCTCAGGTGAGCGTCTTTAGGGCCATCTTGGCCCGCTTGTTTATATTTTTGCAAATTTCTCTTTACACCAGGGTTTTCTTTCCAAACGCTCAACAAAATGGTGTTGTACTTCCCAATATATGATATTATGGCCTTTTCCCCAATCATCAGAAGTAAAAGGATCCACACTGTATTTACTTTCCTGGGTTGTTAGAGAGGACTTATACAGTAGCCCTCTTATGGGAAGCCACAGAAGTAATTTAGTTGTCCTTGTCTTGAAATATTGCTCATGTTAACAAGGCATAAATCATTTAGTTGAACTTTATAGACCCTGTGTAGATAGCTTGCGCTGATATATTTACTTTCTTGGGTATTTACCATCAGTTTCTAATTTATTGTTCAAAAAAAATCTCTGAGAAACATTGGAGATTTATAGCAGTCAATCTTCACAACATTTAACTCGGTATTCCTATTAAGTACGGTGTATGTGATGATGTGATGCTCTGGCCATTGTTTTTACCAAAATCTCATATGTTCTAAAAACATTTCCACTAAGGTGGATGCTATATAGGAATCAAGTCCCATCCTGTCCCATCCTACACTCATATGAAGACAAGGTAGAATGTGGGGGTAATAATCACCTTTAGTGATAGGTCTTGGGTTTTTATTGGCAATAACTTTCATCGAAATTGTAAAAAAAACAGTTTTAATATTACATTTATTTGAGGATTCTTTTTCTAGGAAACATACAACCTTCAGAATGAATGACTGGCGAACATTGTTGATTAATCTTCATGTCGTTGAAAATTAGTCCTCTATGAAAATGAATGGTAATACAGTATTTCTACATTGCTGTGCACATTATGCTTTCATACATTGGACAAATATTAGTCACTAGTACCAGTAAATAATGGATAAATTCCGTATTAAAAAGACATACTGAATAGACATATTTATTAAATTTTTGCCATTGTTTGTTTTTATAGCAAAATTCGAGTGTGTCCTTAACTAGAATTTTTTTGCCTCTTTTTAAGCTAATTAAAGCTTTAATTATTGAGTCAATCTTTAATGATTCATGATAATGCTGTTCAGCAAATTTAATGCCAGTATTTCTGGTTTCCTTTCTTTTCGTTTCCTTTCCGTCTTCCTGTCTTGTGGGTAGCAATTTTTGCCTGTTCTTTTTCTAACACCTGCAGTCTCTTCATTATGATATCTTGTTTTCAAAAGATATATAAAGGAATAAATAAACTCAACAATTTATCTACACAAATATATTGTACTCTGTGTGGAAGAAATTTTGTTATAAAGGACATTGTCAATGTTTACATGCTTTTGTGGGGAGTTCACATTGAGTAGAACATAGTTATTGTCAAGTTGAATATTAAAACCTGGCTGGCGGACAAATAAAGATCATCTTTGGACTCATCTTTGCAGAATAAATACCAGCAGAACTGCGGATCAAGAATGGACTGTGATTAAATCATTCTTGTCCATTGTGTAAATATTGATCTATAATTTGATACACACGTCTTTCACATGATTGGGTTTTTATATGTATGAATATGGAAGTCAGGTAGGTTTTGATAGCGTGTTAACTGCTGATGGGTTTTGAAGATATGAATAGTTTTGTCAGGTGCACATTTTGATATTGAAAAGAAGAAGTGAAAAGTGCCAGTCTGGGGTGAAGGAGAGTTTATTAACAGCAAATATTTGAAATGTTAGGCCAGTAGCCCTGTTCATATAGCCTTTGATTTTTTCATTTTAAGTGAATTAATTTTTACTTCACTTTCTCTTTTTTATTTCACTTCTATTAGTAATTATATATACTATATTATAGTGTTCTAGTTTTTTCCTTTATTAGGGGGTCATTTAGACTATCTGAGTGTCATATTGACAATTGTATGTGTCACGGAAAAAACTGTTAACGAATTTTAAATTTTATCAAATATCTCATTTACTGTGTGAATGTGCTAGTTTTCATGAACAATATATATTTAAGGAGGTCTGTTGTAGATATTAATTTAAGACAAATATTCAGTTGTTTTGTGAACACAACCCCTGCTGTGAATTGATGCTTTTTAGTGATGTGGAGGCTGGTATGTTGATATGTATGCAGATCCTTAGTCCCACTGTTATTTACTGTACACATTATTTATTGAAGTTTAAAAGAAGAAGATAAAAGATATACAATGTGATGAATGAATTTATGGCATGAATGGATGTTTGAAAACGAATGCAGTGATTCGTGATAAACTGTAGAATCATTAATTTTAATGGGGAATTAATTTTTGTAGATTTCATGGAAGGTTTTGTCTACAAATGTTAACCTTATGTAAGTTGTACATTTAAAAGACTGTTTTCTAGAACATTAATCCATGAAAAGATGTTATGTCAATGAAAGATTTATCATTTGGTAAAAAAAATATACAAAAAATGCTGTGTTTATTGTGGCCCAAATGACCATAAATTTTGACTACTGACTGTAAATCTGTTAAAGGCTCTTAGTAAAATAAGCCCCCCCCCTCCCCTCAAAAAAATGAAGAAAAAAAGTTCCTGTTCCTGTAATTCTAAATAAAAATTCTTAAAATGAAAACAATAAGGTATTATTTTGACATATATTATTTTTTGTCAGATATACAGCAAATATTATATAATACATCCTTTTATAAATAACAAATAAACACTCACAGAAAGACACCTACTGGCCCTGTTTTTTTTTAACCATACAACCAGGTGTATAATTTTACCTCAGTCACATAGATGTCTTGTGGCAAGAATCAGATACATTCAGCCTCTTAATGATTGATTATTATCTTTTTCTAAAGTCTTTGTAACCTTTTCTGTGTATTTACTTACTTCAGATTATACATCGAGATATCAAACCAGAAAACATCCTCGTTAGTCGAACTGGAATCGTGAAGCTGTGTGACTTTGGGTTTGCTCGAACTCTGGCCCAGCCTGGTGAAATATACACAGATTATGTGGCCACTCGTTGGTACAGGGCACCAGAACTTCTGGTTGGAGACACTAAATATGGAAAGTAAGTACATGCAGAGGTTATGATACACTCTGATCACAGAAATGGGGGCTATATAGAGGAATTGTGCTTGTCACATCATATTGTTTCATATCACGTCCCATCCTACACTCACATCACAAGAAAACAATGTGGGAGGCAGAGGTATTAATCACTTTTAGTGATAGTTCTAGAATGCACCATTTCACTGTATTGGCCCAATGTTAGGATGATGTGACTGGGTGTGGTATGCCACTTGTCTAGGCTTGGTATCGCAGTGAGGCATTAATTATAATGTCTAACATGTGTAGAGAAAAGTCCCTAACTGAAAATATTGGTGTTGGGATTTTAAACACAAATGAATAAAGAATTCAAACTAGATTATTTTTTGTGTCACCTGCTGGAAGCAGATGAGACACTTCTCTGTTGTCTGTCACACTTCTTTCATGCTTCTTTCAGGATGTGACATACTTGTTCCATGGAACACTTCTTGTTCTAAGAACTAGGATCCTGGACATGTTTTAATGTTTATATATATGTGTGTGTGCAGGGCGGTGGATATCTGGGCAGTGGGCTGTCTACTGGTGGAGATGTTGACGGGGGAGCCACTGTTCCCGGGTGACTCTGATATAGACCAGCTTTACCACATAGTCAAGGTCTTTGGTAAGGAAACTCATCCTCCTGTTTTTAACATTCTCATTGAATCATTATTTTTATCCTTTACATATAATTTACATATAGACACATTTAGATGCATTGGCAAACAGCAGACTAAAACTAGGAGCTTTCTGATCAGGTTTGCTGTATTTGATTGTACAATATTGCAGCTCAGGTTCTTCACATCCTGCACCCATTGTTTCATATACCATTTGAAGTTCATTCAATTAATATTCATGTAATATATTTGTACATGAATATTCATGAGATAAACAGTCTAACCATGGTTTACTATGGAAGAGCCAGAACAGCCAGTTATTTTCAGTATGAACAGGTTTGACTGTGTTCCTTACTCCTTCCCAATCTGCTTAAAAGTAATGAACAGTATAGCGTTATTTGGTTGATCTGGTTTTGTACCAGTCACATTGGTCTTACCTTGAAGTCTTTGAAGTGGTAGAGAAATAATTGTCTGTAGGAATGTGTAAATTGATTATGAATCATCCTTATTTACAATACTTTTTTATATCAAATAACTGACAGTAAATATTGAATGAGGACTTATGTGTTATCTAAACCTATTATTACATTATATATCTCCGTGATCAGTGGCTAAGGTCATTAATTACACAATGATTTATAAATCTATTTAATCATATCAAAGTGCCATTATAAATAAAAATTTATATTTAACTTTCTCATATAGACTCATTTTTACGCACTCAATAGGTATCACATAAAGCCTGATCTGCAGAAAACCACAGTTAAACCTTACCAAATTTAATTATAAAATCCTCATTTCCAGACCACTGAGGAGCAGCAAACAGCATAAAACCTGATCAGCCTGTGAGTACTCGCAGGCTGATCTGGTTTTATGCTGTTCACATAGGTCTTTTCATGGTGTCCTCTATGAGGGAAAGGGTTAAAGTAATTACATTATTGTGATAGCCTTTGTGTTTCAGAATAAGAACTATGATGTGTTGAATTAATTTACTGTCATATCTAGCAAGATACTTCCACCATATGTAAGGAACAAATGTGAAAAATTAGAGCAATTTACTGATTGATTGGTAGCATTAAGATCTATAGATAATTAATTATAAATCAATTCATTGCGATATTGATTAAAGCTTCTCAAAACCTGGTCCTTTATCTTAGGAGCTTTAATTGGATGAATGATATAACATAGCCACTCTTGATTGTATCAAGGACATTTAACTAGTATTGGTAGGGTGTTCACATCAAATGGAGGTCGTAGGTTTAATCTCTGCTATCACAGTGAGGCAGCAGACTGTGTCATGTTGAAAATGTATCAAAATAAGTGACAGTTTGGTGGATGTTAAACTTGATTTAAAAAAAAAAGAAAAAAAAAAAGAAATTACATTGGGCTAAAATAATACAAATTAAGTAAATGAAACTAAGACAACCTTTGTTACTATCAACTAGTCTTAATAATGAGTGGTCTGATAATCAAGTTCAGCAAAAAGTAAGGAGATGGTTCCTAGATAGTGATGTTGTCTGAAGAGTTGGCTGGATTACTGTAGAAGTCTGAGCAGTGAGATGGTCACAATACTGGGTGGTCTTTCCCGGAGTGGTCTTAATAGGTGGTCTGAATGGTGGGATGTCCTTTGTATGAGGTTTACTGTATCACTTTGTGAATACCAAGTATATATTTCAGCTGGTTGTCATTTCAACAAACAAGTTGCACACTTTTTTTTTTGTAATAACATCTACCAATGAAAATTATTCAAGTATTCATTGGACACTATCTTATGTCATCATCTTAAAGTAGGTCAAAAAAGAGGTGAGACAGCTACGCTGAATAAAAATCATAATTTCACTCATTTGCTTTAATGTGTTTGAAACTCAGTCTATTAGCAACCTCTTGTTGAATTAAGTTACCTCAACAAGCAATCACCCGGATATTAGGATAAAAATAGCACCATGATCAGTCAACATGACGACATGCTGACCTGGAAAGCCATGGTATATTGTATTCTGTCTAAAAAAAGCCCCCCTTCTAATGAAAACCACCCATCCGCAATCCTCTCATGAAGACAAGAAGAAAAGAGAAAATATACCAAGGGCCTGTTAACCCTTTCCGTCATAGAGGACACCATGAAAAGACCTATGCCAACAGCATAAAACCAGATCAGCCTGCGAGTAACTCGCAGGCTGATCAGGTTTTATGCTGTTCGCTGCTCCTCAGTGGTCTGGAAATGAGGATTTTGTAATTAAATTTGGTAAGGTTTAACTGTGGTTTTCTGCAGATCAGGCTTTATGTGATACCTATTGAGTGCATCAAAACGAGTCTATATGAGGGAAAGGGTTAATTAAAGTTATTTCAAACCATACATATCGCACTTCTAAACAGATTTAGGGGGTTAATCTGAGTTGATCATTTTTTTTAAAGGAAACAAGGACATTTAATAGGTAAACTATGTTATATCTGGTATCTTGCACATCTTCCTTGCTTTGTAGAAACCTTTGAGCTGGATTCAGTTTTCTTAATGGAACACTGTGAAAGAGCCTGAAATCAGTGGCAAATATATCTGAATAATTTATCTACATTCTCTTCAGTAAAAATTACATCTCTTTGTAAAGAAATTGATTGCTGGTCACTAGGATGTGTGCAGTGCTGAAAAATTGATTTTTCCACTTCTGTCTCTCTTTTAACAGGTAATTTAACAGCCAGACATAAAGAAGTGTTCCTTAGAAATCCAATGTTTACTGGGATGAGATTACCAGAAGTAAGGGAGGTCACTCCACTTGAGAAAAAGTTCACACGAATATCCAGCTACTCCATGGCATTGTTAAAGGTAAAATAATCTGAAAAATTACATATCTAAGTGAAGCTGTACAGACAGACTCCAGCCCAGATGTAGGAGGAGGGAGAAGAGAAGCAACACAAATTATCCATTATTGTATATCCACAAAAGATTTTGAGGGGTTACAAAGTTTACAATAGTAAGCTAGTCTTTGGTCAGTCAGTCTGTTGGATTTGTCGGATCAGTTACTCTTGAACAAATTGACAGATTTATATAATTTTTGGTGCACTGGTTTAGCCTAATAAAATGAAGGCCAAGTTCAACTTGGGCAAATTCCATAAATTTAAGTACAGTTATGGCCCCTTTTTGACTTAGAATTGCAAAAAGTACCTTGTCAAATTGATAAGACAGACTTCATATTTTGTGACAAAAGACTATGTGTGTATATTAATCACCTTCAGTGATATTTTTAGTTTGACAGCATGGAATTTTAGTATAAGGTATTGAATTACGATATTAGTGGAAATCCACCTACTTTCTTTATTAGATTTATTACAGCATAAAAATCTTCTGATATTTTAAGACTTTTCTGAATCCTGCAATTCATTTGCTTGGCTACTTCAAAATTAGGACAAAGTAAATTAGCTTGCGGTAGGTCAGTGGTTCTACCCGGGTACCTCTGTGTACTCGGGGTTTTCCTCCACCTGTAATTAGCTGGACGTCGCTATATGATTGAAATACTATCGCAGCGATGGTAAACCCCAATACAACAACAACAAAGTAAATTATATAAGAAAACAAAAAAAAAACAACCAAAAACATATATTTTGAAAAATATAAGATTTAGAAACCTGGTAGTCTTGAATGGCCAGGTAATTTAGGTGACATGTTGTTAACCTGTCTTGACTCGGGTTGAACTTGTTTGCCCCCGATTTATGTAGATATCAGTCATTATTCCATGAAACTTCTCTAATTTGACAGTTTCCTGGACCCAAGTCTAAGATTCTGTATCAAAATAAAAGACCATTTCCGGTGCAAATATGTAAATACCATGCCTGCAGGCTTTCTAATCTCTTAATTGTTTTAGATTTTCAAAATTTTTATTTAAAGAACATCTTAGTTGGAGATGATTCATGAAATGTAGGCCAGGCTTGTCAAGAGTCTAACACAATATGAAATAAAATGTCTGTTTGGTGAAGGATTAATGATGTATGGACCAAAATATAGATTAAGATATAAAAGTGATTGTGACTCTGTTTACAGGACTGCTTACGTCTGGACCCTGATGATCGTCCCACCTGTTCACAGCTTCTGAAGCATGAGTTTTTCACACGAGACGGATTTGCTCAAAAGTTTACACATGATTTAAAAGCCAAAATAACCAAAGAACAAGAGAAGAACTCTTTGATTAATGCCATTTGTCATGATAAAGATGATGGTGAGAAGGATGATACTAGTAATAACAAAACTACAACAAAAAAGAAGAAGAAATTACCTCTTGTAAAAAAGGATTCTAAAGCAGAGGCAGAACAAGGAAAACATAAAGGAGATAACACAAAAGCCAGTAATAAAGATGTAAGTCATTGATTGTTGTCAACTCAAGTCATTTTACATGTATATCACATGTTTTTAGACGGCGATTAGCCGTCTTATGCTGGAAATCGAAATCAGGCCTTGCTAATTTGCATATTTTCCACAACATTTTTAACTGTACCTCTCCGCGCTTAGTGCGGATCCGTGCAATGCGATTCTGCACTAACGAATACGAGTGGAATATGTTACACAGGCGTTTAAATCATAACCGTAACCGCTTTTAGCGTGTTACTGTTTGTTAACATGTTTTCTTTTGCCATTATTTTGCACTGGAAGCATCAATTTTAAGCGTGAAAAAAATATACGTGACATTTCTTAACCAGAACAGCAACCCATCTTACGTACATGAAGATCTACTCCTGTAACAAGAAAAAGTAGTGCTCCGTATGATGTAATTGATCTAAAGTAGTCCACACAATATTTTGCATGATGGCGAGTTAAGTTCCTCCCAGGGCATTTCTTAACTTTGAAATAGATAGGCAAACATTCTAGTATATTAAATAATCAAATACCTGGTCAATTTCTACACGTACAAAACAACAGATAGAATTCGCTAGTACAAGAGAAAGAGAATGACCTACTAAGGTATGCAGCTCTTTATGAATGAAAGGTTCATGACCTTTACTCTGGATTATTATGTTACAAACAGTACCTCTGTAGCAACAGCAGTGGAGTTTTTGTCGTCATGTGACTGCTTCAATAACTTCAGAAACGCTGGGTTTAGAATGTTAATCCCGTCGCCGTCTCTCAGCGCACTGTGCGCTTTGATTGCCTCTCTATTTTCCATTTTCATGTTTTGCTCATTAAGACCATTATTTAACAATCATGATGTCTGAAATTTTTGCAGTTATTTTTTGGCAGTAATTTCCAGTCTTCCAATGTTATGTCATTAGCAGAGTTTTGTTCCTGAGATTGTAACTGTTACTGAATCACCTTACAGTTACCCAATTATTTATCTGCTAATTTCAGTAATGCTTCTGCTGCTTCGATGGTTTGTTTATATGTTACAGTTGGTTCAAACACAAAAGAATATTACAGAAATACTGTACTGAGATAGTTTCAGGATTTCCATAATTAATTTAAATTGGAGACACATAACCCATTCCCTCCCATGCTTTATTGCTTAATTTTGTACACCAATGCATAAAGAGCATCCCTTCAAACTTTGGGTACATGACACATTTTTGGGGTAAAAAACAACAATATTGGAAAGCTCAGTGGCTGACCAAAGCCCTTGTCATCCAATACAGCATTTATGTCATGAATTATATATATATACCAGCATATAAGATAAGTTTTGAAACTCACCCTTCAATGTGTAGTGTCTGCTCAGAGGGGTGCATCTTAACTTTATACAGTGGTCATTTGCCTCTTTTTTGCAAAGCATATAGAAATTGGGTTTAACCCATTGAAGTGATCAACTTAGTATAGACTGTAATAACTTGCTCACGTTACTTATTTTTTACATACTTATTTGTTTTACCTATGTATTTACATTCATACTCAACTATTTTACTGAACACTTTTTATACAATACTCACTTACTTTCCATACTACATTCACTTTCATTTTTCTACTTTTCTTTC
This sequence comes from Solen grandis, assembly GCA_021229015.1. NCBI lineage: Eukaryota > Metazoa > Mollusca > Bivalvia > Adapedonta > Solenidae > Solen > Solen grandis. The sequence goes on from CM037795.1 coordinate 14,408,594, forward strand.
TATATATTTACACTTACTCTTTTCATTTTTAACTAACTTTCTTTTCATATTTTGGGACATATCATATTAAGCCTGGGTGATATGGATGAACTGACCTTTGTCAAAGTTTTTCATTTTTTATGCGGGAATTAAAAAAAAAAAAATCTTATTTCTTCTAGGAATCAAAAAACAGCTCGGAGGATAAATCTAAGCGGAAGCTTCCAGACCCTCCAGATAAAGGCGGCAATAAGAAGACTCCGCCTGCAACATCCAACAATGTGAGTCTCCCCCACCCAGAGCTGAAGAGCAAGGCCAAAACTATGGATGTGGAGGTGAGCAGAACTCCCGATAAATTCCACAAGGATAAGACAGAAAAAAGTGATAAAAGTGATAAAGGTAACAAGCCTAAACTTGAGAAGACAGAGAAATCTGACGTGAAGCCAAAAGTAGATAAGATTCAAGAAGATAGATATGAAAAGGAGATGGTGCAGGTTGTGAGACATGACAAGAAGGAGGGTGAGGGTGAGGCAGTGACTGAAGGGAGCTCAGATAACATGGACAGGGGGAGGGGGGTGGACTCTAAAGCTGAACATACTAAGGACCATAACAAAGAGAAAGGGGACAGTAGTCATGAAAAAGACAGGCGTGATAAACAAACTGATAAACACGACTATGAGAAAGAGGATGTACGTGAGAAGGAGAAAGATAAGGAGAACACATTATCATTTAAAGATTCATCGACAATACCTCCGATTCATCCATCTATACACAGTATGCATAGTTCTAACACCAATACTCCGACCATTCCTTCCATTACAAGGTATGTATGTCCATACATTCTTACGTTTTGAATTAACTCTGTTACATGTGTTCTTGTTGTTGTTGTTGAATATTTGTCTCTAGTTCTATATTCTGAAAGTGTGTTCCCTCCTTTCTCTTGTCTTTGTCTTCTATAGAATGATCAGATTTGGACAGAAGATCATAAACTGTTTATAGAAACCCTATCAGAAGCATGTGTTGCCACAGTACCTAAACCCCCTTTTTGCATTATAAAATGTCTGATTCAAGCCATTTTTTTTTTAAATTAAATCAGTCATGACTTTCTTATCAATATTAAAATTTATTTTACATAATTATTTATCAATATTTAGTCATTGATATATTTCAAATGCTCATTTTCTTTGAATTTAATTGTGCTTGGCATATAAATAAATCATAATTCTAAATATATCAGAACCATTGGATTTTTTATGTTCCTGTTGATGTTTGCAGGCAAGTCTTCTAAAATCATCTAGATATGTTTTCAGTTCTTTTCTCATAACACTGAACATTGAAATTGACCTAGATTAATTTCTGAATATGGAATGCAGCCAATATGCATTGTTTGTCTGTTTTTTTCTGCCAATATTTAATGGGACCCAGGCCTGATTTTTATTTAGAAACACTTTCTTTCTGTTTTTAGTAATTGAAATACTTGTACAGCCTTATTGGTCTTTGGACCATATAATTATACTCTTTTTAGCTATAAAAAAAGAAGAGAAGAAGTAATATGATGTAGACCTTCGATTAAACTTAAAGATATGTTTGCAATATCAGATTTCAGCTTCCAAACATCTTCCAATCATGTAAGCCGTAGCTGATCTGTTTATTTAAACATTTATTTCTTCCTCATTTCTCAGAGTTTCACTCGTATTACAGAACATCAGGTGAAGTTTAGACTAGTTGATCATAAACTCTCAGTAGGGGTAGTGTCTAACTTCCCTTCTCTATATAGACCCTGACCTTCCCTGACAGGACAGGATATGGGGGGGTGGATTCACGGAGGCTGGTGTCAGAGATTTGTTGTGTACTAAGCAAGGATCCTAAAAACCGATTTTTTACCGGTTTTGACCGATTTTGATCTCAATCGACCGGTTCAGATTTCAAAAAGTACCAAAAAAATTGGTCGAAAAAAAATCCATAATCCTCGTCTAAAACTTTCAAAATCGGTCCAAACGGTTCATAATAGTCTCTCTTACACACCAATTGACCTACTTCTTGAATTTCCGGTGTGCCCTCGGGGCAGGTGTCAGTGGGGGTCAGGCAGGGACACCCGTCTAGGTCATTATTGGGCAGTTAAGATGAATGGATTGACGGTTTGTACTTAGCGGTTATTTGGACGGTGCCGTGTAATTATCTATGCCGTAATAATGGACCATTGCTTGTTTGCAAACTGTAACCGGTCGACTTTTAAATGCGGTAATTAATGACAATATCAAAGGCTAATCAAAATGTTTTATCTCCTTAGTAATTTGTAATTTGTAAGAACAAAATAAAAGAATAAAAAAAAACTGATAACTGTTTGGTGTTATTACTCAACTTTATATTTGGTATATAAGGGGATGGTATCAGTGACAAGGCTACATTTCGTTGAAATGGCTCAGCGCAATTTACTTGCGATGTTTAAAAAATCAAATGACCGGCTTGGCAACACGGCTCATGATGATAAAGAAAACGGGAGTGGTGACCCAGTAAAAAGTACATTTCAAAGTCGGACTAAACAACACCAAAACGACTGCTTCCAACAATTTATTGATTCGTTAGAGTCATATACAGACCGTCATATACATGCACTTCCGGTAAACAAACTTTCGATTTCGTAGAGGTAAATATTGCAGAAAAATACCTTATTATGCCAACAGGATGCTGAAATATAATAAAAGATCCATTTTTACACTGCAAATGATTCAGGGTATGTTGATTGAAAATATCAATGTTATTTTTTTTTTTTTTTTTTTTTCGTTATGTTTTTTTTCGGGGGGGGGGGGGGGGTACGGAACGGAATTGTTGTAAAGGGGGGGGGGGATTTTGCCGTCGACCGGTTGAGATTCCAAAATTTTAGGATCCCTGGTACTAAACATTCCTTATATAACATTTTCATAGTATATATATTATCTTTTAAGGTTTTACGTCATATAGACATGTTTTAACGCCTTTGGCAAACAGAGTAGACCCAGATCAGACAGCTCCTTCCATTTAAATGTCAGTAAACTTATACTCACAATCACAAATATTTTTGTGGTAATTGGTTAATCAGTCAGCAGGACAAAGACATTTTCTCTTAAGTCTATCCATGCTAGTCAGGTGTACAGTCTGCTTATGAAAGTTAGGTACAGGTGTGATGATGAAGAATGATATGTGGTATTTCATTTTAAGATTTCTACTTTACTAGGAACTGTCCTTAAGATAGATAAAAATATTCTCATTGGAAAGTTAAGTTACTTTTTTCAAGGTTTTAGTCTGTTTTGAGCGAAATCTAAAAGGAAGACCCTCCTTGAAGGTTAACTGTCTACCGTTGGTTGATTTATCATTAGGAAAGTAATGATATACTCCTATATTCTGATAAATTGCATGTTCACATACATCGTTGACACTGATATTTATAAATGTTCTACATAATGGTTATTATATTGATTTCTGAAAATAGTTTTATCCTGTCCTGGCATGTGTTTACTCTTTAAATACAGACCAGACAATGTATACATAAGACATGTATGTTAGAGTCTTTCATTGTGACACTAGGTATAGAATAACATCATGTTTATAGCCCCCATACTCTCTAGTTACATATTCTTACTATTAATACTTCTATCTTTCTCCTTAACAGTCATTATTGCAGTTACTGGATATAGAACTGAAGAAATACAGGAATGAATAACATGTGTTGTTATGATGATGATGATGATGATGATGATGATGATGATTCCTATTCTACACATTTCTCTGGTCCGTATAATCTTAACACTCTCTGATTAACAAGTGACAGTACAATAATTTGACAGGTTTCTCTCATCAAATGTAGAGTTACTAAACAAAGCATATTTTAATACTTCTGTTTTGCCTTGTTAATCACCATTGAAGTTTTCGCTCATATTGATAGGTTAGGACTAGATATTGATCTGGTACCAGTGGTATTCAGGTAAACGTGGCCATTTGTTCTGGACATTTGGAAGTGGCTCAAGTCATTTGTATTGTTCTAGGGCTTGCCATTCCTTGCTTAAGTCAGTAATCTCTGTGGGTTACAAGTGTCCGTACCATTGTAGGTTTGGTCGGACAGAGTGGATTACAGGGCAGTAATACTCGGTGTTAGTTCTACATTGGAATGTTTTGTGACAACATGAAAATAGTCAGTCCATACCTTAATAACTCAGCAATTATATGTGTATATATTCAAATGGGACAATATCAGGCCATCATTAAAAAAAATGTTGATTTACAGTGGTACTACCCACATTTTTGTGTCACCTGCTGAAAGCAGAGGTGACACATTGGGATCTTTTTTCGATCGTCTGTCTGTCCATCTGTCTGTCTGTCACACTTTTTCTGTTATGCTTCAGCAGGTGATGAATGTGTTCCAGAGAACACTCTTGTTATATCAGTAGGTAGGTATGGTAAGAAGTTCAAAAACAAAACAAAAAAAACACAAAAAACACCAGAGTGGCAGGACAACAAATCTGAAATGCCCCCAGCCAACCTCCTGTGACTATTAACAAAATGAGTTTTAGTGAGTTGGTCTTGCAGCTTCAAACCGGCAAGTTTTTAATGGTGGCCTTGAACAAGTTCTTAGATGGGTCAGTCCTATTTTGTCCTGGGGGTAATCTTGGCCGCCTAAATACCGATACATGTATATCCAGTACAATGATTCTACTGGTTAAAATAACAGATTCAGAACGTTATGTAACATTTTATTCCCAATATGTTATTAATAGATGTTGAATAATGGGGTATATGATTAGCTACTTTGGTAATCTGAATTGAAATTCTATCTTACCAGGAGAAAAAATCATATGTCAAAAAAGTCATATCAGAAAGTCTTAAAACTCTTTAAGATTCTGTGTAAAGGTTTCCTTTTAATGTTGGTATAATATTTTATGACGAGAAGATAAAAAAATATGTTATCATACTTTCATGTTTGCTTTGGTGAACTTTTATGTTCTATAGCGCCCGTAATATGTCTTTCTGTACTATGTCCTCGAAAGTAACACACTTTTAAAATGTTTTATTATCAGTAGAATACTCTGTGTCTCACTTAGATTAATATTTATAGTTTTCTATAAAACTGTTTTTGTATACAATTCATAGAATAAGGACTTTTTTATTGTCTGTTTTCTTTCAAGATTATTGTGCTCTTTGTTATGCATTTACATGTATGTATCTATGAAAGGGGATTTTGTTTTCAGAAGAAATGTATGTCCATAGGGCATCAATTCACAACAAAAAAATAAAAGCAGAGTTTTTTGTTTTTTTTCATTTACAAACTTGAAGATTTATTTTGATAGCAGTGTTTTGGTTGCATTACTATCATTAAGAGAAATCTTGTGAACCACATCTTTTCCATATGATTCACTTATTTTCCTATGGTGATAGTATTCTTTTTTAATTACTGATTTTATTTTAAGTAGTTGCTGTTCATTTCCTTAATTTGATTTTTAGTCTTATCATCAATCTTTATTATTATAAAATTAATATTGGAAGGATGTGTCTTAAAAAAATAAAAAAGTAAAATTTCTTATTTTTATCACAGCTTAATACAAGATGATATTAAACTTCACACTTACATGGCTTGTATTTCGTCATGATCACTTATTTATATGTCTCATCATTTTAACCCTTTCCCTCATAGAGGACACCATGAAATGACCTATGCGAACAGCATAAAACCAGATCAGCCTGCGAGTAACTCGCAGGCTGATCAGGTTTTATGCTGTTTGCTGCTCCTCAGTGGTCTGGTAATGAGGATTTTAAAATTAAATTTGGTAAGGTTTGAGTTTGGCTTTCTGCAGATCAGGCTTTATGTGGTACCTATTGAGTGCGTCAAAGTGAGTCTATATGAGGGAAAGGGTTAAAAAGCAAATTCTGATAATAGATATATACCTATCAGGCCATGATGTTGGTCATTATGTTGGAAATATTGTGTTTGTTATGTGTAATTAACTGTTCATGTGTCATATTTAACTTAGTACTTACAATGACCAAAATATTTATTGTATGATTTTTCTTTGTTTTAACACAATTTTAAAATATACTGTAGCTTAAATATTTATTACATAACAGTGTAATGCTACATGTGTACTATTGGCATGTGATGTAACAGATGATTACTTTTGGGGTAATGCTTAGTTCCCATAACAGCGAATATCCCTCATCTTAAACGCTATTAGAGGCCACTTTAAGCCTTTTTGTATAGATTAAATAGGAGCAGAAATTTTATTTTCTTATAATTTCTTATTTCTGCTCCAAAAATCATAATGCATACACCATGAAAAGCTCTTGAAATTCATATTTTTGTTATAAAATAAGTGTAATAATAGATATATTTAAACAAATAAACACAGTAAAGAAATAAAATTATAGGTTCATCCTTAAACAGTGTAACTGTTTTGATTATAAAGCTTTACCTTTAAATATACCAAAATATCATTTTTGTGTCTAAAATAATTACAAAAAGTGTTACATTTGATATAGATTTCAGTGAGATAGACTAAAAAATAAAAACACAGTTGTGATTTAAAAACAGCAAGTATTCTCAGATTATGGCCAGCATTAACTTAAGCCAAATAAAATGGCAGCTGTAAAGTGTCATATCCACAAGGGAACTATGTATTCAGGAGGGAGATGTGGCTATGGTATAAGGGAGATGGGACAGCATTTGTAGTGTATAGGCAGAGTAGACACTAGTGGGTGGGGTAACCTGGTTTGCGGGGCACTGGTGAAGTGAAGTGACATGCATGCTTGTTCTTCCAGTCCTAACATGGTCTCAACTAGCTCCCCCCATGTTTATGCCCCTCCTGTCAACAATGTGGCCATGTCCAGCCCACGGGGAATCTCCTACACAGGGGCCATGCCTCTGAGGTAAGCCTCACCTGTCTGACCTTCAGTTTGAGGTCAAGGTTATCAGCAAAGGTCACTCCTGGTACAATGTCTCATACTTTTTTTTTTTTTTGAGCTTTATTTAAACATTTTTTATTGAGGAAAACAATTTGATATTAATGTTGTTCTCAATTGCTTTTTTGCTGTACTTTCCTTGTGTGTTTGTGTGTGTATGGGTATTCAGAGACATTGTATAAGGAACCTGCTATTTGACCGAGACTCATCCCGAGGGTCAGCATACAGCATATTAAGCTTATACATACATCAATAGTCATTGTCGTGAGTGGACCAGACAGTACACTATACTAACATACCATATTATGACTGCCTTATGTGTTCAGGTTTGGAATTAGAAATCTTGATTCCATGAATATGTTATCTGATTATAGCTGCTTATGGTCTTCAGTAGGAAAAGATAATGTATAGTGCAAATAGGTTAAATTGTCAAATGGAAACAGCAACCCTCTCCCACATATTGTTTACCATAGACATGTAAAGTTTACATAGAGGTTAATGATTAATGCTCTGGGTTTAGTTCTAGCTAACAAAGAGGTTGCTGTGGCTGTTGGGTTTGAGTGTTTGCCACAGAAAAAATGGTCAGAGGTTCAATCCCTGACTGCAACATACCAAAGTCTTTAAAAGTAGCTCCCTTGCATGGCTCTTAGCCACTTGCCTATGGTGTAATATCTCAATATGGCAGCACTTTGTCTCATGTAGACACTCTGCAAATGTCTGATACTGTTTGTGGGATGTTAAACCCAAGCAAATATCAATAATCAATCATAGTGAAAAGTCATCTGTTTGTGGGTTTTCTGTGGTTAATCTGGTTTCCCTCCGCCCAAATCACTAAATGCACACCACCAACAGTGCCAACAAGGACATTTTCAAAGAAATCTTGCCCTCTGTCTCATTGTGAATGACAAACTTACAGACTGACAACCCGAATCAGTTGACCAGTCATCCCCAGGACTAGACTGACAGACAATATGATTGATCAAGATCCACTCCTACCCCTTCACAGTCTAGCTTCACTGACCTGAGGTACGGGACTAAAGAGCCTGGCCAGGTCTGCTTCCATCTGTACTGACCCCCAGTATGTCACTTTGCAGTTCTCAACTAATACCTTCACCTACTGCTGCAGCTAACTCCTCCATATGTCTCCTGAACTGTGGTATCTGTACCTACTCCATATGTCTCCTGAACTGGTATCTGTACCTCCTCCATATGTCTCCTGAACTGGTATCTGTACCTCCTCCATATGTCTCCCGAACTGGTTTCTGTCCCCAAGACACCAATGGTACTAAACCAATTCTTGGATGGTATTAAACCCATGGACTCTTGTCTTGTCTGAGTACCAGTATGTAATAGACATATTTACCGTTATATCAAATAAATGGCATATTGAATGTAAGCTCATAGGAAATACTTGACACAGTTTTAATAGTTATTTTATTGTCTTGCATGCAGCCCAATGTTAGTGGTTGTATTTTATTCATGGATTATAATTCACCATGTTTGACATTGTTTGGTCTGTGTCAAGGATACTGTTGACATGTTCTTAGTGTGGAAAAGAGCGTTATGTATTTGTCTAGGAGATATTGAAGGGTCTTGATAACTGCTGGGGGAATTCTACTCTACCCAGAGACAATACAATATTTACCTTAGCAGTGGATAATGAAATATTTATAACACTCATTCCTCATTCATTACACTGCTGGCAGCTGTCAGTGCTTGCGTGCATACCAAGATTACATGGGCTAGCAGGAGAAATTTAAGTCTTTTCGACAGTTTATCAAATATTTACCTACAAACTATGTTCATTTTCTGACTTTTCTTCCTTGTTTTACCAAAAAAACCAATTGCAAGTCCATTAAGAGTTGTCATTATTGGTCAGTATCGGGTATGACTCATTGTCAGACAGATCTGAGGGTTGCAGACTGTCTATTTATTTAGAACCATTTACCCATTGCCATACCAGGACTGTCAGGACAGTATTTGCTGATAATCTAGTTTTATACTCTCCTTTAGTGAAGAATGTAACACTTTAGAACTTCTGTCAGTCAGTCCCCATGGTCTAATTATATAATACAACAACAAATGGTTTGATTACCGGCATTAATAAACCAAATCCTCATTGCTGCTGGTTTGAATCATGGTCTAGTCAGTGAGACTTACCATGTGAGGAAGCCTTCAATCATGTTTGCGGTAGGTTAATGGCTCAACCTGTGTGCCTCTGTTATCAAACGATCCCCATGGTCATTCTTCACCTGTAATTAGCAGGCTGAAATACTGTCCCTTCCACAGTTACTCCAAAATCATCAACCAAAATCCTCTACCACAGTACCATGGACAGGAGATGTATGGGCAGTAGTCGTTATCTAGTCCTTCATTGTCCTAACATTGCATCGTAACACCCGTAACTAACCCCAGCACCTAGGTGTGATGTAGTATTCACAGAACAGGTAACCTTACACTGTAGTGTCCTAACCTTGTGGCTTGGCCATTTTATGGCTTTTATAGTTTGAAATATTAATGTAATCAAAATCAGTGAAGAAGTACACAGTATTAAAATTATAAATTATAGTCATCTAACAAAGTAACAGGTTATGCTGGGGATTTTGGCACATATTTGCTTTATTCTATATGTTGATAGATGGTCAATGTTTCCAGTGATTTTAGGATTACGGGTATATATTTCTGTTTTTTAGTTTAAACTTATTTAATTTATGCTGATTGAGAATTTACAACTGATACTAATCCCTCTCAATGATTCCTGGGATTGGACCAGTACTATAGCCTAGGAAGGCCATGAAAAGTCCTTGAAAATGGTTTAACCCTTTCCCTCATAGAGGAAACCATGAAAAGACCTATGCGAACAACATAAACAGATCCTGCGAGTACTCGCAGGTGATAGGTTTTATGCTGTTCGCTGTCCTCATGGTCTGAAATGAGGATTTGTAATTAAATTTGGTAGGCTTAACTGTGGTTTTCTGCAGATCAGGCTTTATGTGGTACCTATTGATAGCGTCAAAATGAGTCTATATGAGGGAAAGTGTTAAATCCAACAAATGGGATTCAAACCCACAGCCTCTTGATCTGCAGTCTTATTCATCACCATTGGACGAAGATGCCCTTGACCACTTTTTCTATACCACAGCATAAAATTAGTCCCTCCAAAGAGAAATTTAGAGGGTGTGTGTGTAGGGTGGGGGGTAGAAAATAACCCTTGGCAGTTGGTAAATTAATATGCTCTTGGTGGATTTTGAAGGGAGGGAAAGAACAAGAGATCCTAATATATTTTATTTTTTTTACATAAATAATAATGACACAATTCATGTGTTTGACATTTTTTTTGTTTTAAAGGAAATTTGTGTAATGATTTTCTAAATGATTCGAGAATCATATTTAAAGATAGTGGATGCAATGTAATATCATAGTTAAAGGAATTATATGTTATATACTTTTATCACTTTAGTTATGCTCTGTATTAACTTGTTGCTGATTGTTTTGACTAACGGTATGTTCTAATACAAGCTTCTAATATGTTTTGAAAATGTGTATTGATATTTATGAATTGTATGTATCTTTTAAGATTAAAGTTTCTGTCTTGTTTGAACTGTTTCTAGAAAACATCAAAGTAGCTTCGACTTGGGCACAGTTTCTCCATACAGAAATTTTCAGTAAGATGAGCTGTTTAATACTGTACAAGTTTTATTTGTGTGACAAGTACAGACCTATAATACCCATACTAAACAGTCTTTACTTGGATAATTAACATGGGAACAGCAACTGCAGAAAAAACATTTAGATTAAAATCCAATGGGACTATCAAAAACCTCAGGTCTGTTACAAATCTTTAGTCTGTTAAAGTGTTGGAATAAATGGGAAAGAAAGATTTTTTTTTTTTTAGGTAAGTCTGTATATACAATATTAATTGAATAAATTTATTGAGTACTGTTGTATAGTGAATAGTGTGCACATGCAAATTCTGACGGTCATATATATGCACAATTTGGTTAAACGAATATACAATGGAAAAATTGATGTTAAAAAATATGGACATTTCTAGTTTTGCTGAGTACTGGGTATATGATTGACCTTTGGTTTTTGATTATGTTATTGTGAATAGATAGATAAGTAAAACATTCCATTGACAAATGTGAGTATGTGGATACTCATTGTATTGTAATGATTAGAGAAAGAAAGACGAAATCAGTAACTGCCTCTTTATTTTGTAAGTTACATGATATTATTAACTTAGAAAAATGATTTCCCTCTGTTTTTTTTCTGCAGTTCAAAGGGTCATTTTGAGAAATTTCACTTTATACTCAAGTTTGTTTTAATACACCTTAATTGTTTTATCATAAGTATTTTATCATATGCCAGATTGCACAAAGGCCTCAGTTCATTTATACTTTTACTTTACTTACCATTTTGTTCAGGCAATGTTTAATTGATAATATGACCAATATGAGAATGGGTTTGTAAATTGCATAATTATTTCTTATAGACAGATTTTTTATTGATAATTTTATTATTTGATAACTACTCTATTGTTTAAATGTTAATGTCATATTTAAAATATTATAATAATTGCCATATGTCAAGCCTGTTTTAAATAAGTAATAAGCAAACGAATGCAGCCAAAATCTCTGATAAGTATCGTGTGTGTGTGTGCTGAAAATTGTACATCCTCTCAGTGAATGACAAAATCTTTGTTTTCAAATATTTTATCAGATACATCTTAATGTTTTGGAATAAGAAGTCTTTTCACTGTAATTGCTATAAATTTTACAATAGTAATATGATTGATATTGAAGCCACAAAGAACCAAGAGTGCAGGCGTGGTAAGTTTGAGAGCAAGAAGCACTGACTGACAGCTGCAGGGAGCCATCTTCCTGTGTCCCAACACTGGGGGCTGGTTTCCATGTGTCCAGCACATGGGGAGTGGTTCCCCCTGTACTGGTTCCCTTGTGTGACATGTGGTCTGGTGCCCACTGAGTTTTGCTTGGTGTGATGCACTGCACTTGCATTGCCCTTTTTAGCTCACATGAGCACAACGTGCTCAAGGTGAGCTTTTCTGATCGCCTTTTGTCCGGCGTCCGGCGTCCGTGCGTCCGTGCGTCAACAATTGCTTCAAACAACATCTCCTCCTAAACGGCTTGGCCAATTTGAAAAATATTTTGCAGGAATGTTCCTTGGATGAAGCTCTACTAAAGTTGTATAAATGGTTCTGGTCCATCGCATAATTAGGTCACAGGAGCTAAAAATAGATTTTAAAAATGAAAATTTAAAAAATCTTCTTCTCTGAAACCACAAGGCCTAGCCTTTTGATTTTTGGTATGTAGCATCATCTTATGGGCCACTACCAAGATTGTACAAATCATAGCCCTATGGTGATAAATGACCCCACACCAGGGTCACTTGTTTTACATAGAGTTATATAGAAAAATCTTAAAAAATCTTCTTCTATGAATCCATAAGGCCTAGAGCTTAGATATTTGGTATGTAGCATCATCTTATGGGCCACTACCAAGATTGTACAAATCATAGCCTATGGTGATAATGACCCCGCACCAGGGGTCACTTGTTTTACATAGTGTTATATAGGAAAATCTTAAAAAATCTTCTTCCATGAATGCATAAGGCCTAGAGCTTAGATATTTGGTATGAAGCATCATCTTATGGGCCACTACCAAGATTGTACAAATCATAGCCCTATGGTGATAAATGACCCCGCGCCAGGGGTCACTTGTTTTACATAGTGTTATATAGGAAAATCTTAAAAAATCTTCTTCTATGAATCCATAAGGCCTAGAGCTTAGATATTTGGTATGTAGCATCATCTTATGGGCCACTACCAAGATTGTACAAATCATAGCCCATTGGTGATAAATAACCCCACACCAGGGGTCACTTGTTTTACATAGAGTTAAATAGGAAAATCTTAAAAAATCTTCTATGAATCAATAAGGCCTAGAGCTAAGATTTTTGGTATGTAGTAGCATCTAATGGTTCATTACAAAGATTTTCAAAGTCTTGGCCCTACGGTGATAAATGACCCTGCGCCCAAGTCTTCTCTGAAACCATATGGCCCATTGCTTAGATATTTGGTGTGTAGTATTGTCAGGGGTAAAATGTTTTAGATTAAGTTATATCAGAATCCTTGTCTGTTTAAAAACCTTGACATCAGTTGAAGCAATGGTACTCAGGTGAGCGATTCAGGGCCATCATGGCCCTCTTGTTGTATCATTTGAACAGAGAGACATAATGATTGCACCAGACAACTGCAGCCTGTCTCACTCTCCCACTAACTTAAAGCTATGGACAGGGAAATGGATATGACTGTTAAGAAATTTTCACCATCTGCATCCAGTTGTATAAACCTTGTTCACAATGTAAACATGGGTTAAAATCAGCCTTTGGTTAAAATCATGACCATAGCTAGCAAGTGTAAAAATAAAGTAACCAACTAATTTTTTTTGTTAAATGAACGTTGAAATATTTATCATACATAACTAACCCATTGGTTAAGCTGTTTATACAAGATCAAGTATAGTTAAATAATTATTTTTAGTTGGTTTGCAGTTAACCTTTGGTAATTTTAAGTTTTTATACAATTGGCTGCATTGATGTCTGGCTTGGTCTTTACTGCTGGAATAATTGCAGCAGTTGCTCTTAGGACTAGTGGTTTTATATACAAAAAAAAAAAAAAAATGAAGAAGAAATAAATAATTAAACTAAGTGCTTTGCTTATAAATAAATTAACCCTTTACCTCATGAATGATCTTGTACAAAATTATATCTTGAATATTGACATACTTAACATTAAATGGTATATGAACAACAGATTGTACTATGCCATGCGGACTAGTTGTATTTTGAGTTACATTATGATAGGAGCAAACAGAGGAGACCCTGATCAGACAGCTCATGATGAAGCTGTCTGATGTGGGTCTGCTCTGTTCGCATATGTGTCAAAATGCACCTATATGAGGTAAAGGGTTAAAACCATATATACAAGGAATAATCAGCAGCATATGTAAAGATCTTTATATATATATTGGAATAATACAAACAGAATGATGTGCAAAGTTTAACAGAAATTCATGTGAATATTACACAATAGAATTTAAGTACCAGTCTTCATTGTAATTGAAAATGCAAGTTCTTTGATGGGGTAGAAAAGCTTGATTGTCTGGTTGTCTTAAGGAAAAGTCTATATCTATACTGGTACAAGAGGTTTTGCAGTGACTTTTTTTTTTTAACTACATGTATTTTGCAATATTTACCTTGCCTTTATCTGGTTTTGTAACGTGAGGCACATCCTTTTTGACACTGTGTCAGACCTTTCTCTTGCAGCTGGATCCATTTTTATGCATTGCTTTGCACATTTCTCAAAATAAGCAATTGTTCTGGATAAACTGTATAATTATGTTAAAAAGATACATTGGATAAAGTTTTGAGGTGGGGATCAATATTTAAAAGCTTTATCTCATGCATTTTTCTTGCTTTTTGCAGTATTTGGTTTCAACAGGTATTTCAAAATACTATCAGCTTTGAGTTTTTGTATATCTCTTAGAAGGCAGTAGAATTCTCCTTGATAATGTCATTTTCCATATGTTGGCAATGGGTCAGTTTGGAGTATTTATCAGCAAGTTAACGGGTAGATTTGAATCCTGCTAGAACTAGTTAGACAGATTAAGGTAGCCTGCTGAACAGTCTGTAGAGGGTGGTGTACAGGGGTGATGGACTGAACAGCTGCATGTGTCAAAATGTCACATGTAGATCTTATTGGTACTGGTATATGGTTGCAGTTTTTTTTGTTTGTTTTTTTCTTCAGATGATGATGGAGGGGCTTTCAGTAATACCTTTTTTAGTTGTGGGGGGAGGGGGTCATTTTTCTTTACATTGGGGAAAAAGAAATCCTGGGTAAATAGCAAAATATTGGGAAAACTGCATACATTTTAAGAGAAATGCATATGAACAGCTCCTGGTAAAAACCCTTGTGAAAAACCATGGTGTCTGAAGCATTTAGAACTTCATCAGCAGCTCAAGTTGAAAGCAGTTTTCTGTTTATTCAGTTATTGCAAGAAGGAGTATGTTACGGTCAATGTCTTGGAAATATTGGTGACATTGCGTCTGACGTAGATGGGTATTGATAGATGTAAAACACACATATACATACAAATTAAAATCTTAGTCAATGACCATCTGTTAAAGGGCTGCTTTAAATCAGTTTGACCATGTTAAGAAAAGAGGAAACGTTTAACAAAAAACAATCTTTTATTTGAATGCTTTTGCAGATACATAAATGTGTTAAAAAAGTCTGCAAAGAAATAAGAATGGAGAATTCGGTGTCATGTTTGTGCGTGTCTGTTTCAGTGCTTATGAATCTTGTCCACCATTTGACCATATTTTTCTAGGAATTCTTCATTCAGAACGCCTGATGGAAAACCCTCTTCCTGGCAAGCATACTGGAATTTTTCTAAGTACTAATCACTAAGTTCTGTGAATAGCTGTCTATAATATGTTAAGTGTGGGGAGCTCACACTTTACTGTGGTGTGAATTGCATGAAATATTCAACTGTTCTTATCTGAACATGTTTTTATAACAGATTAACTTGTGCATGGCATAATTTTGCATGTTGCTTACTTTAATTGCTTCTGAGGTTAAGATAGATAAATAATACATTTAAATGTAGAAAAAATGAAATGATGCAAGTGGTCAGGTGATGATACTTCTAGATATATGATGTAGATCAGGGGAAATAACTCTTACAGCAGAGTTTTACTTTAAGTTTTATTAGCATTTAGTATTTTAGTGAACAATACAGATAGAATGTAAATTCTATATTCTCTTTCATATCTATGCCCACCTTTGAAGAAGAGGGGCATATGACTTTGCACATATTGGTTGGTACATCCATCCATCAGTCGGTGTGTCGGTAGACCAAACCATGTCTGAGTGATAGCTTAAGTTCTGTTTGACCCTTAAGTCTAATAATAATAATAATTATAGTTGTTGCTTATTAGTAGTAGAAGACCCCTATTGATTTTGGTGTCAGTACCTCAAAGGTCAAGGTCACATGTTAAGATATTTTTATATGAAAATCTTGTTCGAATGATAACTTTAGTTCTATTTGACCCTGAGATCTCAAACTTGGTGTGGTTGTTGTTTTTTGACTAGTAGAAGACCCCATTTGATTTTGGGATTTGTACCTCAAGGGTCAAGGTCATGAGGTAATAAGTTTAATTCTCACAATCACTACGTAAATTCAGCATTGTCTGACTGATAACTCAAAATCTGATTGACTCCTAGGTCTCAAATATTATACAATAGTTACTTATGACTACTAGAAGAACCCTGTTGATTTTGGGGTCTGTACCTCAAAGGTCAAGGTCATAAGGTAATAAATTGAATTCTCTTCAACATTTTGTTAAGGGAGTATTGTCCAACTGATATCTCTTAAGTATCTCTTTCGTATCAATTTATATTGTACTATTGTTGCTTATAAGTAATAGGAAACCCCTTTTTATTTTTGTGTATGTACCTCAAAGGTCAAGGTCATATGGTTATAAGTTGAGTTCTCACAAACCAATTTGTGACTAGCCCATGTTATGAAGTCAAACATCATGTATATAATATAGCTTTTAAGCTATATAAAATGATATGGCATATGAGGGGTCATATATGTTTTGCAAATATTTTTTTGATTAAATTTTTAAGAGCTCTTTTAGGGATTAGGTACATAATGATCTCAGTCTATTTCTTTCTAAACTCTAGCGTTTCACATATTACATGTGTAATTAAAAGTTCCTTGCTATCTCAGTCACTGAGATTTTTTTGTTGAAATCAGGCATACATTTTTTTCATTTGTGCAATATCTTAATACTATACTTGTTAAGCTTATTCATAAATGGTATACATAGGACCATTATGTCCTTCCTTAATTAATATTATAAACAATGCATTGCCATAAATAAGGCAAGTCATTTTTAAAAAGTTACTTTCAGCATGCTGATTTTTTCTTGTTAGACCAGAAAATAATGAATAGTTATGCTAGTGAGACTCTACATAATTCTTACTTAGTTGTGGAAGTAAATCTAGGATGATATTCTTATGATGTCATTGAAGTGATTTTACTAATCATGACTGTTTATCTTGTGAAAACTTACTCATGTTAAGTGGTTGAAATAAGCACATTCCCATGCCCATAAGTCAAAGAATTGTGATAATGCTTGTTCAAGTTTGTAATTTATAGAATTTGTCTAGCTGCAAATTTAATTATGCCATATTGGATATAAGGGATTCTGGCTTGCTTTTTTATGAAGTATTAATCCTTTACCTCATATTGGCTCATTTTGACACAATTGCAAACAGAGCAGATCCATAGGGTTAGGGTCTCCTATTTGCTTATACAATATTTAAGCTAAAATTTTACTGTTTGCTCAGGAAAGATAATCCAGTTTCATATACGTACCGGTAAATTAGCATTCATCAAGTCATGAATTTTTACATGAATATTCATGAGGTAAAGGGTCAATTTTGATAACTGCATGTTAATTTTGACTGGCAGGAATGTGAGATGAGTTTGATCAGGTATCGTTCACACCGTAGGAGTAAAGGTGAACCTTTTACCACTCAGGTTCATCATTTTACACCATGATAGGTCACTGATAAGCCAAACCAGACTATCTGTGCAGGTATTACCTGTTAAAGGTACAGAGAAGTGAGCAGTTTTAAACCTGGCTTGAATTCCTCCAACCATACTTAGTGCTAATTAACCCTTTCCCTCATAGAGAACACCATGGAAAGACCTATGCAAACAGCATAAAACCAGATCAGCCTGCGAGTAACTCGCAGGCTGATCAGGTTTTATGCTGTTCGCTGCTCCTCAGTGGTCTGGAAATGAGTATTTTGTAATTAAATTTGGTAAGGTTTAACTGTGGTTTTCTGCAGATCAGACTTTATGTGATACCTATTGAGGGCGTCAAAATGAGTATATATGAGGGAAAGGGTTAACACTTAGGGGTGAATTTCATCATTCTTTTTTTTTCTAATAAAAATACTCAAATATTTCGTTTCTTAACAAATAATATTCATAAATTATGTCATGTACTTAAAAATTTCTTAAAACAGGAATGGTGGAATGTGTTTCTTCCAAATCCAAGAATTTAAGTATTACTTAGCACAAAGTATTGTTTGTGAGATTCATACCAGATCAGCCCTTTGAGTAATACTCGCAGACTGATATGATTTTATTTCGGTCACAGAGTTGTTTCCCTGGTGGTTTTCATGTGGTACAGGGTGAAAGGTGAAGGTCAGCTTTGTATGTCGTTGATTAAAATTATCTCTGTAACACTTGAGTTACGTGTGAACTACAAATTTCAGTAAAGAGTTAATATTAAACTTATTTATTGATTGAGGTTAAATTTTTGGTTGACCAGCCCAGACTATTAATGAATTAGAATATACAATAAACTTATTTAAATATTACTTAAATAGATAGCATAATAGTGATTAAGATTCTTGGAAAAATCAAGGGTGGTTTGAATAGATAGACTTATATTGGATAAAATAATGCTCAATGTTTATATTGCCGTTTGGATCTGGAACATAAGATAATAACTCTAATTATTTTTTTTTCACCATAAGTTTTTTTTCTCAGAAAATAATACTTTTAATATTCTTTTTGCATTCATGGCCTCAGTCTTAACATAAAGCATTTCATGACTATTTAAAGTATCTTTCCTTTCTCTTTTTTATTTTTCCGTATCAAAGTAAAAAAAGTCAATCGCATATGGTTAATCAGTGTGTAATTACACGTAAAACAGTTGTTTTTCTACACTTGGGCCTATGATGTAAAGTTAAGACCGTGTATTGTTGTGTTGTGCAGGGTTAATGACAAGATGGTGAAGAAACAGAGCAACTACAAGAAGAACACACCCTCCCACCACAGTGTGGTCATCAGCCCACAGCCACTGCAGTCCGAAAAAAGTCACCTGCACGACAAGTCGCTTGAGAAGTTACGCACGCAGAAACGAGAGTCTACCATACTCCAACACCGAGAGAACTACGAGGCTCGGAGGGACAAGGAAGTTATCAGCTTCCCTGAGGTGCGCGGGGCTGAAGGTACGATCTGATTATTAATTAATCATAATGGTATTAATGAGGCCTGGAAAAAATCAATCTGTGTTTTGGATGACAAAAATAGTAGGAATTGAATTTTTATCCTATATAAACCAGTCAAATCAAATTAGGAATATTAAGAGTGACATTTCTGTAACAAACATTGGGAAAATCACCAAAATATTTCATAGACAGAAGGATGTTTGAAATAAGGGAGCTGTTCACAATATAAATTTGGGTTATCTGAAACACAGTATTTTTGTCAGGCCATGCTAGTTGCTACACCAATATTATCCAGAACAGCTAGATCCTGTACAGAAGCTGAAGCATTTCTTATTTGTCTCAGGGCCTTCTGGTTCTCTTTCATTAACCACAAACGGGAAAAGAATGCCTGGTTCTTCTATCTCTATCTTTCTACTGAAACACATGGACCAAGAGTCATGGTTTAGAATTTCTCTATGCCTCATTGTAGTGCCATTTCACGTAATCATTGAAATCCTAGTGCATCTTAGATAAGTACATCTGTCCTTAGACAAGTACATCTGTCCTTAGACAAGTACATCTATCCTGTAGAAGTAGTCTTAGACCTAGTCAAACAAAACCGTAACAACTTACAGAAAACTTAAACTTTCCTGATGTCTTTCCAGTGTCTTTCCAGAAATGAAAATGGAGCTTTTTTGTGTGTGTTTAAACAGCTGTTTTTACAGAAAAAAGCACTGGAAAGGTTAATATAGCTGATGCAGGAAAGTTTAAGTACACAATATAATGGTGTCACTGTTCAGTGTATATAACGGGGTTTACTAACTGTTTCCTTGACAAATAACATTGCAGCGGCTCCTG
>CM037795.1:14428554-14478554 GCA_021229015.1 Solen grandis
TCTCTCCCACTCTGGCAACACAGCACATATATACACATGACTTTACTTTTTTTAATACTTTTTTTTTTTTTTTTTTTTTTAGGCCCCATATGGGTATCCCCATTTATTTTCCCCGTAATAGGTGAACAGAGGTCGGGGAACCATCCTCAGTTGACCGTACAATGTAACATAAATTTCAATCATTATAAAAGAATTATATAGAGAAAAAAATAAACATTATATTTTACTTTGTATTAAATTCAACCATATAGGCACTTTAATTTTTTTTATGGGTTGAAAAATACAAACAAAATTAATAATAATGAAAAAAGAAAAAAATTAAAAGTAAATTGTTCTTCACATGTGATTAACATTAAAAGTTTCATAATTCACATTCAATAAAATACAAATCCTTATCTTGATTTTAAATATATATATTAAATCTTCAATTTTCAACAATACTTTTTACAAGTTTCCAATTTGATTTTTCAGTTTCAGTGATATTTGATTTTTTATAAATTTCCCAATCTAATTTTACTATCTCCCTGAATCCTACAATTGTTGGTAGTATATTTTTTAATCTACACAAAAATATATATCTTTTAAATTCAAGAAATAAAATGTCAAGTTTATATTCTTTTTTTTCTTTTATCTAATACAATTTTAATGTAATAATTGGTTTTTTTGACCAAAACAAATGGGATAAACTTTCAACATTTTCTTCACAAAAGGTACATAAACTAGTTTGAACAATTTTTTTTTTTAAATTTTTTTAATACTCAGTCCCACTTACATAACACATATCAGTCAAGTGAATGATAATAAAGCCATGTTTTAAATACATAATTTGTCAAACTCTTCCTAAAAATAAATGATTCATTTTAATCATTCTAGATATATAAGTCATGTTCTATTGTCTGATTACATGCTTATTAGGTTATATGTCTCAATGTTAATATACAAGTCACTTGACAACTTTCTATGAGACTTGCAAGAATCAAACCATTCACAGCTGTTTTCTTGAAAATACAAAATGATCCCAAGTATGAGTTTCAGACTTCAAACAACCATATTTTTGTTTGTTGGATTTAACATCCCACCGACAGTATTTCAGTTATTTAGAGACTTATTCTACTTGAGACAGATATAATGCTGCCACACTGCAGTATCACGCTGTAGACATGTAGCATAATACCAAACCCAGTCTCATTATCCTGACACTGTGCCAACCAGTTCTAGAACTACCTTTATATGCTGAGCACCAAGCAAAGGAGCTATTCCAGTACCATTTTTTACAACTTTAGTATGTCACGAACAGGGATCGAGGCCATAACCTCCTGCTCCCGAGGTGGACATTCTAACCACTGGGCCACCAGGGACGGTTAACCATATATACCACTGCCTAAGACTCCAACTTATCTATAAATACCACTGCCTTGTTTCATGAATTTATGGTGTTGAAATTTGGCCCTATCCCCACTTGGCAGAATACACTTTATTTCCCTAGTTATGCAGAAATTTGCTCTACCATATTCATCTATGCAGAAATGATATAACTCAATGTTTATCAAAAATGTACATAATTATAATAAGTTATATTCTAGATTCTTATTTATTTAGTTAATACTTCAATATAACAATGAGCTTAGAAAAGAAACCCCCAACACCTCAAATGAAGAGAGTGTCCTGCATTAGTACTTTTCTGAGACTGGGGTCAGTCCCCCCCAACCCCCCAGTCATTTCATGACTTCAGGGTGTTACTAACTTGTATCGCCTAGCGATGTAGTAGAAGACAGGGTTCCCTGCTTTACTGGTGCCGGCCTGGTAAAATATATGCAGGTTCTTCAAGGACTTGAACTCATCCTTCTCGTGCATGTTGTGCTTCGACATGATCTCCTCAAACTTGGTGCTGGTCATATCCATACTGCTCCACCTGGGCATCAGACAGGGGCAGATAACTCTTTAATGTCTTTATATAAAGGGAGTGAAATATGCACGTGTGAAAATTGCGAAAAAGTAAATAAATAAAATTATGAATAGGGGATATTGATATTGTGAAACAATATGAAAATTGGTTAGGATAAAAAACACTGATATTAATATAACAAGTATTTGACAAGAGCTGTAAAAGTATTTAACCACAATCCTTGAGATTTTCTGTCTTTCAAATCTGACTCTATAAAGATAATTTTGGAAAAAAAATATACAGACAAAATATATATTCTTTTTTAGAAAATTACATGTATTTACTTGCAGGAGATAAATGTAAGTAATTTATCCTAACCTTGACTCGGCAAGAATGTGAATTTTGCTCATCGACAATCTGAAGTTTAAAAAAAAATTGTGTAAGTCTTAAAGGCTGATGGTGGTGAACGGTTTATTTTGATGGTGGCGACAAGGTGTGCAAGATGGTCACGTGTCACATGATGAGTTGATGAAGATAATGGAGTATTAATGATTGTTATTATTACACAGCTTCTTAATAAGGCCAAGGAAAGAAACCTTTGGTGCTCGCATATTTTGAATTAGGACGTTAACCCTTTCCCTCATAGAGGACACCATGAAAAGACCTATGCGAACAACATAAAACCAGATCAGCCTGCGAGTAACTCGCAGGTTGATCAGGTTTTATGCTGTTTGCTGCTCCTCAGTGGTCTGGAAATTAGGATTTTGTAATTAAATTTGGTAAGGTTTAACTGTGGTTTTCTGCAGATCAGGCTTTATGTGATACCTATTGAGGGCGTCAAAATGGGTATATATGAGGGAAAGGGTTAAGAGGTACTTCACCCTATACCTTATTCACCCTTTACCTGCTGAATTTCTCAAATGGACTAAGCCGGCACCTTTTTTTGGAACTGTCCATTATCAATTTTAGGGATAACAATATGAAAACCTGTAGTTGGTCAGCCAACAGTAAAGAGCCAGGCCAGCGTGCACGGATGTGCAGGCTGGCCTGGCTCTTTCCTAGTGGCAAAGGTTAGCACTTACAGTTCCAGCAGGGTAAGGGTTAAAATCATAAATAAATTCATGACTTGGTGAAATATCAATTTACTGAACTTTAAATGGTAAATGCAACAGTGGAATTTCTTTGCATGCAAACTGTGTAGAATTTGACCTTTAATATTGTATGAACAAACTGACTGAGGAGACTACGCTGGTCAGAAATCATTTGTCACATAGTTAATGCAGTCTGATATAGAATGGTATTTTGACATGGACCCTTAATATCTCATAATGATATACTGCACCAAATTTATATATTGAATTCCTATTTAGCCAAATGATTATTAACAGATAAGAAAACAAATCATATTAAATACCAAAATTATTACATCAGACAAATCATATTAAATACCAAAATTATTACATCAGTTTCCTTGGCTTTATTCAACATGCAGTTTGGTCAATGAAGTTTGAAACATGACACAATGGATAAGCTTAATGCAGTTATACAAATCAATGGATATCTGATGCAGTTAGCTGTATGAAAAGTTTGAAAAAAAAAATGAATTGTCATTTTGAATAAAATTTAATGAAGCATGGTTGTAATGTTAAAGGATAAACATGACTGACGAAGGATAAATCAAAGTAATGAGCATCATGCAAAACATGATAGCAAGCCAAATTGATGCAATATAAAAAGATCTGTTATCATACAGTAATATATCATTCATCTCTCTCTCTTTCTCACATACACATTTATTTAAAAACAAACAAACAAACATTTATTCAAGACCATATCACAATGGTACAGAAAATGATGAAATGATTCAACCAGGGCTTTTTGTTATCCCTTCTTTATCAGAGGCCGTTCAAAGGTGCCTTCCCCTCTAAAAAATTCTTTAAATTTATGCAGTTTTCCCCAAATTTGAATCTTACTCCAGGATTTTTCTTTCCCATATGAAAAACAGGTCAAAATTCCCCCCAAATATGATAGTAAGGCCCCTCTCCAACATCTGTAAAACAAGAGGCCCATGATGGCCCTAAATCGCTCACCTGAGATAAATAGGTTGACCCAAGGAACATCTGTACCAATTTATTTTAAAATCTGGCCAGTAGTTTTGAAGAAGATGATTTTTAAAGTTTTCATATTTTTTTTCTTTTTGTTGCCATGGCAACCAGAGTTCTATATGGATCAAGTTTATTTTAGGAACTTTTGTGAAGGTTAACCCAAGGATCATTCCTGCCAAATTTAATCAAATTCTGTCCAGTGGTTTCAGAGGAAATGTTGATTAAAAGTTTTCCCAATATACATATAAGGCAAATAAGCCCGCCCCTGGCTGCCATGTTTTTTACGGATCGGAAAAATTTTAGCAACTTTGGTAGAGGTTGACCCAAGGAACATCTGTACCAATTTATTTTAAAATCTGGCCAGTAGTTTTGAAGAAGATGATTTTTAAAGTTTTCATATTTTTTTCTTCTTTTTATTGCCATGGCAACCAGAGTTCTACATGGATCAAGTTTATTTTAGCAACTTTTGTGAAGGTTGACCCAAGGATCATCCCTGCCAAGTTTAATCTAAATCTGTCCAGTGGTTTCAGAGGAGATGTTGTTTAAAGGTTTCTCTATATACATATAAGGCAAATAAGCCCCGCCCCTGGCGGCCATGTTTTTCTACGGATCGGAATAATTTTAGCAACTTTGGTAGAGATTGACCCAAGGAACATCTGTACCAATTTATTTTAGAATCTGGCCAGTAGTTTTGAAGAAGATGATTTTTAAAGTTTTCTTTCTTTTTCTTTTTTTGTTGCCATGGCATCCAGAGTTCTACATGGATCAAGTTTATTTTAGGAACTTTTGTGAAGGTTGACCCAAGGATCATCCCTGCCAAGTTTAATCAAATTCTGTCCAGTGGTTTCAGAGGAGATGTTGTTTAAAGGTTTCTCTATATACATATAAGGCAAATAAGCCCCACCCCTGGCGGCCATGTTTTTTTACGGATCGGAAAAATTTTAGCAACTTTGGTAGAGGTTGACCCAAGGAACATCTGTACCAATTTATTTTGAAATCTGGCCAGTAGTTTTGAAGGAGATGATTTTTAAAGTTTTCATATTTTTTTCTTCTTTTTATTGCCATGGCAACCAGAGTTCTTCATGGATCAACTTTATTTGAGCAATTTTTGTAGACGCCCACCCAAGTATCATACATGCCAAGTTTTATCAAATTCTGTCCAGCGGTTTCAGAGGAGATGATTTTCAAAGTTTTCAATTAGTTTTTCTATTTGTTGCCATGGCAACCAGAGTTCTTCATGGATCGACTTTATTTGAGCAATTTTTGTAGAGGCCCACCCAAGGATCATACATGCCAAGTTTTATCAAATTCTGTCCAGCGGTTTCAGAGGAGATGATTTTCAAAGTTTTCAATTATTTTTTCTATTTGTTGCCATGGCAACCAGAGTTCTTCATGGATCAACTTTATTTGAGCAATTTTTGTAGAGGCCCACCCAAGGATCATACATGCCAAGTTTTATCAAATTCTGTCCAGCGGTTTCAGAGGAGATGATTTTCAAAGTTTTCAATTAGTTTTTCTATTTGTTGCCATGGCAACCAGAGTTCTTCATGGATCGACTTTATTTGAGCAATTTTTGTAGAGGCCCACCTAAGGATCATACATGCCAAGTTTTATCAAATTCTGTCCAGCGGTTTCAGAGGAGATGATTTTCAAAGTTTTCAATTAGTTTTTCTATTTGTTGCCATGGCAACCAGAGTTCTTCATGGATCAACTTTATTTGAGCAATTTTTGTAGAGGCCGACCCAAGGATCATACATGCCAAGTTTTATCAAATTCTGTCCAGCGGTTTCAGAGGAGATGTCTTTTAAAGCAAATTGTTGACGACGGACGACAGACGACGGACGACGACGGACGACGGACGAAGGGTGATCCCAATAGCTCACCCTGAGCACTTCGTGCTCTGGTGAGCTAAAAAGGCCTGTGAACAGTATTCAATACAAGATACATTCCATCTTTCTCTCAATAGTGAATTCTCTCTCTCTCTCTCTTTCCTTAAATGACAGAGAAATGAAATAAAAAGCAACAAAATATAAGTCCAAGGGATACAAAGCATGAGAAAGAATGGCATACACATCGCAAAATAGTATCTTAGAGTACAGGTCAAAAAAAAGTAAAATTTAATTTCATTCATTCCACTGGTATGTATAATGGCATTTTTACATTTGTTAAAAGCAATTAATCTATCTTGTAATACATAAATATATACATTTTAAGAAAAAAATAGAAAAACTGACAGAAAAAAGGGATATTGGAAGGATTCTCACATTATCTGTAAGTTTTTAAAATGAAATCCAATAATTTCATCATAAACTTTGCAATCAAAAGTGTGATAGGTGCAATCTTATATTTATTAATTATCTTTAGAATTAAATATTTCTGAAATATTTCACTTATTAATCTCATTTTTCTTACCCTTTAATGAAAATATCTCTAGCCTTCAGCATAATATGGGAATCCTCTAGCATTAAGCTTACAGATTTTAGCCACTGCAGCACTATGGAAATTGTTAAGATGCAACAGGATGTGTGTGTGTGTGTGTGTGTGTGAGTATGTGTGTGTGTTTTGTGTGTATGCTTTTGTAAATGTTACATGTGTGGACTTACTGTGAGTCCAGAGGCCTGTGTTCTGGAGGTCCCAGATATGCTAGCAAGGTTGCCATTTTGTCAAAGGGTCTTCTGCCAACTGCCTTGTGGTCTCTGAATAAAATAATCAAAACACACATAATTAATTTTACCTCACAAATATTAATGCTTTGTTTTCATGATTTACTTTTATTTAAAAAATACATCATTTTTCTAACTAGCCATGTTTTGCTTAAATGGGGAAAATCTTCTTGCTCAAGAGGAACATTTTGTATATATTTGGAGTTTGCCTTGATCTTATGGGTGTTCCCCATTAGCCAAAGAAAATACAGTTAAGATGGATGTCTATTATATAAAGAATACATTGAAGTTTCTTATATAAAATGGCAAAGCAGGTTAGATATTTCAGCACCAAACTAATTGGTTAACCTCATGCAATTAAATTTTTCACCAACCAAAATACTTAATCCTTCAAACCAGGGGCACTAGGTCATTATACAGTAACACGACAACCTGGGTCCTGACTAGGTTACCTGCTACTAGAGAGGTAGTCGCCTATTTTCTCCTGATTGTTCCAGAGAAGGCGATGAAGGGCCAGCACATTGGCATCGTTGATGAAGGACAGGCTGTGGTTACCAGTATCAGGGATATCAACATCAGATGCAATCTCCGTAAAAAATCTGAAATCATACATCACAGGTATAAAACAAACAATTCAACAGACTCTCCAGAACATCTTAGTTGTTATCTCAAGCCAAAACAATGGTTCACAAAGTGAAATGTCGTCAGCTCATGCCAAATAGCATACAGTCCTTTTAAACTTAAAATGTTTCCATCTTTTGTAGCATACACTTTCTGAAATAAATGTTCAAACTGTTGTAAAACAAGGCAATTACAATTAAATTGGCAAAATGGAATGATGGGGAAAAGTTAAATGCTAGAATAATCCCAAGGCCCAGATAAATGGGAGTACTTTTCCTTTTCTGGTTAAAACAATGTAAGCAGCTCAAGGACTTTGTATAGACCCTGAATAAGGCAAGGTGCTTGGATGTTTCATCTTGGATTATAATATCGTTATACTTTGGTCATAACTAGAAATATCACTGAATGTGAGTTATACACCCCACACAGTACTGCGACACAGAATGTAAAGCCTTCATTTTATTAAGATAAACATGTGTACCACTGCAACAAGCTTAATCCATTATATATTATGATCACATAGGCACCATAGACACTTATATTTTCTCCATACAAAACATCATGGATCATTTTATGAAATATATCTTTTAAATCAAGCATTTCATTGGACAATTAAATAGGACAAACTGCAAATCTATAATTTTATATACAAGACCCTAACACATATGCATACACATCAAACTGTGTCACCAGTGTTATAAATACCTGCGACCAGCCTCGAAGTTCTGTTTCAAGATATCATTGAACGCCCGCATGTGGTTCTCCTTGGTGAATAGCAGGTGATTGGCAATGTTCTGCATGATCTTGCACATAAGGGTCAGCCCTCTTTTGATCTTAGGCGTGGCTTCCACATCAATGATTCCAGACTCATAAGGTGACACTGGGATGTACGGGAAAATATTTAACAACAGTAGTGATCACAGGAAAACTGTACATTAGTCAATTTTAACATTGGTCAACTGATTCTTGATACTTTAAAAGAAGTATGGACGAAACGTTGGACATTTAATTCTGTGATCTACCCATCTATTGTCTTGTGACTGTTATACCTATCTACTTATTCTTATATTTATAAGCAGTGAATAAAAATGTCTAAAACTATATTCTAATAATAACACATATGCTAAATCTTATTTTATTATTTGTAACTGTTTTATTACCAATGTGTTAAAAATTCATTTTGGTATGACTTATCATTGAAAAAAAAATCATGTATTTAAAGTTCTGTTGAAATAGTTATCCACTGAGTTATGGGTCATCATCATGGGCGTGCACCAATATTATTTGCCAATTACAAATGTTAGTTTCAACATTAGTAATATAATTATGCTAGTCATAAACATTTCATCTATGGATGCCTTATTTAAAAAGAAAAAAAGAAAAAAAAAAGCTAACAGGAAAACAAGTAAAAACAGCAAGAATAATTGTCATATACGTTACTGAATAACTTTACAGGATTTTCTGTGTTAGTTTTCTATAGGGTATTAAAATAATATGTAAACCAATATAAAAATGACCAGATTGAATAGAATTAAAAATGAAAGCTAAACCTGTTAACTCTGCTTTAAAGCAATATGTTAAAGCAAGGGAACAAGCATCTACCAAGACATATGGTATTACATTAAATATTGAGCCATAACAAAATTATATAGCTCAAGATGCAATGAAAAAAAAAGGACTATGTTTTATTAAAATAATAAAGAATATAAACACATGTATTTCATTCAAGCTACCAACTTAACATTTAAAAAATATGATTTACCAGAAATAAGATCATTAATTTTTTTCTCTTTCTTCAGGCTGTTGACAGATACCGGACATTCAGCGGAACATAATATAATGGTAAATGTACATGATGATATCTATTTTTTTTTTAAAATATAATTTAACCCTATCCCTCATAGAGGAAACCATGAAAAGACCTATGCGAACAACATAAAACCAGATCAGCCTGCGAGTAACTCGCAGGCTGATCAGGTTTTATGCTGTTCGCTGCTCCTAAGTGGTCTGGAAATGAGGATTTTGTAATTAAATTTGGTAAGGTTTAACTGTGGTTTTCTGCAGATCAGGCTTTATGTGGTACCTACTGAGTGCGTCAAAATGAGTCTATATGAGGGAAAGGGTTAAAAGAGCTTCAATTGACATCACAATGTATATTAAAATCAGAAATATGCAAGTTGAATTTATCTGATTGAAAGTTATCAAGGACTTATTAAATTAAATATGCTTTGTATGTTTCAATGTCTAATTGAAATCTGATGGTCATATCCAGGTATACTTATATACACTGTGTATGACTTGCCAGGAGAAGTGAGAAAATAAAAGTCAGCAATTTGAAATGACTCAGAAAATTCCACATTAATGCTTGAAAATGTCTTAAGATGGCATTCATGATTCATACAAATTTTTTAAGCAAAATTTCAGGGTTTTTCATGGGTTTTTTAAGGCCTTTTAAATTTTAAAATTAAGGACTGACACAAACTGAAACTTATATAAACACTTATTTCTGATCAATGTTGAAATTTTTAAATTCAAGGGTTTTCAAGACCTTTGAGTTTATTTTAAAGGTTTTTCAAGGGTTCTTAAGCAAAATGTGATTTTCAAGGGTTTTTCAAGACAGACATCAAATTCAAGGGTTTTCAAGATCTCTGCGAACTATGGCATTATTTGCCACAAAATTTCCTTTGAAAAACCTAAATCCCTTGCAGCCCTACTAATATTTGGTGTATAATTTGAAACACCTCTTGGAGATTGATTGATAAGAACTGAATTTTATAATATAAAACATCTATGGTCAATCTTCATGCAAACAACAAAATTCTTTAAAAATAAAATGAAACTGGATTAACCCTGACATTTCAAGGTTAATGTATACCATTTTTATCTGTTACCACCACAACATCATAAAATAAACAAGATCAACAATAAACATATTGTCTCTCTGTATAGAAAAGACCTCCAAATGTTTTTACTCCTATGATTAGTTGGGTTCAGCACCACCAACCCAGATTATTTTTTGCAATTTCTGCTCTTCATTTTTAAATTCTTTACGAATAAACTATCTCTTGTAAATTTTAAGAAATATGACTTTTTGTAATGAAATTAATGTAAAGTAAAACATTTTACAGTCAAATTTCAAATCTTTATTTCAAAATTAAAAAAAAATCTTCCAGCCATACTGACTCCATTCTGCATTTTATCAACATTACTGAAACAACAAAATTTCTTGTTCAAAAATTCAAAACCTATTCCCTGGCCGAGCCAAACCGATGGCCTACTACTATGTTGTGTATGTATCGCCTATATCTACCACCCCTCCCTGACCTCAAGACTTTACATGCAGACATTGCAAAGGACAGAGATACCAACACTCAACGCACTATCAACAACTACAACACGGGAAACAAAAATGGCAGCCGGGAGAAATATCTCGTTTTAAGAGACAACTAGCCCTGGTGTTTAAGGACTCATACTTGCATTTCAATGTTAAGGTAACATTGAATCAGAGCTTTAGATGGTATTTGTTGTAGTAATATCGTTGGGATACTAGCGATCAGAGGTTAACGTGGTATGAACAACAAGCCATACTGGTTTGTCTGTGATACAGTTTGGAAGCAATTAATAGTCAATGAAAGATAAATACTTCCTTAATAATGGTAGGTAAGAAGAAGGCTTGAAGTCCTGACAGCATGAACTAAGTAAGTCCATCCTTGCTGAGGCATTAATATTTAAAGAACTTCCTATGTGCAAAACACAAAACCAGAGAGAGATAATTATAAATTGTAAAAACTTATCTCAAAAAAATAAAATCTAAAGCTCTGTCATTGATGGTAATGAATAATCAAACTTGACTCAACCTTTGGAAGATATCTGTGTAAAACGGGACATGTTGGGACAGAACAGGACCCAATGGGACATTCCACGTGTTTCCGATAAAATTTTGCATAAATATCTAGAATCTACTGAGACCAGGCTGCCATTTTTGGGGCACCACATCGCAGAGGTCACGTTACCTATGGCTGGATTAATGAACCGTAAAAAGATCACGGTCCCTATGACCGTCCAGACCGCCTCGCCCGTGCTCTGCTGAAACCGCTGATTGACCACTTGAAATAAACAGTGGCACATACTGCGCAGTTTTGATGGGAACCTGCCGAGGGTGGGAGTGAAAATTGACATGTAACAAAGAGCAGCAGTTGTATGTATGGTGGAATGTGAGAGTTTGTTTTTAATAAGCTTGATAATCTATCTAGTGTAAATACATTGCTCTTGGTGTCTTGAGCAACTAGGTCATATATACAATATATAAAAAAGTCACAAGGTCAAATTCTAAGGAAAAACTACAAAAAAACTAAAAAAGAAAAAAGAAGCTACTTTGAGAATGTCAAAATAGTTACTCTATTTACAAACAGAAATAAATCAGATTCAAATCTTACACTGGGGATACCCTTTTCTCACATTATAATTGATAGTATTCAAAGTTTTATGCAATGAAAACAATTTGTAATTACATTCATAATAATCTTCCTGTTCAAGACACCAAGTCACTAATGAAACAAAGAATATTAGTCAAGTACACAAATCAGGCAGCCAATGTGGTCATTCGCAAGCATAAAAGCATGCCTCTCATTGGTTAAATGTCATACTCCATTCTGTAAAGTAGAAAGTGATTGGCTACAAGGTCATTATTCAGGTAAGCAACTTTATTAGATGAAAGCAGGCATAGACAATGACTAGCAACCATCTAAATGAGTGAAGTGTGAATGTGCATTGATTTTACTTCAATATTAAAAGTGTGCATTTTACTTTCAAAATTGGAGAGACAAGTTGACCTCTGACTCTTAAAACTATGCCAGTTATCAAATGGAACATCATTCTTTTCACACATAAGACTACAAATATCAAATATGGCAAAAAAAAATTGTTTTGCTCTCTTGAACAAGACTTGCTCTTACTCCTAAATTCACATGAATTTTCATTTGATGAAAAATCCCTATTATTGAATCTTTCTGTTTAAGAAAATTATAAGAATATTGTCCCATATTTGTGTGGTTTTTAGCTGGTGCTAGTCACTGAGAAAGAGTATTAGAACAATGCTTATACCTACAGAATTGCAAGAAAACATAGATCGTCAAACATAAAAAAGGAGTAAATTCAAGACCCTGCAATCTTGCCAACATCAACAAATGTCCTGCTATACAAACTCTTTCCCTAAAAGAAGGTAAACTACAAATAATTAAAATATTTAGAAAAAAGAAAAAAAGCTTCATTTTTCAATTTCTCTTTTATTTTCCTGCTTCAGAAAATCAATTTTAAAGAGTACAAAAATGATGAAGCGGAGACTATAAGATCCCAATAAAAGCAACATGTAATAGAAAATAAGCCAGCAATTAATATAAACAAAACAATGTATTTCTTTTTTGAACCATGTTTCAAGTAAAAAAAAACATTTTTTTAAAGAAAATTTGGCACATATCTGAGATATTTGTATGTATCAAGTATTTGATCTGTTGGGCAAGACTTCAGAATCAGGCAAAATGCAATGCACTGTAAGTTGATCCGGGTGTTTTGTTTTAACGGGGGGTCTAGTGTTTACCTAACGCAGGGTTAAAGAACCGTAAAAATATGACGGTTCCAGTTGCTAGGATACTGTCGGGTGGGAAACGGAGACTTATGACCTGGTACAGACAGTGGCACATGACTCGTAGTTTAGGCGGGAATCTGTTAATATTGTGAAAAACCATGGTAACGGAAACACACAAAAATCTCAAGATTAATAATTCGCTTTTAATGTCTTCCTTTACTCCATAGAAATGCATTCTAACACTTTTTTTAAGACCTAGTATACAACCAAGAAAGCAATCTTTTACTGTCCAATTTTCTTACTTTCCACTTGGTTGCAATTTAAGAATGAATTACTGTATAAACTCTAAGCAACCTGTGAGTGCCTGCTGGCTGATCAGGGTTTATACAGGTTGTAATCTAGAGCTGCATTTCATGGAGTAAATGGTTGTACAACATTCCTCTACACAGCAAAGTCCACAATTAATAGTCATGTTAATCAATAAATTGTTCTTGATC
Organism: Solen grandis; assembly: GCA_021229015.1. Lineage (NCBI taxonomy): Eukaryota > Metazoa > Mollusca > Bivalvia > Adapedonta > Solenidae > Solen > Solen grandis. The sequence goes on from CM037795.1 coordinate 14,441,910, forward strand.
ATGAATTATATAAATACATATAAATATCATAAAAATTATAAACTCAAAAGTTCTGATTTATCTAGGTATAAGCATATAAATGAAGAATGATATATGACCAAATTAAAGATGACTCCTTCAATATAAGCAAATAATTAACAGACAATTTTTTTTATTCAAGGATTACAAGTCCTATATATTTCTCCCCCCCCCCCCCACCATATTATTGACCGGCCAGGATCACAAGGCACTTTCATTTCAAAGACAGTTAATAAGAAAGAATGGCTAAACTTGCTGATATGACTTTAAGAAAGGGATACTGAGGCTAATTCTGTATAACACAAAATACTTACTCTCATTAATAAGTTGAGGTGATTTTTCAGGACATTTCCAAAATCAGATGGATTTTTGTTGATTTATAGCCAAGTTTTCATTTTCCTTTTTTTCAAATAGTTCTGATAAATAGTAAGAGGGACTTGAAGTGTGAAGTGTTTTGTGTTGATATAGGGAAGAGTACTGTGTTCCATACATAAGATAAGAACCGCAGTTTAGCATCAAGCCCCAGGACAAATACATAGGGCCTTAATTTAGTTAAAGAAAGCAAAGGGGACGATGGTTTTCTAGAAAGACTGAACAATGGTTCAGCAATATAAAACAAACAGCTTTTTCAAACAGATCTGCGAGGGAAAATATCCATATTGGCTAACTTAAAAGCAAACTTTGTGCTGAAAGTGTTCTCCCAGTAGAAAAAGTGGGAAAAAGTTTGCATCAGTGGCCTTCTCCATACTGGCAAAGATGTTTAAATGTACAAGTATTAGAATCAAGTCTGAATTTTAGACAGAAGTGCATTTCTTTACACTGTACTAAGGCATTTTGTGTAAAAATATACACTTTGAAAAAGATGGAAAAAATATGCAACAAAATGCAGAACTCAAAAGACCTAAGATATCAAAATGTGTGAATACTACGACTTTATGAAAATGTTGACTATCTCTATAATGAAAGAGAAATAAGAAAAAAAACTAGAGGGCCATGATGGCCCTGAAGTCGCTCACCTAAGAAACATTGTCTTGATTTCCTGTACATGTTACTATATTGTAGCATAGTCATACTGAATACATTATCCTTACAGAAATACAGCAAGATCATTTCAATTCCATACATCAAACAGAACCTTAGGGCCAAATTTAAAGGAAATAACTTAAAAATACAAAAGTAGGTCACTGGGTATTGGTCAAGGTCATCCAAGGTCAATGATTTGAACAAATTGATAGATGTCCATTAGGCCATGTCACAATCAAATATCTAAACTCCAGACCTTGTGGTTTCTGATGAGAAAATTGTTCAAGCATTTTCCTGTGTAAGTTTAAACAGGGGCCATAACTCCTAACTAAATAGGCTGATATCATCCATAATAAAACTTAGCCGAAAGATTACAGCCATAAACATCATCATGAAGTTTGAAGAAGATTGCTTAAAAACAAAGATGCTAGAGCTTACACAGAGTGAAATCTGGCATTTTTTATCATTCAGGGGTCCAGACCTTTATGGGCAAATACTAGCTATTATCAAACTTGGCCAAGAGATTATGTTTATGAGCTTTGTCATAAGGTTTGAAGATAGATTAAGAAATACTCCAGAGCTTATGAGCAGATATCAGCCATAATCAAACTTGTCATAAGGTTTGAAGATTGATTAAGAAATACTCCAGAGCTTATGAGCAGATATCAGCCAAAATCAAACTTGGCCTAGAGATTATGACTATTAATTTTCTTATAGAGTTTGAAAAATATTGCTGAAGAAATGAAGATGCTAAAGTGTACACAAGAAAATGTTGACAGACTGATGGAGGTCCTGACATACGATGGACATTGACTGACCAAAATAGCTCACCTTGAGCACTTTGTGCTCATGTGAGCTGAAAAACATAAATAAATCTTATGTGTTACAATAAGACAAGTATTTCTGTATGCTTTTATTTATCTACCCTCACACACGCCCCCCCCCCCCCCCCCCAAAAAAAAAATGAAGATATAATAAAGACCTCTACAAATCGTATCTTCTAACTTACACACATACCCATAAAAAAAGAGTCAGGTCCTAAGTGCATGTTCTCTATTTCCAAAGGAATTAAAATCACAATGAAATTACATACTGTAATTAAATCAAAACAAACAAAAAAACTAGGTCACAGAATGGTGAAATATAAATGATTATTTTATGAACCACAATGGTACCACAATAATATGTCGAGGGCTGACCCAAAAACTATTTTCTAAATGCATACAGAAATAGAAGGAGATGGAACAGTTTGGAGGTCAGTCCTCGATGTGTTAAATATTCTAATGTAACTTGTAAGATTTAATACTGAGGTTAAAGTAAAACTCATCTCAGTCCAAGCCATTACAGTGCTGAGTCAGAACATTGTGAGTAACATGTGAGAACTTTCTATCAACGCCAGCGTCAGTCATCTACAGTGGATTAAGGGCAAATACTGACAAAAAAAATTAAAAAATGCCACTATAAAAATCTGGATGACAGCTGAAATCAGGTAAAATAAACCTTTAGTCATCTAAATAACCCAGTACATAGCAACTACATACTGATTTTCCATACACATTCCCTATCCTAAATTCACAAGGGTGAAATGATCAATATCATTTTTAATTAAATGATCAGTAATATCATTTACAGTGAAATGATCAATAATATCATTTACAGTGAAATGATCAGTAATATCATTTACAGTGAAATGATCAGTAATATCATTTACAGTGAAATGATCAGTAATATCATTTACAGTGAAATGATCAATATCAGTAGTGACCTATGTTCATCACAAACACCAAAGTAAATACAGTTGAACCTGTATTAGCTAGCGGCCACCTGTACTAAGCGGCCACCTGTACTAAGCGGTCAACCTGTATTTAGCGGTCATTTTAATAAAACCAAACTGTAGCATTTTGTTATATACATAAAAATCATTTAGTGGTCACCTCTGTTAAGCGGCCACTTTCTCTCGTTCCCTTGACTGACCGCTTAAGACAGGTTTGACTGTATATGCTTTATAGAAAGATATAACTGAGTAAATATTCTTAACTTTGATCTCCATAAAGAGCCAATAGAAAATCTGACAAATATACTAATACTACATGACATAATAATCATGATCTCACAACCAGACTGTTCTAAGTACATAAAGAAATGGGAGAAGATAAAACAGTTTTGCAGTCATTTTGAATACATATGAAAACAATATCATTAATTCATTTTTGAGGAAAATTAATCAGATTATTCAAATTATAATATTGGAAATAAGTTAGATCTGCAATTTTCAGCAAATTCATCTCCATTCATTGTGTCCATTTACTAAAACTCGTATTATTAAATGCAAACACACTTCTTAAATAATATAATTTACATTTTTTAAATCTTGCTTGACACTGACTAATGCTATATCCAGGTAGTAACAATATTTTTATGAAAATTTCATCTGAAATAGTCATACTCAAATATGTCTTGTCATTAAAAAACAAAAAACAAAAAAAAACTTAATGTATTTAACCCTTTCCCTCATAGAAGACACCATGAAAAGACCTATACGAACAACATAAAACCAGATCAGCCTGCGAGTAACTCGCAGGCTGATCAGGTTTTATGTTGTTCGCTGCTCCTCAGTGGTCTGGAAATGAGGATTTTGTAATTAAATTTGGTAAGGTTTAACTGTGGTTTTCTGCAGATCAGGCTTTATGTGGTACCTACTGAGTGCGTCAAAATGAGTCTATATGAGGGAAAGGGTTAATGTTGCATAAAGTGGGATCCCCACTTTATTAGGACATAGGTATCTTATCAAATAATGAAAATAGTCAACAAAACCTAGTTTCAATATAACGCTGATTTATGATTCTTGGTACATCACTAAAAATATTTGAGAATTTATTTTTATCATCCCTGCAAAGTTAATTAACATGAAGCCAAACTGCCTCAAAATGAATATGCATATCGGTTTAACCAGTGATAAATAAGGCCAGTACAAACCTCTAACAAACAAATGCATGTGAATTTTGCTTTCAATAGTTACCTTAGTTCAACAACCTGTGACAAACATTTGGGGCAGGGATATACCTGTATTGGCGATAAGTTAATTCCAAAGTAGTAACTAAAATATCCTATTTATATAGATTTTCAAAACCTTGAAAAAAAAAAAAACCCCAAAAAACAAGAGGGCCAAGATGGCCCTGAATTGCTCATTTGAAAAATATTGCCTTCATCGCTTTTTATAAAACAGTCATACTGAATACAAAATCCATGCAGAAGTACAGCAAAATGTTCGTAATTCCACACAAAAACTATACCTGTGGTCCAAATGCTGATGGTCATAGCTATAAAATCATGTGAACCCTAGGTGGGACCAATTTTTACCCAAGAGCCATGATTTGAAAACTTGTTTCAGATCCACAAGCTCATGTTACATACCAAATATCTAAACCCATGATCTTGTGGTTTTTGACAAGATCTTTTATAGACTCTCCTATTTAAGTCTATGTAAAATCAAGTGACCCCTGGGGCAGGGCCAATTTTGACCTCAGGGCCATGATTTAAGCAAACTTGGTAGATGTCTATTAGGCCATGTTACACACCAAATATCTTAATTCAAAGCCTTGTGGTTTCTGACAAGAAGATTTTTTTAGATTTTCCTACATAACCCTATGTAAAATAAAGTGACCCTTGGGCGGGGCCAATTTTGACCTCAGGGTCATGATTTCAACAAACTTAATAAAGGTTCATAAGACAATGCTACACACCAAATATCTAAGCTCTAGGCCTTCCGCTTTCGGAGAAGAAGATTTTTAAAGATATTCAACAGACCGGATCCATTTGAACAACTTTGGTAGAGCTTCATGCAAGTAACATCACAGGCAATTTTCATCAAACCTGGCCCAGTGGTTTAGGAGGAGATGTTTAAAGAAAATTGATGATGCCGGAAGCACGGCGGGACAGACGCTGGACAAAAGGCGATCACAATAGCTCACCATGAGCACACTGTGCTCAGGTGAGCTAAAATAAAAGAAGAAAAAATCAACAAAACCCCACTGAATTACTCTTTAACATTGTGAAAACAATTCTTCATAACTTTAGGAGAATGACCTATAAGACCAAGCCAGCCTGCAATGTACCCACAGGGTGACCCTATAATTTATGGCTCCCTACCCTTAAGTACTTGAGAGATTAGACAGTTACATTAACAACTGTCAAGACAGTAACCTGCTTCCAGTCTGATCAGGCTATCGCATGGTGTAAAATAGTATAACATGACAAATTAAATAGTTACGAAGCTATCACTGCAGCATGTGCCACTTACTTATGAGCGGAGCCGACTATTGCGTTGAAGACCCTCTGTGTAATGTTCATCAGGTTCTTCTTGTTTTCCTCTATTACCTCTCCAGGCTCCAACCTGCCACACAAACAGCCACGTCACATATATGCAGCAGGGTTTAATATATACATTTTCATTTTGGGGACATGTGTCCCCTAGAATATTTGATATAGGGGTCATTTGAAATTTTAGGGGGACATGCTTTCAGCAAGCCCCGTGGAACAATATTTATTCTCTTAGCCAATGGACTATCAGGCTCAGCAACAGTGACTTTACTTGATGACAAATCTTGGTAATTAGATGGACCAGGACGATCGGCATTGTCAGTTTCCGAGTTCTCTTTTGAAAAGAAAAACTTAAGATTTCGCTCCGTCATTGTTGCAGCATTTGCGATGATCCGAATGACGTTGCTATGCAACAACTCTCCATCATTGGTTGGGACTAAGTTGTACAGAACGTATCGGAACATCAGACTAATTTATAAAGGGAGAATTTTTCTGTGATAAAATTTATCCAAATATATAAATGGGCGATATATGGTGAGAAAAAATCAAAGTAAGTCTAGTCTTCATAAATAAAAACATGCTTCCATGCACGTAAATAGACAGCCTAATATCCCGGACGACAACGACGTGAGGCCATCGTTCTATGCAATGCTGGCAGCCCGAGTTCTAATTTAAGAAACGGAGAGTCCCATATCTTGATCTGTTATTCAGAGCGAAGCAGAAAAAATAAAATTAACATGCATCTGGAACATAACATGTTGTTTCCAGAATAAAGGAAACACATATACAGTGGAACCTCAATATTAAGGCCACGTATGGGACCAGGCACGAGTGGCCTTAATTTGAAATTTGGCCTTAATAGCAAGGTTTCACAAAGTCAAAAGGGATTATGTCCCTTTGACACATCAACCCTACACTTGTGTGTTATGTGTTGTGTTTGCTATGTGAGTTTTGTGTAATCAAATGATTAATCAATAACTCATTAAATAAGCCATTTTAAGTTTTGTTTTTATAAGTTTTATTTTTTTAAATTGTTAAAAAGAAAATCTAAAAGAATAACTGCATCCATACCGGAATGTGTCTTATATTTAGAACCTGGTTTTGAAAATGCGTCATTGACGGCGCACTAGCATTCAACATGGGGGTCATTTACGATTATTTTGCGTCAAAACCGTAAAATTCAAAAGTGTATTTTTGAAAGAGGCATGGTTTAAATCCTTCTCACTCAACTGAATTAATTTCAGAGGTGCTTCTTTTCCACAGTATCTCAGTTTCTTGAAAAAATAGACCATTCTCTACCATTTTGCAGAAAAATTTCAAGGTATTCTCTCATAGCCCACATTTTCTTCTCACAATATCAGTAGAAATGCTGCTCCTTTTTCTTTTTTTGTTTTAACAATTTTGTGAAAAACAATGCTAATTTTTCACAAATGAAGGGGTAACCGACCCTTCACAATGGGAAAAAAATCCCTGCATATGACAACCTTGTACCAACCAACTAGCACTAATGACAACTAGCACTAACTTCATATTTGAAGACCTTGCATTAACAGAATAAATGACTACCGAAAAAATTTGGTCTTTCTTTCCTTTACAATACCTCACTTCACTTCTATTTTACTAAACTTCTTACAGGAAAATGTTTCTTCCCCAATCTGACTTACCAAACTTTCACACACAAACACCATGTGTTGCTAGGCAACTGACCTTGCAGGGTCGACCTCAAATGAGATCTGCTGACAGCTGTGTTCCTTCTGAAACATTTCCATGATGAGTGGGTTAAGGAGCTCCCGAAGGTAGCTGAGACCGTAGAAACGAAAACAGTACGCCATGATCTTACTGGCTAGGCTGTTACCACGGAACAACGTCTGCATGCAGTCTGCAATCTCAACCTGTGGAGTTAAAAATAGCATCAGAATCATTCAGATATTATCATTGGATAATTATATTCATTCATCAATTTTTATGTTGCGTTGTTTACAACACAATATATTGTACCGATTGCAAAAATGACAATACTGGATATCCAAATTCAATACCCTCTAGTGAGCAAGGTATACATGCACTTGTTTGCATAGGCGGGAAAAATTATCAATGAAAATGCTATGAATGAAATCGTGTGACGTAAGCCAGTGAAGTACAGCAGTTCATGCACCTCTGGCATGTAATGTGTCCTTGGTTAATCTAACACGAGATGGCAAATAAAATGTCGTTCAGCCTTCACAGCTACAAGATCCATTTGATGAGGGAAATCAATAAAACTGTTCCAAATTACAAGCCCCACTATCTCCTCTACTGTTAGGACTCTCAGTCCTTTGATTGAAATTTGTTACATAGCAATGCCTTCACATCCTGCATTTAAATTAAAACCTTCTATACAATGAGGAACTTTAATTCTTTCATAATTGTAACAGAAATATTTTTATTCTTTGACAATATCAAAAGGAAAAGAGGACTGAACTGTTCATAAGCAGACTTACTCCTTAAAAGGGAACGCCAAGATTTGCTTTCCATTTTCAAGAGGAAGGCCACAGAGTTTGAGAAATACATCAACTTTTTAGAGAGGTAAGTCTATCATCTTTAGAAATCCTTACCCTTTTAGCATATGATAGAAGGGTACACATCTTAATGACTATTTTACTTTTTTAAAATGGTCAGATATTTCAAGTCGAACTCACCTCTTTCGAGAACATGTTCCACAGAAGCTGATACAGCAAATGCTTGGCATCAAACAAATTTACAAACACTCGAGCCAACTCATCCTGAAACAAACAACGCCGTTTTAAACAAATTTTCTCTTTTGGTTTGGTTATCCTGTAAATACAAAAAGTATTGTTCTGAATTCAACATAGTTGAAATAACCCAATTAGACTTAGATTTTCTTAATTTCCTTTTTTTTTTTTTTTTTTTTTAATTTATCATTCAAAATTAAAAACCAGTTCAGAAACAAAAGCTTCCATGGTTGATTATGACTATTAATATAGGCTTGACACAACTCTTTTTAAATTCTCTCTACAAACTCCAATACTGCTATCAAAATGTTTCATTTTAAGTTTCAAATGTTTTATTTTAAGTAACAACGACCTTGACTCAACCCCTCTGAAATAAACAAAAGTGAAAGAATGGACTATCACCATTTGGGAAGTGGATCAGATTGAGTGACTTCCTCCCCATTTCTAATACATGCTTGTATAAACACATTCCCTAGCCCCAAGGCTATCAGAACTCTATCCCCTGCCCCTCAACACCTCTGGTAACCAGCCTGGGACTCACCATCTGTGAGGTGGGCACCACTGTGGCAAGCGCCATGGCAATAGGCAGCTCTCCCTTGTCCCCAATCATTGTCACCAGCTCCACCAACCTCTCGAACCTGTCAGCCAGCGCCGTCTCTGCCAGGGTCTCAAACTCTGTACCCTGCTGCAGGATCTTGGTAAGGACCTCCATAAAAGCTGCCCTGGTCTGGGGGTCCTTGTGGTAGCCCAGGGCTGCAGGTGAGAATCTTAATTTTAGCAGTGAAAAAAACAACAAAAAAACCCTGACAAAACAAAGTATACCATATCTTGCAATGGTAAGGAAACAGATATGCTAGACTTGGGCTGTTTCACTAAACTCAATACAAAGAAAAGACACTATGTAGAACTTAACAACTAAGATAATGAAATTATTTCAGGATCACAAAAGAAACTTACAACTATTCTCAAGGACTTTGAAAATGCTTTACCTTGGAAAAATATTGGAACATTTTATTTAATGTTTTTCTAAACCATTTAGATTATTTAGAAATGTAATTTAAATACATTGGTGCAAATTTAATGTTCTACTTTGGTTTTATTTTTACTGAACAAATGGAAGGGTCAACCTGTAAAAAATAAAATGACTTAAAATATCAAAGTTTTCAAACATGAGGTATTTTAAAGTCCTCAAGTATAATTTAATATTAAATTAATCATTAATGAAAAAGCTTCATAAAATAAAATACATGAAAGATGAATAACATCAAATAATATACAAAATATATTAGATAATATGTGTATATATTGTAAGAGTCTCACCTATGGAGTGCATGAGGCCGCTGTCAATATTGGCGTTGAGGAGGTTGGACATGGCCTGTACGGTACAGTTGCGGAGAGCACTCAGGTTAGATGTGCTGCGCTTACGGTTGGGGTCCATCGCTTTGTCCTGCTCTTCTTCTGAGCAGTCGTTCAACAGGTTCATGAACAAAGTGAGGTACCTGTCAAGTTATCATCATCATCATCATCATCATCATCATCATCAACATCATCAAAACTGTTCACTATCATACCATCATCAACATGAGTAATACTACCGTCCACAAAAGTATAATAATCATCATAAAGACAGTCATCATTAATACAGTTCATCACCACACTGTTACATGTATCATCCATCACTTGTAACTTCAGTTCTCTGATTTTGTCACGTACATGTACTGCACTTCAGTATGACCAAAAAACAAATCTGCCAATCTTACTTTAGCATTATTACTATATCCCAACACACATCTTTCTTTTCCTAACCTTGTAAAAAAAAATAAAATCCATAAAACATGTACATGTAAACAGGACACAAATTTCCACTATGGCTTAACAAAGACTTATTAAATGAATTTTCATGATCTGATAGACAAAAAAGACAAAAATGTCCTTGACCCATCAAATTACCGCTAAAACAATAGTGATCATCCATCAATTAAAAATTAACTACTTAAAAACAATGCAATGATGAACTGACATAAAAAGTTTTATGAAAAGATGCTTTCAACAAGGAACTTTAAACTTTAAGAAAATATCTCTATTCAGCAGGGGTCCTCAACAATCAAAATACTCTACCAAGTTTGAGGACCATAGGCTCACAAGGTGGCTATGTCACACACAAACATGGCTTGTAACTAGGTCAACCAATCTTGATTGATTTCTGAGTTTACCATTGCTACGACAGTATTTCAGTCATATAGCGACGCCCAGCTAATTACAGGTGGAGAAAGACCCCGAATGCACTAAGGCACCTGGGAAGAACCACCGACCTACTGCAAGACTCAACCAATCTTGTATATACAGGAATAAGCGAACATACTTGAGGAAGAGTTGAGATTTAGCCTCCATGAGATCACCCCGGTCGCTTTCCTCTGGCTGGAGAGGCAGGCCTGCCAGCAGGGCCGCCACAGCCTCCATACTGGCCTGGTCTAGGTCCCTGCAATGTACACACAGGTCAGTACTGATGTCATCTGACCTTGACCCTTGGTGGGTAGGTCAGTGATAAATCTTAAGATCAGTCACAATAAACTTTCTAACTTGTCTTAAGCTGCAATTCAATGGACATAAAGAAAATAGCTGTTCTGAACAGATGGCTGCTAAGCAGAGGTTTATTACAAATTAAAATGTACATGAATCTTTATGAATCTTACAGTTGGTTGTTTAATGCCACATGCTGCTTTGTACAGGTGACAGCTGACCAATTTAACTGTACACACATCTCACTTTCATGAATGTTGATTTAAGCAGTCTACTATGTTGTTATCTGAATGAATTCTACTGCAAGTAGACTTGAGTATAAAATTTAACATGGAACATTTACCTAAGATTACCCAGCACCCACCCACCCCAATCAATCCATTAACCTTGTCAATCACTGATCACATGATATCTATTACTAAATAATGAGAACAGAATAACTTACTTTAAATATATCTGTAAACATCAAACAAATCTGAATGTATGCATTTAGCTTGTTCACAAAACTACCTGGTAATGGTTTTCTAAACATACTTATCATATACAGTAAAACCTCAAATAAAGACCTCTCAATATAAAGACCACCTAAATATTAGGACCATTTTCAGAACAAGTTTCTCCCCCTATCAAGTGCATAATTGGACAAACTCACTATTAAGACATGTGACCATGATCAAAATGGTGATCATATTATTAAGGTTTTATTGTATTAAGTATTACTGTATAATTAACAATGTTGTTCCATTCAATATTTGGACCACAGTTTTGTCTTTCTCCATATAGGTAAAACAATTAATCCTTAAAAATCCATATCCATTTAACTATGAAAACTCTTGTCTGATGTAATAATATCACAAAATAATACAGACATCACAACTACAAAAAGCAGCACTCATAAAAAATATGTCCACTACGGCTTTTGGAAATTTACAACCCTATTTGAAAAAAAAAAAATAACAGAAATAATACAAAAATGCCAACAAAAGCAAACTGAATAGAAAATGTGGCACCAATATACATGTACAAACTAAAATAAGGAAGCATGCAAAATGGGAGTATGATTTATAGTCATAAACTAACAAAGACAAAGCAAGCAGTGAGAAGATTATTAGCAAACTACTTTCATACTATTTCATGTACACACTTACATTAAAAACAGACTCTTCTGGCTTTCATAGGTTGTAAAGTTTACAATGCTTATGCATTATCATTATTAGGCATTGTTGTTTCTAGGGGTAATGAAAACCACCAAAACTTCAAGGTCTGTTTTGATTCCTCCCATCCCCTTTCCAACCACTGCTGTGATGTTAGGGTGCTAACTGGACCTTGACCTTGAATAAATGACACTAAGTCACATAACCTGTGACCTTGACCTTGAGCAAATGACCTTAAGTAAAGGTCATAACATACATGTACCCTCTGGTCATTAGCAACCGTTGTAGCGAGTATTAACTTCTAGGTTGAAGTGTTAAACAGAATGAAAAACCTAGACATAAAAATTTGGGTAGACGGATAATACAGGAAAGAAATGTGAAGACATGTTTTAAAAGGTATTTCAGCTTTATGCAATGCAGACAAATGACTCTTAAGAAGGAAAAATGTTCAATAAAGAAATATGCATAAATCACAAAAAATAATAGGCTACTTTTACCAAATCTGCTTTAGGTAAGAACTTTAATGGTAAGAAAAGTGTATGTCTGTGCTTGTGCACTGGACCATATGTAAATAAAGGAGAATGGCTTACATCTTTGACTGAAAGATGCAATTGTATCTGGGTTAAAGCTATAACTTAAAATTAAATTCAAGCTTAATTCAACAAACTGTCAACACTTAATTCTAATAAAGCTAGTATTAATTATCTATGAATCTATCCAGGCATTCCAATCCCACCATTCAACACATGTACCTTGAATATTTCTTTCTTATCTAAATAACCCTTTAAACATTTAGCAGAAGTTTGAAATCATTCACATATTCAATGATCAGTACATATATCCTATCTTTTATTATGTTTGTTTATTGGATTCAATGTCCCACTGACAGTATTTCAGTCATTTGTAGTGCTGCCACACTGCTGTATCACGCCATAGACATGTGGCATGATACTACATCCAGTCACATTATCCTAACACCGGGCCAACCAGTCCTGGAACTACCCTTACATGCTGAGTGCCATGCAAGGGAGCTATACCAATACCATTTTTTACAACTTTGGTATGTCGCAGCTTGGGATCAAACCCACAACTTCCTGATTCTGGATGCTCTAACCACTTGGCCACCTTTTATCACATGATACCATAAAATTACGGATCTTGTCCAAGAGAGACATATGTTGGGCTGTCTCAAGTGGAATGGTATCACATAAAGTTATATTAATTAATATCATAAGTTTCATGCAACCTCACTGCTATATCCAACATTCGACAAGTGATTCCACATTAAGTATCATATATTACAGTTAGACATATATTAAGCTGCCTCACTGCTCTTTGGAGATACAGAATGGGACCACGACCAGTCAAACTCGACAAAACAATAATAGCCTCACAAGTTATTGAGTTACCCTCATACATTGAGTGTCATGCAAAGATGCTAAACCAGTACCATTTTTAATAAATTTCCTAAAATGTTTGTATCTACTAAATCAATTACTACAGTTGTGAAAATAAGAGTAGTACTGGAATCATAAGAGTACTAGATGCTGGATCAATCACAGGCAAAATACTCTTAACACTGTAAGATTGGTACTAGAAACACAGCACTACTGCTTGATGCCAAGGCCTTTCAATACCCGACATCCAAACAAGCCTGAGTGTGTGCATGCCTGTGTGTGTGAGTGTGGAGGGATTAAGTAGTCTTGGACCCTTGGTAGCAGATTTAGTATTGTGTATAACGTCCACAATGACCAAATCCCTTTCAGCCTCAACAACTTCTCATGCATATACATAAATGTCTACTTATGTTATTATTACTAAAATACTCTTTAGATAGCATTTAAATAAATGAAATCAACAATTTGTTCACTTTTAACAGTCACATGACTTGATCTTTACACTACAACGAATGCGTTAATTTGGCAACCAATCAGATGGAAGTGTTAGAAGCCATGTCAAATCTACCATCACTGTTACTAAGCTTTCTAGCCGCACTTGCGGCTCTGCTTTCCGACTCATTATACTTACACGACGGCTGGTTGGGTTAAGAAAAACACTGGTTGGTGGTTGACGGTTGGGGCCGAGCCCTTGGATGAGCCCTGCCCCTGGTTGGGGGAGTTATGTAAGTAGCGTAGCCCACTCGATGACCTTGACATTCCTTTCTCATGCTTCCTGCATGTGAAATAGAGGCACAACAACTACACAACATTCACAGTGAACTAAAACAACAGATGAAGAGTTGCTCAACGTTGTCTGGCAAATATGTAATGCTTCTAATATGAAGAGATCATCTTTTGCTCGATATGTATTTCATTTTCTTTGGAATAAATTCTGTTTTTTCTTCTTCAGAAGTAAAAAACATATTTTTTTCACCATTTCTGATTTTTTTTTATCTCCATGCACCTTTCCAGTTTTTGTCAGTGAAAGTCTTCTGTTCTTTTGTGTAAATAAGGTCAACCATTGACTGCCTATTATCCCAGAATATATTCAGATTTTAGTAGTGAAAATCTAAATTCTGCTTTCTCCATTCCTGGCTTGGTCAACTGCTCACAAACAGTATTACAAACAACAACACTTAACGTGTTCTTTTGTGTAGACCAGGTCATCCATTGACTTCTTGTTCTCCCAGAATATATCTGCAAACACTGGAAAGGTACATTTTTCCCTAAGTCTAAACTCATTCTTCCTCCCAAAACAATGTCTTCCCTGTCACTAAGATATGGAATGGTGTATGGAAAACAAGATAAGAGATTTAACAGCACTGAAGGTAAACTCTCTGAACAACACATGTAACATCCATGTTTTTTTTCAAACGAATCTTTCTTGTAACAGAGCAACTATAGTGATTCATACACTACAATACAGCAAGGGAAGATCACCCTTCCTGCTTCCCTTGTTTAGTAGAGTATAAATAAGAATGGGTTGGCGCAAAACGCAACAGCAATAATCACAGGTGATGAATACCCCTACCACATTGCTTTTACTCAACATGATTTGTAAAGCACCACTTCACTATTTTACATGTGAGTATAACAAGTAACTGGTGTTGCACACAACACATGAGTCCCCTACCGGTGAGGTGCATGATTTTTCTGTTACCATAGCAACCAGAATTTTGGTCCAAGAAAAACAAAGCAAAGTGACATGCAGAATCTCCATACTGCCATCTATTCATATACCAAGTTTCATAATATTATCTTAAACAGTTTTTAAGATATCACAGAATCCAGATATCTGGACATCCGGATGGACGGAGGGCAAACCTATAGTCCCCTCTGGGGTAAACACCAATAGGAGACTAATTAATGGTGACCTGGACACAGGAGGATCAATGAGTGTGAGTCAAAACATTCCAATGCTGCATAGTCATAATTAACAGCATTATCTCCCAAACGGCCAAGATTGTCAACTTTATAGTAACCTTGACCTAAGCTAAGGTCGGAATATGAATCCCACTTTTGGTAAAAATGAAAACCTGTTCCAAATTTTATTCTAGAAACATTATCTGCATTTGGGGTATCACAGTTGCATGGAATGGGACAGGACATGACACGTAGGATCTTAGGGTAAGACCCACAATACGAAGTGAGTTTATAATATAATTATGACTAAATCAGAAATCTGTGATCCTTTTTACCATAAATTGTTACAGAGAATTGGAATAATTCTCTTTGTTCTTCTCAATTAAACTTTTATTTTTATATCATACACAAATCACACAGTAAACAAGGGATAGATGAGAGAAAGTTAGGTTAGCTTGTTTAAAACTTGTCTCTCAAAATTCTGCAGTTAATAAATGTTTTATTCATTCACCACCCAGCCCTGAGCAACCCTTGCTTAAAGCAGAATTTGCAACATAACTTTAAATAAAGAAAGAACTCTTGTAACAAAAAAACCAGAATGCCAACTTGTAGAAGAGAACATGGAAATAGGAAAGATTCATTCAATCATGACAGATTTTTGTTGTTGCGTAAATGAAATTGTGAAATCGGAAAGAAAATAAACTTATAATTGAAGAATTAATGTTTTAGGTTTTTTTTCTTTTTTGTATTTCTTTTTCTTTTTTTTTTTTTTTTTTTTACATACTAGCTGTCAGAAATGTTTCATGCGCTCTTCCATCAGTTAAAAATTAACATGTTTTCACATAAACAACACCATCCAATGTTTTAATGACTGACAAATAAATATGCCTTCTACTTAGAAATAAAACTGGAACATATTACTACACCCTCTATGCCATTTTGTATTGATTACAATATAATCATACCTTCTTGAAATGAAGAAAACCAACTGAAAATTCCATTCTTAGCATTTCTTGATTCTAAAGCACTTGGATTTAATGGTTAATTCATGATATACAATTTACTACCAGCACATCTTTTTGTTTATTGAAAAGGATTGGATAACTTGTCATCTTTATATTTTCCCCATATGATTTTAACATCACTTCAAAAGTATGCGCCATTCAACCCATTACAGATGGGGCAAGACATTGTTGGACATAAGCACTGGTTTACTACCCGGTATTTCAGGCACAATGGACTTCCAGATAGAGCCACTGACTTTACATACCTGCTGGAGGAATTCCTCACATGTTAGATCCATGGTACCCAGACAGGGATTTGAACCTACAGCACAGACTGGCTGGGTAATGTAAGCCATTGACAAATTACCACTTGGCCAAGATGCCTGCTCCTATTATGTTCCACTCAATACTCAATAAACCCTTGATTTTATGTATCAAATTATAATTCATAATGTGTAATACTTAGGCACCCTTTCCAAAATACACTTTGTTGCAAAAGAAATCAAGCACTCAGGCTTTTGCTAATTTAGATGTATTTTTTTTTTTTCCAAAATATATTACAATTGCCAAAAATATCTGTGTACATATACATATACTTTCTTTTTATAATGAAACTATTGACGTTTTATGGACATGTTTGCAGACATATTTCTGACAGAAATTATACGTTTATTTAACAAAATATGAGTGCACACATTCTTTTGCAACAATGGATGTAACAAAATCAAACAAAACCTTCTCTATAAATGAATGATTTCCACTAAATGACCCTCAACCTAACAACTAACTACACTTATATAAACATTTAAATATTCATCCCATTTTCAAATAATATTTTCATGCAAACCATTAAAAATTAAACCCATGAAAATTATGCCCAACAACAAAATAATGGCTAAACGTTCATCATCTAATCTGGGATGAAAAATTCAACACTATTAAATACATATATTCTCGGAAGAAAAACGATGACAACACGTAATAGCTACAAAGGGAAGTAACTGATACACTGTGATAACAAGAGTGATCTTTCCTTACCTGGACATACTGCAGATGTCGCCCTGGATATTGACCTGGTGGGAGTTTCCCATGATCCAATCTGTGAGGTACTCAACAAGCTTATTACGAAACTTCATCTCTTGTCGGAACGTGAGGTCATCACGTCTCAACATCATCTGAAACACACCGCGGGATATGATGTGGGCACAATCTACTGTCACTGAATCAAACATAACAACCATTATCACAGTTGATTTATATCGTGTATACTATGTTGTAGGTCATGCATCAAACACCTGTAGTTTTCAAATTTAGTACAAATGTACAATTAACAATGTACCTATCCATCTAAAATACATTCCTAATCTACCATTTGAGACATTGAAAGGTTTAAGTTCTATTTTTAGTACCACTGACTGCGGCTTACCAGGACTTGATTGGCACATGACATGTGAATCCAGAATGAACCCCCAATTAACACAGTAAAGCTAAGAAAAAAAGATTTAAAGGTAAAAGAAATATTCAAAAGAATATATGAAAAAACACCTTGCAAAAAAAAATGTCTCTCAAACAAGACAATCAAATAAAAAAACTTGCTCAGTAGACTTCACAAAATCATATGGACACCTCTGAAGGTGCACTATGCCAATGTTAGAGATACATACCGCTTCTACCAGCTGACAGAGTTTTATCTTGATCTGTATAGCATGTACTGTAGAATCCAGATGTCGGACATACCTGTTGGGAAGATAAAAGATATATGAATTAGATACTACAATTTTGATACAGTCTTAGACAGGTACCATCAAACCTGTTTTGGGTGACTTGACAGCACAGTCATAATGCAGTGCAGTTCTCATGGCTGAGTTTTAATTTCAAGTTCTGGTCAAGAGTATGACAGAAGTGTCTGTCCCATTAACCCTTTCCCTCGTAGAGGACACCATGAAAAGACCTATGCGAACAACATAAAACCAGATCAGCCTGCGAGTAACTCGCAGGCTGATCAGGTTTTATGTTGTTCACTGCTCCTCAGTGGTCTGGAAATGAGGATTTTGTAATTAAATTTGGTAAGGTTTAACTGTGGTTTACTGCAGATCAGGCTTTATGTGTTACCTATTGAGGGCGTCAAAATGAGTCTATATGAGGGAAAAGGTTAAGATACAACAGTATTATCTGAGTACACTAGTTTCCTCCCATAATACTGACCAAATTGACAAACATCGACAAATGATGGATTCATCATGCTGGACTCAAATGATCACCGACACATAAGTAACTCAGCAAAAGGGAAAATCAATTTACAAGATACTCAACCTGCGGGACTCACTAGTCCATAGCCAACATCAAGGGCTCAGCAAAAGGAACAACTCATCAAGCAAGAGACATAGCCTGAGGGACTCACCTGACCACTGAAAAAATGAAATGCTGACCCGATTAATGTAAAAATGTGGGGCTCACCTGACCACTGCTAACATAAGGACTCACCTTACCACTGCTAACATAAGGGACTCTATACTGGCCACCCCCAGGTGTTCACATGGCTGGTCTGGCTTCATCTCCAGGATGTTTTTCATGATAAATATAACATTCTCGATAAACTGGGTGCTCAGGTCTGTTACTATCACCTGGAATCAAAGGCATGTCAATCTCATAAGGCTAGAGGTCTTCGATCTGTTGATATGGAAATAAAATGTACATTTCTGAGAGAGAGTGAGAGTGAGCTGAAGAGTAGGGAAAATATATTTATGTCAATTTATGAAGAAACAAAAACAGATATAAGAAAAAGATTAAGTTAAGAAAGAATAGAATCAGAGAGAGAGAGAGGGAGAGAGAGCAAGCTGAAGAGTAGGGAAAAGATATTTATGCCAATTTATGAAGAAACAAAAAAGATATAAGAAAAAGATTAAGTTAAGAAAGAATAGAATCAGAGAGAGAGAGAGAGATAGAGAGAGCGAACGAGTGAGTGAGTGAGGGCATGATTGTAGAAGGCATAAAGAGATGCAGACAGCAATATGCAATATGTTTTGAAGACAGACAAAGGGACAGACCTGTCCTGATGGATCAAAGTACTTGTCAACACAGATCTTGATCTGGTCAAAGAGGATGGGGTAGAGGGTAGAGTTCAGCTCGTGTCCCACCAGCTCCTTCACATGCTTCTGGATCTGGGCCCCAAACTTCTCGTTCTGACACACCAGTAGCTTCAGGAGGTTACTGATAAACCTGCGGGTTAAACATTACACTTGCGTCTCAGTCTCATGTAATACACTGCAGTCTCGTTCTTATTCTACAACAGCAGTTCAAGTTTAGGTACTGCATTTTAACTATATGAAAGTGTGCCTTAAAACAACTAACCACAAAATTAACGTTTGCAGTCCAATATTGAACAGCATTATATTGATTTCATTATACTGAAGAATATTTTGATGAAACAGCAATCTATTAGTTTCTTTTGCAAGATGCTTACTACACAACCATGGATAATATAATTGATAAAAGTATTGATTTAAATTCATCTTGAAAAGGTAAATGATAAAATACGCTTTGAACTATAGCTATGACAGAAAGAAATAAATTTCCCTGACTTAACATTATGAAAAGATACTGATCACTTTGTTTCTTGGGAAAAGACAAAGAAAAAAATCATATTATTCCCCCCCCCCCTTCAAATTCACTTTGTGAAACAGGTATAAAAATTCTGAAAGAATCCATTACATCTAAAATGAAAATCTATTTTTCAATAAGTGAACTCTGTATAACTCCCACTATTCATGTTGGTTTACTACACTACTCACTGAGTGACAGGACAGTAGTGGGAATCAGTGGTGGCACAGCTCTGCATCAGACTTGTCTTACGGGAATCCAGTCCCGCCAGGCACTGAGACGCACTGTACAAATATACAACACATTATATTGACAGTCTGCATACTTTTGTACCATGTTACTAAACTTTATTCTTCTGTAAAATGCATGTGTATGTAAATTTTCTGATATATAACTCTTCAATGTGAAGATAGTGCCAATAGTAAGATTTAAGAAATAATCCACAAGATATTATATATTACTCACTGAATTCATATTGACTCCATCTTAAAATTTGCATATTAAGTATTTAAGAATAAATAAAGCCACCACATTTTTTTTGACAATTTGATGAAAAAAAAAAGAAAAAAAAAAAAAAGTGGCAGATGGGTGCGCCATGCACTGACAACATACCTCTGTCTGTGGACTTTACTCTGAAGCCTCACCCCACCCAGGGCACACAGGAAGCCCGTCATGTTCGCCCACTCATTCAGCTGGTCCTGTAAAACACAAATGTAGACATGAATACAGGGAGTTTTCCTCAATACCATGAGACATATACTGTAATGCCTCACTGCAATAACATACTGCAGTGACATGGTACAATACCCTTATATGCTGAGCTCCAACATAAATCAGACCATAGTTAACAACTGGTGTGCGTTTAACTTCTTCTAAAGAATGACCTCAAGTCTGATTTTGTTTGCATCTTTTCTAGCCTAAATGTACACTAATTTCCCAATCTATGTTAAGCTAATTTCCCATGCTATGTTAAGCCTAGTTACCTCAAGTTCATGTTCTGTGTTGGCGTGGTGTGGAGGCTTGCGCTTGACCCGGATAGCATCCCCAAGGGCGGCAGCGTTGTCCTCTAGCCGTACCTTGTGGTCCTTTGGATATGCCTCCAGGTATCCTGTCACCACGCCCCAGTTTCTGAATGTGTCGTCCCAGGCCTGGAGTAGAAGTGTAAAAGAAGATCAACTGTTGAAAATTTGATTTTCTAAGATTTGTGCTAGCTCGTGCTTCAGTTCTGTATGACAATACTCTTAAAAAAAATTCCTAATGTCTCACCTGGATTGCTCTTTAAATTCTTCATATTTGTATTTGATAAAACAATATTCGAAAGTAAGTTATACTCATTCCACAATAGCTCATTACCTTATAATAATAATATTACAGTTAAGATGACTTGGCAAACAGATGTAGCCAAATCAGTTTCTTCTGTTTGCTCATGTAATATTTTAATTCAGATTTGCCAGGAAAAAAATAAAAATCATATATCAATGCAAGTTACTGAAACTAATATTCATCGAGACATAAATTTGTACATGAATAGTCATCAGGTATAGGGTTAAAACAAAGGAAATAGACATGTGACTAGTAAATCTGATTTAACGACATGACATGTCATATAATGACAGAGTAATCATACGGTGAATCTGTGACTCCATTTGAATTGTGTCCGTCCAGTAACATGTCTCTTTGGATATATTGCATTGTTGACTATATTATTGGGTGATAACAATGTGCAGGTATGAAAAATAACCTCTGTATTATAGAATAAAACAGAAAAAGAAAGAGGCTTCCCCTACCTGTGAGGTTCCGGGTGTGGACTGGTCAATCTTCCTCAGCAGAGCCATGATCCGCTTCTGGAGAGCTGCACGACCTGTACACACACACTCTTATAATCAAGTTTGCTTATGATTAAATATAAACTTATTTTTTTCATACCAAATGCAAGACAAGGTTTTACAACTGATACAAATCCCCTGGGTTGTACCAGTACTTTGCACCAAGAAATCAAATAATATGACTACTGCAGAAATGATAACAAGAAATATCTTTAAAAAAGATATTCGGCGTAGGATGAAAGAAAAACGAGATTTCCAGTCTTCTAGAACATTCCGAGGAAAAGCGCGCGAAAGACCGACGCACAACAAATTTAGTACGCTCTAGAAATAGTTCAGTATTTTTTCTATGAAATATACTTATTTATAGACGGTAATACAAAAAATTATATCTGTAAATAGGCTTGTTTGATATTTGTTCATATCATTATTGCATATGACAATTATGATATAAAAGCGTTATTAGTTGTTTTGGCTTTGGCGAATTAATTTTCAATGAGAGCATCTCGGCAGGCTGGAAGAATTCAATATACATAGTAATTAAGGGGTTTCATGTCATAACACGGTGGATTCTTTTTTGTTGTTTTAAATCATTTTCACAAAGTAGCATTCCTCAATTGATGGAAAAGGATTGTATTTAACTTACTGAAATCACTTTCATGTTTACATCAAAAAGAAAAGTAATAACACCAAGCTGAATGATATATACAAGCTGCACCCCTTATTTACAGTAATTTTATAGTCCATAACGATGCGTTAACCAATAACAGGAGTCCTTTTATTCAGCTTAGAATTATTTACTCCTGTTAGCGTACATTTGATTGGTTTAAGATGCGAGTTGAAATCGAAATTATACAGCTACGCCGAAAAAAAAGATTTCAGTATATTTTTAAATATATGTTGCTTACAACAGCAGGCATTCAGAACTGCCAATACAGACAGCTGTATGTGTGACATAGAAAACTCAATCTCATTAAAATCAGATTCAGTATGCTAACTGGATCTGACCACATCGGATAGAGGGTCGTCTCAGATTGACCTTTGTATAAGCCAATCAAATCAGCAGCAGAATCGTTTGGTATATCAGGGGGAAGTAACCGCATCAATCTCACAATAGGGTAGAAAGATGTCTAAGCAGCCAAGTAGCTCATTCCGTAGAGTGGTAGCTCATTCGGTAGAGTATTTGCCTTGTAAGCAAAAGGCCCCAGGTTCAAGTCCTGGTCAAGCTGCACATCTTTCTCAAATGTTTTACTGAAGTCAGTTAGAAACGCGATATTTAATTGGTTTAAAATCGAGCATTTGTTTATGCATATAAATTACTTAAAAGGTCAATCTGACGTGACTCTTAATGCGATGTTGTCAGATCCTAATCGCAGATAGTAAAGGAGTGCAAATTAGGATATGACTTTAATGAGATTGCAGAAAACTGAGATGCTCTCTTGTGATTTTTAAGTCATTTTATGTAAAATCTTATTTAGATATCACTTAGAAACAGAGGTTGAAGCTGACACTGCACTCCCCTACTTCCCAACATTTTTGATTCCAAGAAAAACTCAATCACTGAGTAGTAAAGTTATTTGAGTATCAAAACTCTACTTATGAAGGAAACACCCAAATATTTCTCTGTATCTACCAGTTGTAAGAACTGTGCTGGCTGCAGCAAGCTCTGAGTACACGTTATAATTTGGCAGGAGCTGTGTAACGACAATCTCGTCCGTCCCACATCGAATCTCCGCCTCCTCACACAGCAGGTGGAAACATGACATGGCTGTCAGCACCGCATCAATGTCTATACTCCACAAATACATGAAGAACACAACCTGTCAAAGTAAAATCAGATCTATTTGTAACGAGAATACAACCTAAAGAGGTATCATTAAAAAGAAAACAATCAGTTACACTTGTAACAAAAATAATCTAATATTGATAAAGTAACTTATCGTGTAATGCCATCATAACATATTTTAATGGGATCCCAGCTCAGGTATCCTTTTCTATTGGTCCACGTAAAAGGTTTGAAAATACCATGTGTCTATATACTTATCAGTCATTCTTAATCTCCAGTAATAAAGAAAAAAAAAATCTCCACTTTCAAGATCAGTTCAAATCATGTAAACAGAAAATATCTGCACAAAATAAATTTTGATAAATATACGTATTTTAGTTCTTCTTGTTTAATGAGGGAGACGTATCAGAAAAAAAAAAAAAAAACTCTCACCTCAAGTTTAATGTGAGCCTGTTTACAGACAGGGATGTTGCTGCCAACATTGGCATTGGCACTATGTTTTTGGAGAAAGCTGTTGCGACACACCAGGATCTCCTGCAGCCACTTCAGGATCTCCGTGTAGTTGATGATCTGGTGCTGAATAAGCTTCTGGGAGATTGAGAAGAGCACCTGCGAACTGGAATGGTAAACAGACATGTATCCCTGGATCTTAAATCCGGAGTACCAGTATTTAATGTTTAAATTAATAAATACTTTCTGAAAATGATGTTACTCAGTCCTGAAAGTGTCTGTTAGTTTAGAATTTACCTTTGTGTTTGCCTTGAACAATCAAAGGTTTGAGGTAAAATACAAATTCTGTGTGTTTATCTTAGTTTTTGTTAAAAGAAATGATGGATGTCAAAGACAAAGCCAGAAACAAAAAATACAATATTATGACATGTTACTGCTGAAGACAAAGTCAGGAACCAGCCACTTACTTAACGTCCCAGAAAGTGTTGATCGGAGCCTCAGGGTTCCACAGCTCTATATTGTGAGGCTGGTGCAGACATAGCAGGGCCTGTCATCAAACAATACAAATATGTCTAGACATCTGTTACATCCATTTATGAATTTGTTACAACTGATATAAACCTGATGGTATTATGAATGTTATTTAGGGTACTTTTTTCATCAAAAGTAGGTCAAAGATCAAAGTCACTGCATAATGAAGAGGTTCATCAACTTAAGCAACTGTCCAAATATTGAAGCAATCCAACAAAGCACATAAAAGTTATGGCAGATTAACCGAAAGGTAAATCTGTACAAACGCCAATTTTTTCATCAAAAGTAGGTCAAAAGTCAAGGTCTAGGTCAACTGCCTAATGAAGAGGTCCGTCCACTTAAGCAACTATCAAAATATTGAAGCAATTCAATGAAGAACATAGAAGTAACAGCAAATTTAAAAAAAGGTCAACCAAAACAGACGCCCGACACACACTCCAACATCACTAATTTTAAGGACTAATTTTTTTTGTTGAAAAACCCATCCAAATACAATAATATAGAAAATCATATAGCAGAAAACTCAAGCACACTGTTCTTTAATACACATTCATTACATCAAGTCTGAAATATTCTCAATAAATTACCTCCATAGCTTCCTGTGCTACATCCTCAGGCATCCACTGCTGGTGGACAAGGGACACCAGACCATTGATCAGCTCCAGTGTACTGCTCTGGATCTCGTGCCCCGGCTTACCCTGGTTCTACAAACAACATGCAGAACTGTCAGTAACACTAGTACAAAATATCTGATGATGCCTTATATAGCACAGCCTTGTAACTCTACGAAAATGTACCATAATTAGATAAACAAATCACACACCGAATAGTTTATGCTTAATGTTGGACTGTGTTATATCCAATATTAATGAAGTGTGTTAAATGAAAACTCTGTGTTCTTCATGGTGGTTTCAAAACAGGAAAGTAGAAAAAAATTTCAAGTGTATATTTATGAGAATTAATTCATATGATGATTTTTTCAAGAATCAAATGTACTGATCAAGTGTGTCAAATCACTTAAGCATGCAATTTATTTAATTTTCTATCATATTAAGGGTAGTTTTATTTGCAAAAGACAACTTCTCTTTAAGTATGTGATTTTTCTAAAAAGAAAATCAAAGTTTCTTAAAACAAAAGTACAGACAGAAACCTAACTCAGTGTAGAAACTTTGTGCATGTAATTTGAGCAGCTAGGATACATACATGTAACATGAGGTTGGGGTCTGCATGGATAAGGCGCACGATCCACAGCAGAAGGTAGCGATATGTCGTCATCGTCTCGTCAGTGGCTTTGGTAAGTTTGCTGATTGTCATCCTGGTCAAACTCTGAAATAATCAACATGAAGCTCTTCACTACTGTATTAATCTCTATCACCTGACAGCTTTTAAAAGAATGACTCATGAAACCAACACAGCCTTTAATCTGTTTTATACTGTTTAGTACTCATTGATATTTGAGATGATAAGACAACAATGTGAAGCATATTCTGGCTAAGATTTGCTTTCATTCTGATCAGACGTTTTAGTGGTATACAATGACATGGCGAAAGGTAGAATAGGTTTCTCCTTAGTACCATTATAAGCATCTGTTTATCTTCAAAAGATTTACTCCTTAGTTCCATTATAAGCATCTGTCTATCTTCAAGAGATTTACTTCTTAGTT
Organism: Solen grandis; assembly: GCA_021229015.1. Lineage (NCBI taxonomy): Eukaryota > Metazoa > Mollusca > Bivalvia > Adapedonta > Solenidae > Solen > Solen grandis. Next base: position 14,467,836 of record CM037795.1, read on the forward strand.
CCATTATAAGCATCTGTCTATCTTCAAAAGATTTACTCCTTAGTTCCATTATAAGCATCTGTCTATCTTCAAAAGATTTACTCCTTAGTACCATTATAAGCATCTGTCTATCTTCAAAAGATTTACTCCTTAGTTCCATTATAAGCATCTGTCTATCTTCAAGAGATTTACTCCTTAGTTCCATTATAAGCATCTGTCTATCTTCAAGAGATTTACTCCTTAGTTCCATTATAAGCATCTGTCTATCTTCAAGAGATTTACTTCTTAGTTCCATTATAAGCATCTGTCTATCTTCAAGAGATTTACTTCTTAGTTCCATTATAAGCATCTGTCTATCTTCAAGAGATTTACTCCTTAGTACCATTATAAGCATCTGTCTATCTTCAAGAGATTTACTCCTTAGTTCCATTATAAGCATCTGTCTATCTTCAAGAGATTTACTCCTTAGTTCCATTATAAGCATCTGTCTATCTTCGAGAGATTTACTCCTTAGTTCCATTATAAGCATCTGTCTATCTTCGAGAGATTTACTTCTTAGTTCCATTATAAGCATCTGTCTATCTTAAGAGATTTACTCCTTAGTTCCATTATAAGCATCTGTCTATCTTCGAGAGATTTACTTCTTAGTACCATTATAAGCATCTGTCTATCTTCAAGAGATTTACTCCTTAGTTCCATTATAAGCATCTGTCTATCTTCAAGAGATTTACTCCTTAGTTCCATTATAAGCATCTGTCTATCTTCAAGAGATTTACTCCTTAGTTCCATTATAAGCATCTGTCTATCTTCAAGAGATTTACTCCTTAGTACCATTATAAGCATCTGTCTATCTTCAAGAGATTTACTCCTTAGTTCCATTATAAGCATCTGTCTATCTTCAAGAGATTTACTTCTTAGTTCCATTATAAGCATCTGTCTATCTTCAAGAGATTTACTCCTTAGTTCCATTATAAGCATCTGTCTATCTTCGAGAGATTTACTCCTTAGTACCATTATAAGCATCTGTCTATCTTCGAGAGATTTACTTCTTAGTACCATTATAAGCATCTGTCTATCTTCAAGAGATTTACTCCTTAGTTCCATTATAAGCATCTGTCTATCTTCAAGAGATTTACTCCTTAGTTCCATTATAAGCATCTGTCTATCTTCAAGAGATTTACTCCTTAGTTCCATTATAAGCATCTGTCTATCTTCAAGAGATTTACTCCTTAGTTCCATTATAAGCATCTGTCTATCTTCGAGAGATTTACTCCTTAGTTCCATTATAAGCATCTGTCTATCTTCAAGAGATTTACTTCTTAGTTCCATTATAAGCATCTGTCTATCTTCAAGAGATTTACTTCTTAGTTCCATTATAAGCATCTGTCTATCTTCAAGAGATTTACTTCTTAGTTCCATTATAAGCATCTGTCTATCTTCAAGAGATTTACTTCTTAGTTCCATTATAAACATCTATCTTCGAGAGATTTACTTCTTAGTTCCATAATAAGCATCTGTCTATCTTCAAGAGATTTTCTTCTTAGTTCCTTTATAAGCATCTGTCTATCTTCAAGAGATTTACTTCTTAGTTCCATAATAAGCATCTGTCTATCTTCAAGAGATTTATGTCATTATATTTCTCTTACGTAAAATCATGGCTAGAGATGAAAAATGCAAACAGAGAAAACAAAAACAAATTTGAAATTGCATATGAAAAAGGCTCTGATTGCCACTTTAGACATACATGATAATCTTCCTAAATGGTTTTCCTGCTACTTAAAAAGCTTTGTACATGTTATTTACACAATCAAACTGAATTAGGAATTAATTGATACTTTCAAATCAAACCAGACGGTTAATATAAGTATGTGTGTAATTAAAAGAGGTTGAGACTTACATAAGATAGTCCGCTGACACCAGTAGACTTTGGAGTTGTGTGACTTGCCATTCCCTGAGTGACCTTGTTGAGAGTATCGGTGAACATATTGCGCAATTCCGCGGCCTTACCATAGATTATACTGATTTGTGGCCACCATGCCAGTCGTCTCTGAAAATGAAAAGTTTGGAATTTGAAAAAACAAATGAAATACTAACAAGATTAAGAGTGTTGCACATCTCATATTCTCATGTATATTTCCAATGGTTAAGCCTTCTTAAAATTTTTGAGGGTCAAAATTGAAGGTCCACCACTGGCTATGGATCTTTCAAGATTTTGCTATTGATTTCTACACATCATCTTTACCCACTATTTTGGCTAATTTGATAATTTGTCTTGATACATACTAAACATTAGAAAGACCAGTGCTTTGGTGTAATATTACAATTTTTTAATTAAAAAAACCCCCAAAACACCGCAAACAGCTCACCTCTATGACTTTTATGAACACTGGTATTCAAACTGAAAGTTTTTTTTGTTGTTTTTTTTGTGTGTTGTTTTCCCCTGCATTTTGAAATTTAGACAATTTTTGCTGCACATACATACAATAATTATATTAATCAAAATGTACAAAATAGTTCCTCTCTAGTAGCTTTATTGGTTAAAAGTGAAATTTAAATAATAGTACAGCTGTATTATACAACAATCTTCCATTCTTGCTACTGTAGTATCAGTATTGTTCGCGCTGGTCTAATTTTCGCGATTTTCGCGCAATGGGCCTTCCGCGAATTTAGGACCGCGCGATATTAAGTCTGTATAATCAAAGAATATATATGGTATTTCTTTGATTGACACCGATTTTGACAACTAAATTTCATGCGTTGTTTTATAATCAGTACCATCTTAGATCAATAAAACCAACAGTTTCCCAAGGGTTTTACACTCGTGTTCTATTTGAGACTAATATCAAATCAATAATCTGTGTTAGTCTTTTTAAAATAAGATTTTTTTTGTATATTCTAACTTACCTACCGGTTTTGAACCGGTGCATGAAATTTACGCTTGCGTGATGTAAACTCATTTTTGCCGAGTCATTATTCAAGCACTGACCTTTATGCATAAATTCATCACACAGATTTCGAACAAACATTACTACTAACTGTATGATGGCAGATCGTGTGTTCTGACATGTCCCCCACCTTCTAGATTGACAGTTTGTTTATACAACAATCAAAGTGAGACCTGTAAAACAAAAATGTCCCGGAGAATAGATTGTCTGATCACCGGAAGTGCTGCAGTCGATAACAAAGGAAATGCCATCTTTCGGCAGTTTGACCCCAGCAATTAGGAGACGGTGCTAATTAACAACTTACCAGTAACCCTTATCAGTAACCCACCCCTATGACGTCACTTACCTGGGGGGAGGGTAGCGCAAACATATCAGTCGGTAATTAATTAGCATTCGATACCCGGGGCACCAAATCAGTCATTCAGAACGAAATGGATATTTTTTTATTTATTCATATTTATTTTTTATACTTTTTTTTTTTTTTGAAATGGGAAATGCGCGAATTTAGCACCGCGCGAAATGGTCTTTAGAGAGGGTAGCGCGAAATTTAGACAGCGCGAAAATAACTGATACTACAGTATTTAAATGAGCTCTTGCATTTTTGATTGTAGTGGAAATTTGCTTGAAAAGGGGGGAAAACCATAATTTTTGGCTGAAGAAATGGTGCTCATATAACGGCACTAAAAATTGGAGATCGAGAGGCTTGAGTAACATGCAATATGAGGATGAGGACCCTCGTCTCTACAGTCTACCATTGAAGAGGCCAAATGAAGTGACAATTACCTGTGTGATGATCCTGTGAAGGGCATTCACCAGGACAAAGTGGTAGATTGGGGGAGAGTGAGGGTTGAGGCAGACCTTGAGAACGTCATTGTTATGTGGAGTGATGCGGAAACACGAGACAAAACAGTCGATATAGAGATCCAGATCCTGTCCCACGATACTCTGTCCCCGCGAGAATGGCTTACAGTTTGGCGGTGGATTAAAGAGTAGTGACTGTAACAAAGAACAACTTTTACACTTGGTTCCTGCTGGATACATCTGCTTATAGACTTTATAGTATTTGTAGCTTATCTTCAAAGTACTAAGATTTTTGAAAATAATAATCAAAAAGAAAAAAGAAAAAAAAAGGGAAGACAGCCAACACAAGTTTAAAGCAACCCATCTAAGGAAGAGGAAAATTTGGATACTAAGTCTAGGTGGCTGCTAAATTAAGGTTAATGTGTAATACATGTAGTATAATAATAAAATGTTTGTTTGGGACCATTGAAAATAGGTTGACTGCTGCAGGTTTGATCCTAGTAAATGCAAGTTTATAATGAACTAAGATAATTACTTGGCTGTCTACTCCATATAGAATGTTGTGAATTCTGATTCTTATGTCGGGAAATTCTGTCAGTATCTTCATGTCAAACTCTAAATTTGCTAAGGGAAGTATGATGGAGACTATGTTAAAAAAAGATAGTAAAAGACATCTTCTTAATAACCTTTATGTTAACAACCCTCTTAGTATTACCATAATGTATTGGCCTCACCTTGAGGTCGTTTATGACAGACTGAACAAGACTGAAGAGCACATTCAGCCTGTCGTTGATGCTGATATATGTTGACGCCTTGCAGAGTCTTACACATGTCACCGCTGCGCCCTCAGCCAGCTGCTTGTGACAGCTGTGATGATTGGCGATAGTCTTCTTAACCTCGTCTATAAAATGTTTCTACACAGAAAAAAAAAGAAAGATAAATAGGTCAGATTCAAGGGTCATTAAATGCAAATTCAACATTCAAGTATTGTAATTTAAATATGTCCCATAGACACACTCTAAACAGAAACAGACTGTGCCAGGTAAAGAACTGTCACACTGCTGAAGAACATTTCCCTTATGCTTTCTTCACCTGCACTTCTTTAAAAAAAATTTTTACTGAAAGATTTTTTCCTAGAATCTTCGTCTGAACTGCAATGCAAAGAAAAACTTGAGCTATCACTACAGGTGATGAGTACCACCCACATCCCGACTTGTCTTCTCATAATGTGAGTGTAGGATGAGCCAGGAAGTGATTCGATGAGAATGATGCTTGTACAGCGTCCATTTCTGTGAAGCTGATGTTCAAAAAAAAAAATCATTTAATGCACCTAACCAATCATCCAGCTCCTCAAAAAAAAAAATCATCTTCTTTTTCTTTTTTTCTTACACAATATCAACTGTCCTACCTTTTTCAAATGTTGCGGGGAACAGGGAGCACCACCATCTGCATTGTTAATCTCCTCCAGGATTTTCTGCAAAGTTACACAACATAATATACAATTCAGTGTTCACTGTACAAGCTTACAAACAAGAACACATTATATTGGCCCAGAACACCACCATTTTATTAGTCCTCTGACAGATATCATTTCCATGCAAACTTGTGTAGGAGCTCTCCTTATATGGTGCTCTATGTATTGCTCTTCAAATCTAATAAAATGTGTTTCAATCTCAACAACTGACTTCACATGTCATACACATGTAATGTTGAGGGTTCCGGTCATGAAGGACAATGTCTTTGCTACCCATTAATTAGCTACATAAGTTCATCAAACTAGTATGGACAATATAATATGCTGCCAACATCCCACAGAGGTGACTCAATTAAAAATCTTCACTTCAGCATGTGACTTACCGGGCAGAGGATTAGGATCATCATCTGGAATGGCCACACGGACGCCTTCCGCTTTGTTGAGTTCTCCATATATGACAGGTACTGCTCAAACAGTTTGTCACAACAGTCTGAAAACATAATCAAGCTTTTAGATTATTTTACAACTGGACAGAAAGCGATATTGCATATGAAAATCTTATTGACAGTAATGGTGGTGTTTGCATGGTTTTTAATAATGGAGGACACAGGAGTACTCAGAGAAAACCACACTGTGTCCAAATAAGATGGCAAATACCTTTCACATACAACATCCAAGCAATGTGCAATACAACCCAAGATGCTTCAGTGAACAAGAGGGCCAAGATGGCCCTGTGTCGCTCACCTGAGTAAGATGGCAGTGTTAGGCATAATGACAAAAAATCTGGCATCTAAAAGTGTTTTTCTAACATTTGACTAAGTGACCTACATATTGATCCTACCTGAATTTGCACTCAACTGGGAATTCATGCAGTCATCATTCATATTAAGTTTAATGAAGACTGGGACAAAAATGTAGGCCTCTAGAGTGTTCACAAGGTTTTTCTAAGATTTGACCTGGTGACCTAGTTTTTGACCTCATGTGACTCATTTTCAAACTCATCCAAGATATCAATTAGACAAACATCCTGACCAAAATTTATTTAAGATTAGGCCAAAACTGTGGCCTGTACAGTGTTCAAAAGGTTTTTCTAAGATTTGACCTGGTGACCTAGTTTTTGATCCCACATGACCCAATTTCAAACTCATGCAAGATATCATGTAGACAAACATCCTGACCAAAATTTATGAAGATTAGGCCAAAACTGTGGCCTGTACAGTGTTCAAAAGGTTTTTCTAAGATTTGACCTGGTGACCTAGTTTTTGACCCCATTACCCATTTCGAACTCATCTGAGATATCATGTAGACAAACACCCTGACCAAGTTTCATGAAGATTGGGCCAAAACTGTGGCCTGTAGAGTGTTCACAAGGTTTTTCTAAGATTTGACCTGGTGACCTAGTTTTTGACCCCATGTGACCCAATTTCGAACTCATCTGAGATATCATGTAGACAAACATCCTGACCAAGTTTCATGAAGATTGGGCTAAAACTGTGGCCTCTAGAGTGTTCACAAGGTTTTTCAGGATTTGACCTAGTGACCTAGTTTTTGACCCCACATGACCCAATTTCGAACTCATCCGAGATATCATGTAGATAAACATCCTGACCAAGTTTCATGAAGATTGGGCCAAAACTGTGGCCTCTAGAGTGTTCACAAGGTTTTTCTAAGATTTGACCTAGTGACCTAGTTTTTGACCCCACATGACCCAATTTCGAACTCATCCGAGATATCATGTAGACAAACATCCTGACCAAGTTTCATGAAGATTGGGCCAAAACTGTGGCCTCTAGAGTGTTCACAAGCAATTGTTGACGACGGACGACGGACGACGCACGACGGACAAAAGGCGATCACAAAAGCTCACCCGAGCACAAGTGCTCAGGTGAGCTAAAAACCAGTGCATTAACCACTATGCTATCCTGGCAGTAAAATGAAAGCGAGTCTAATTTTTTTGTTCATATTTATTCTGCTTGCAAATGTAACACAGACAATCAACAATTAAAGCATCATTTAATCTTTATCGTTCAAACACATTTTATCTTTTCTTAATCTTAAAAAAAAAAAAATTCTCGTAAAACAAGAGTGTTTTTTGGAACACATGTTTCACCTGCTGAAACGTGACGGAAAAAGTATGATGGACAGACAGATGAAACCTATGTGTCACCTCTGATTACAGCAGGTGACACCAAAAGTTAAAAAAGAATCATTCGAGGCATTTAGGACCACACTATTTATCAAATTTAAAAATTCAATGTAGAAGAACAAATAATATGTTGCGATTAAAGAGACAACGAGACCCAGAACATATGTAGATACAATAAAAATCCAGCTCTCAGGACCCTTGCTTTGTTATCCATCACAACACCAACCTTGAAGCTCTTCATTTGGCCTCTTCTGGAGATCCGTGAACTCCTCCGGATAATTGTCCATCCAGTTCCATATTGCCTGAAGAATATCATTAGCATGTTGATCTAATGATCTTCCACTATGCTTCGCTTACATCCTCAAAATTATCAAGATTTCATTAACTCTTTGTTCATTTGCTTCACATATTCTTTCCTTAGTGTGAGAAGTTATGATGTCATGAACTGACGACTATTTGATTATGGTTTGGTCATATGGTGTTAACACTTTAGTCCAGTAATTTGGCATCATCATCAAACCAGTGATAGTAGCATCAGCTTTACTTATTTAGATTTCAAAGAAGATCTACAATAAATATAATTTATGATCTCACATATTATGAATCACGCTACACAAGTTTTTAAGTTCACAAAATTAACAGGATTTTTTCCTCATATGTCAAGAAAAAAATACTTTAAGCTTTACTTTTTATACTTACAAACTTACCTTTTCTAAATTGTGTGCTAGTGCAGATATGACTTGTTTGGATTTCAACAATCGAAATTTGGAGACCACATCTGAATAAAAAGATGAAAGTAAGAATGTGAGGAATAAGGAATGCACTAGACAATCTAAATAAGCTGTTAAGCTGCCCTTAACCCTTTCCCTCATGAAGACTCATTTTGACGCACTCAATAGGTACCACATAAAGCCTGATCTGCAGAAAACCACAGTTAAACCTTACCAAATTTAATTATAAAGTCCTCATTTCCAGACCACTGAGGAGCAGCAAACAGCATAAAACCTGATCAGCCTGCGAGTTACTCACAGGCTGATCTGGTTTTATGTTGTTCGCATAGGTCTTTTCATGGTTTCCTCTATGAGGGAAAGGGTTAAGTAAACTTGAGTAAGGCAAACTCAGTACAGAGATAACTTCCCTTTAAGTGCAGTAATCACTGCCATCATCGCTTCTTTTTTTATTTTATTTTTAATTTTAATAATTCAAAAACTTCAATGAATGAAATCTTGATAAAACAATTTCTCAATGAAGCTGATATTTATTATTCCGATTCCGACGTGGTGTCAGAGATATTCCCATACTACAAGGTACAGGCAATATTTGCAGAGCTTTCAGTTTATGTTTTTCAAACATGTGAATACCAATGAATGAATTGAGCAAAATCATTCTATAGTATAACAGTAGTTATTACAATAGACAAAAAGCAAGGCGTACCACTCAGTAACTTGGTTAGTCGTGTGACATCAACATTTAGATGCTGTATAAGTTCAAGGTCAGACAAGTCTGATTGGTCCTCACTGCAAGCTGACAGGGATATCAATCTGTGAACAGAAAAATGTCATTACTGCATGAAACTGAACATGAATGGACACTACAGAAACAGATAAAATGTACAGTAAATCTGCGATAAGTCAGTGACAGACAGGACATATCCCAACACTTGGGTTTTCATTAATAACCAATTGAAACCAGTTAAAACTGCATAAAATTTGATTGCTTACAGCCATATTTGAAATTTTGAACTTTGTTCCCTGGCCATTTTTTTTTTTTTTTTTAAATCTGTTGTTAAATTTATTAATAAAAACCCTTCCCATAACCCCTGGTCTGTATCTTAGTGTTAAACAATGTAATCCTCAACAGGCATATTGCTGTGAAATGCTTCTTGAACAATCGCAATTCAATGTAAATACAAACTAGGTATGAAACAAAAAAGTATAAGCATCATTACTGCATTACATTTCCAGTAAAACGGTCAAAACTTCAAAATAATTGAAATTAAAATCTTAGTTTGTTTGCCTGAACTCCTTAATTCCTTAAAAACTTACAAAAACACTACAAACATTACCAAAAAAGCTACCTTCCTGGGTGTCCAGGAATGGTCCCTAATTCAACACTCCCCAGGGTCTTAATTTCAATTTCAAGATTCTAAAATTTATTTTTCAAAATAAATTTAGGAAAACCCAATAGTTTCTGTTAAGGACTCCCCTTGATTTGTTAAGAAGTCTTATCAGAGACATTGAAATATGTACTAAATAAGTAAAACATCACTGAAAATTTGCACTTCTTCAGTCTGAGTCTTAAATATAAGCTTACAATATGGATAAATTAGAGCCCATGAATAAGACACTTCTAAGCATCTGACAAGTTCCTTTAACCCTTTCCCTCATAGAGGAAACCATGAAAAGACCTATGCAAACAACATAAAACCAGATCAGCCTGCGAGTAACTCGCAGGCTGATCAGGTTTTATGCTGTTCGCTGCTCCTCAGTGGTCTGGAAATGAGGACTTTATAATTAAATTTGGTAAGGTTTAACTGTGGTTTTCTGCAAACCGGGCTTTATGTGGTACCTACTGAGTGCGTCAAAATGAGTCTATATGAGGGAAAGGGTTAATACTTAAATCAAAGTCAGGACTGGTTTCGAACACAGAACTTTGCAGTGCAAACCTTGTGCCACTACCAACTGTACCAACACAGCATGTGGTAGGGTTCTCACCTTGCAGAAATCCGACTGAAGACAGCATTGAAGGCATTCAAGCTCAGAGCAAAAAGAACTTTGGAAGCTAGACTCTTTAACTGGAGAACATACGGGGTGTCTGACTGGAGGTTGAGGAACTGAAAACAGACAGAAAACAATCTTAATTAAACAATCTGACCTTTGACCTACCTGCTGCAAATGACCTTGAAATCTTAAAGGTTCCAATGTGCGGCTGGACCTGTATTAAGAAACCTACATGCTTTAGGAATCAGCTGTAATATTCAGGAACCGGCACTTCATCCTACCTTGTAACTCTGCTTATCAGAAACCAGTGTTAAGCAACAATTAATACAATAGTACATCTGCCTATCCTAACTCTTGAAATATATCATTTAAATCAGCAATTTCCAAAGGCATCATGGAGATAAAGTCTTTAAAACATTAAAGATGAAAGAAATACATGTAAATTTTTGGAGGTGGTGGATATTGCTCGAAAGATTTCCCTTACCTTGCAGATCTCTGGTAAAAGAAGTTTCACATAGATGGCCTCATCCAATCTAGATGTGTCTTTGGGTTGCTGAAACAGGAGAGACAGCATTTTAATAATTCTCAGCTATTTACAGAATACAAGACTTGTATGATACTGTAATAGCATTGTAGAACTCATTGGATTATGTA
>CM037795.1:14478654-14528654 GCA_021229015.1 Solen grandis
CCTTTTGACCAGTGTCCAGCGTCTTCCCCTGTTCCTAAAAAAAACCCCTGGTTACCAAGAACCATAACTCTGTGTGGTGCATTTTTAATTAAGTCTCCCAAACAAAGTTTGGAGACTTATTGTTTTTATTCCATTATTCTTCTTCTTATTATTCTTTCTCATGCCAGCACGTTTCTATGGGCCATCTCAGAGGCCACACAAACTATCTTTATAAAAATTCACATACTTTTAGTCCTCAATTAGTAGTGGGGCCTCCCTGATTTTTGTAATGGGGGGGGGGGGGTCCCTGGGGGTCAGGCCCTGCTCCCTCAAAGATGGATTTTTGCATAAAAAATGTATTTTTGTTAAATATTTCTAATATCCAACCCTGAATCATTCATTTTTTTGTTCCAAAAAATGAGGAGATTGAATAGTACTACTTTGGTGTCCCCAAGGTCGCCTAGGGACAGGCCCCGTTCCCTCAAATTTACTTATCACCTTATATCTTAAAAACTTATCACCTTATATCTTAAAAACTGTTCAGATCCCCACCCCAAAACCATGTACTTTCTTGTTCCTCATGATGAGACAGATTGGATGGCACTACTTTGGTTACCCTGGGGCAGGCCATACCCCCTCAAATTTACTTATGGCCTTATATCTCAAAAACTGTTCTGGTCCCCACCCCTAAACTATATATATTCTTGTTCTTCATGATGAGACAGATTGAATGGCACTACTTTGGTGTCCCCCGAGGTAACCCAGAGGCAGGCCCTGGCCCCTCAAATTTACTTATCACCCTATATCTCAAAAACTGTTTAGATCCCCAACCCTAAAGCATTTATATTCTTGTTCCTCATGATAAGACAGATTGAATGTACTTCTTTAGTGTCCCCAGAGGGTCTGGCCCCACCCTGTCAGTTTTACTTCTGACCTTTATTTCAAAAACAATTGAGACCCCCACCCATAAACCATATATGTTCTTGATCCTCATGATTAGATGGATTGAATGGTAAATTTTTGATGTTCACATGGGTCACTAAGGGGTCAGGCCCCACCCCCTCACTTTAAATTATGACTGGGTTATTTCTTAAACTTCGTTTGGGAGACTTAGTAACAGTTCACTGTTACAATTATTACTTGTTTTTATTATCTCCCTTTATTTATTTTATATTAATTTTTGTACAGAACATACATCCTTAACTATTCAAGGTATTAATTTGATATTTTAAATATATATTGATAGTGAGTAGCAGAAGTGCAATGACTACAAAATAGAGCTCTGTCTGATTTTTTTTTAAAATTATCTCCCTTTATTCATTTTTTTTGGCTTGAGAATACTTCATTACTTTATTAAGTCTACATATTTGACATACTTACTCCACTCAAGAATGGCATAATTATTTGACATCTGACCTGCTCAGATGGGGGCATAGAGTTTTCTAACACATCTTGTTTTAATTATTCATTGAAATGTAGACAACATTTGACAAACTGTGAAATGTTTTAGTGCCTGAGCCATATTGGAAATATTTTCAAATGGTGTAATTTCTATGTTTATAGAAACAAATACTTGACCTTGCCATGTGTTCTGACTGTACAGTGTCTTAAATCAACTTCTCTTATGGTACATATAACATGTTCTGGAATTATAAACCTTTTCAGAGCTTTTTTCCCCTTTTTATCAAGGTATTGGCTTGAAACTTCATATTCGAATAGCTAACAGCTAAGAAAAGTGCAGTGACCAAAAACCTTAACTCTTCATGTCTGTTTTTCTTTTTGTTGTATTTTTAAGTGTTTCCCGTTATTAAGGTTTTAAAACTTGACATTTAAAATGATGGCAAGTAGTAGCAGTGCATTGACCAAGAACCATAACTCTGCATGGTTGAACTTTTGTATGATTTCCCTTATTTTATTCCATTTTTGTCGGTGGCAAAACCCATTAACAAAACAAGGTAAAGACTTGAAACTTGAAATATAAAATGATGGTAGGAGCATTGCAGTAATCAAGAATGATAACTCTGCCTGCTCTGAATTTTTTCTATTTATCTCCATTTATTTTTATCCAGAACATAACTCCTAAACTATAAAAAATACTATTTTGAAACAAAACATACTTGTAAATAAATAGTGAGTATAAGAAGTGCAATGACTAAGAACCAGAACTCTACCTGGCTCTTTATATTTTTTAGTTCACCTGAGAATGAACTACTGAAGGAAATCTGTTGTATTCACTCCATAACCACAAACTTCTTTTGTTCTTTATGTAGTCATTCTATTGTCCTTAGATAATTGTTCTGCCACTTAAAGTACCACTTTGCATCAGTGTCTGTTTGGACATATGTCAACATTCTCATGTATACACACTAGCATCATCATTTTTTTATCACTCTTCTTTAAACTTTATAACAATGGCTAAGTTATATTATGGTAGATATCAACCATAAACCTTTTCACACCTAAAAATACTTTTCATTCTGAGGTGGTTTATCTAAAAAAATTGATGTAAAATATCACAAGAGTCAATAATTAAAGGATCAATAATACAATCTCAACTTTGCAGGATTTCACTGGAGGTGATGACCTTGAACCCTCAGTGTCAGAGTGTGGAGACATCTGAGGGTGTGCCTGTGACGGTGACTGGTGTGGCCCAGTGTAAGATCATGAGGCAGCCAGACATTCTGAAGACAGCCTGCGAACAGTTCCTTGGAAAATCAGTTGACCATATTGAGAGGGTCATTCTTCAGACCCTTGAAGGTCATCTCAGGGCCATTCTTGGTATGTAGGCTTGAGTTAATTCCTTATAAAGGGTTTCATAGTCCTGATTTAGTATCTGCTATCGCTTTACTTACAGTTAATGATACCCATTTTAGGTAAAACTATTTTAAGACCTTCCCAGGCGCTATTAAAGTACTGGTCCAAGCCAGGAACTGTTGAAAGGGATTTGTTTAAGGTGCAAGTTGCTTCCCCTTGATGTTAAAGAAATTAAGGTTGTTGAAGTAAATAGAATTCAGTAAGTTTAATTTTGGAAACGTATATTTTAACTACATAATTATGTAGGAATAAAAAGATATATTTCAAACTGAAGTCAGTTTTCTTGACCAAGTCATCTTCAGTCTTGGTATTGTTTGTCATAAATTTTAAAATGATTTATTTCAAAATTCACAGGCTTGGTGTTTTTTGTATACATATTTATTTTTTACATTTAAATCATTGCGAAATCGAAATGGTTTCGAAATAGACACTGTTATCAGTGTTTGGTTCTTCAGATGAGAATAAAATAAAAATAAATGAAAAAGAAAGCATGGTAAAATAGACCAATACAAATTGAATTCAAGAGGAGGATTTACAAAAAAAAAAAAAAAAAAAAATAGGAAGAAGAAATTAAACAGTTGGGTCAGAAAACTTTCATAGTTTTTTCTTCTGATTTGTATTTAATTTGAATTCATCATAAATGATATTTGTTTTTTAAAATTCAAAGAGTCACCTATGTTGCATATAACCTTTTTACTACTTTTTTGTATATTTGAAGTTGTTTCTAGAATGCAATACATACCAGTGAAAGTAGTCATTGCAATTCATACTTGTGATGAAAAAGTCTGACTTCCTTAAGATCTATATTGTTCATTTACCCATTACTTCATAAATATTCATGTATAAATTTTCAACGTCATGATTATTAATTAATTGAACTTTAAAATGGTATTCAAAACTGGATTTTTCTTCGCTCTGCAGACTGTGTAGAATTTGAGCTACACTAATATTGTATGAGCAAACAGAAGAGACCCTGATCAGACAGCTCCTGTTCTGGTCTGCTCTGTTTTACTATGTACAAAAATAAGTCTATATGAAGTATAGGGTTAAAATTTTCAGCACTGAAAAAATTAAGATAGAAAAAAAAAATGAACAAGCATGAAGGGTATTATGCAAGTCTCAGCCTTGCAGGCTTATACAGGTTAAAATACTGTGGAATCATGGATTATTTATAAGTACATAATTACAAGTAGAACAAATCAATTTGAATAAACAGGCTTACAGATCAGAATTCATTGTCTCCTGTCCTGATGAGTGATATGCCTACTTCAGGTACTCTAAGTGTTGAGGCCATCTACCAAGACAGAGACCAGTTTGCTCAACTTGTCCGAGATGTTGCTTCGCCAGATGTCGGCAAGATGGGCATTGAGATCCTCAGTTTCACCATCAAGGACATCTTTGACGATGTTGAGTATCTGTCATCCCTGGGACGTGCCCAGACAGCCAATGTGAAGAGGGATGCAGATATTGGTGTGGCTGAGGCAAACAGAGATGCTGGTATCAGGGTGGGTACAAATAACTTTGGGTTGGGGTGGATGTCGTTTGTTGGTGGCCAAAAGAGCAATTAGCTCATGGGTTTCTGTTAGCTGATAATGAAATTGTCATGTCCAGAAAGTTACTCATACTTGGAATATTATATAGGATTTAAAGGCATATGGACATTTTTTCTACTCTGCTAGATCTTACAGGTTTTAAGTCAATTTTTTTTATTCAAATCTTCCTCTGGATTTGAGGTACAGACCTTCAGTTCTGTGAAAGACATATTTTCTCAAGGCTCTTCATCATATTTCAAAAGGTTTCAGGGAAATTTCCCATTCTTCGATATATTATTTTCTGTCAGTGACAGGTAAACATTATTTTGTACATTGTCAGATTTTTTTCCTCTGTCTTGTCTTTTACTAGTAAAAATATCATATTTGAACATTCTGGTGGCCGAGGGGATTAAGCGTCTGCCTCAGGATCGGGATGTCGTGGGTTTGATCCCTTGTCGCATGGTAAGACATAAAAAATGGTACAAGTAAAGCTCCCTGCTTGGCACTCAGTAATAAAGGTAGTTTTAGGACTGGTTGGCCTGGTGTCAAAATAATGTGACTGGGAGTGGTATCAAGCCACATGTCTACAGAATGATGCTGAAGTGTGGCAGCACTACATCTGTCTTCAGTAGACATAGTTTCTGAAATACTTTCAGTGGGACAGTAAACCTTAAAAAAAATTATTATTCTTATATGAGGGAGTAATCACAAAATTTCAGAAAGAAAGCCATTGCAAAATAAAGTAAAAAGATTTTGTGATGATTAATTTATTTTATCTATAAGTTGCATAATTATGCGGTATAATTTTAAAGCTTATAGATCAAATCAGTTAAAATTAATCCAGTCTGGAAAAAAAATCCTTAAAAATTAAAACATATACAATTATTTTTATTTTTGTGACAAACACATTTCAGGAAGCTGATTGTGAGAGACTGCGTATGGATGCCAAGTACGAGGCTGACACTAAAGTGGCAGACTCCAACAGAGCTTACCAGATGAAGAAGGCTGCCTTCGACATGGAGGTGAACGCCAAGGTATGTACACATTGCAGGCATTTTTGCCAGATGATGGAAAGTGGGCCTTTTTACCATATTATGGGGGGAAAATCACAAATGTCTTCTTGATTAAGAGTAAAGAAAATCCGTTGTTAGAAAGCACATTTTGTGGAAATAAATATATGGACAGCCCCTGATAAAGTCATGTGTAGCTATATTTTCATTGACAGGGCCCTATTAGTTTTATTTGTATTCATAAAGTATGAGCTTGAAGTTGTGGTTGTATGTAAACTAGACTGTTTACTTTAAACTCATCTGTTTTGCAAATTAAAATGCTTACTTCCCATTCAGTTAATATTTTATTGAGATGTAAAGCATAGGGTTTATAGATGTATTGTTGTCTGTAGCTTTCCTACCACCTCTTTAGGTCATCAAAAGAAAGCCTTAATATGTACTCATCTTATAATGGTAGGGCTCGCAATATCAGATTTCACAATTACAATAGAGGATCTACATGTTACTGAAATGTGCCAGCTCTTGGTTTGAAATAATCAGAATTTTAGAATGATTAAAAAAAAAAGACTGTGAGGACAGTGAATTAAACAATTTTGTGGTGTCATGGCTGACCTTGTGTCAATAGGTTGCAGAGGCAGAGCTTGCCTACCAGCTGCAGAGCGCCAAGGAACGCCAGAGAATCCGAGCTGAGGAGATTGAGATTGATGTTGTGGAGAGGAGGAAGTTGATCGACATTGAGGAGAAGGAAATCCTGCGTAAAGAGAAGGAGCTGATTGCCACAGTTAAGCGCCCAGCTGAGGCTCATGCCTACAAGTTGGAGACCCTCGCTGAGGGTAACAGGTTAGAGATATCTGTAGATTTTGTGGTGGTCATGGCTAACATGAGATTTTCCTGAAAAACAAAAATGTATAGCCCTTAAACTGCTGTTTCTTTGGACAGAAAGAAAAAAAATCCTACATACATATTATGTTTAGCATGCTCCTACGGGAAATGTCTTTCAATATGTGTGGGACGTTAAACCCAACAAACAAATAAACTTCAATATGTCAATATGATAGTGAATTTGAGATTTTTTAAATATTTTATGAAATACAGGCCTGGTATTTATGTTCAGGGGCATCAGAAAACCAAGGAGAATAACTCTTGGACTGAATTTTATACAAATTATGGCCTGTTTTGTAACTTGGATTCTAAGTTAAAGTTTTGCATGCACAGTGTTATTATGCTTATGTCTCAGTAACTGGTCAGGGGATTGATTTTAGACTTCATAAACAAATTTAGGGGTATTAGACTATCAGGGTATATCATTTTAACTATCATTATATACAGGGTATATGAAAGGCAAGAATTAAAATAGATTTCATTTGATTTACCAACAAGCATTTTGAATTGTCGAGCGTGCTGTCCTCTGACAGCTCTTGTTAACTTTAAATGGTATATGAAGCAGTTGTTGTTGCTTTTTTGGAGTGCTGACTGTGAAATATCTAGCTTTATTGTTGAATGAATAAACAGAGAAGGCTGTTCTGTTTGCCAGTGTATCATAATGAGTCGGTATGAAATAAATAGTTAAGGTCAGTGAAGATTCTAGCCTAAGCAGGAATTAAACACCAAACACTAGAATCAGTTGTCAATATTTGCTACTGTTTAATCACAGGAATATTAACTAGTGATGTTTCGATTGTTGCTTGTTACCGACAATCAGTTACTTTACTGAAAGCATCAATAACCGATTTGCATTTATCTGTTTTGCGACTTCGTTTTGAAATGTTATACAGTATCATATGATGTATTGTCTGTCTAGTGTACTCTGTACATCAATCTGGAATCTCTTGATTTTATCCAGGTTTCTATATGAAAACCTTTAAATATCCCCTTTCAAACAATAAGGCCCAGAACTAACCTATTAAGTATTAACTGTTCAAGCATTTTAAGGCTAAAACTATAGTCTAAAAAACTACTTCATGAAGTTCATGTAACCATGTAATTCCTTGCTTTGAATGTTACCTCTGGTTCTAGGGATCATTAATGGGAAAGTTATCGATTATACTTCCATCAGATCGAACCGATAATGATTGTGATAAATACCAAGCGATTTCTATCACTAATATTAACTATGATGTCTCCTTGCCAGGACCCAGACAGTGGAGGTTGCTCGTGCTGAGGCCGAGAAGATTCGTCTTATTGGTGGGGCTGAAGCCAACTCTATTGAGGTTGTTGGTAAGGCTGAGGCTGAAAGGATGAGGCTGAAGGCGTCTGCCTACAAACAGTACGGAGACGCTGCCATGCTTAGCTTGGTCCTTGAAACTCTGCCTAAGGTATTGTTCATTTTGTTTATTTGTGAAATAGTATAAATGGTTGGCCAATTTTCAATTTTATGTCCCTGCCACTGGACATGATAAAATATTTTTCATTTAAATTAACGTTCAATGATAATTATTATAAAATGCAAATTTTCGGGTAACTTTATTTGTGAGTTTGTCTTTTAGAAAGTTTTTAGATCTTTTAAAAAAAACTGAGTCCGATTTCATAGAGACAAATATTCATGGATACAACCATCCAGGAAATCCAAAGAAATAAATCCCCTACAGATATGACTAATAATACAGTATTTTACTGCCATACTAGTTGCTTAAAAATTGCTATGTCTCAGTTATAATGTTTACACTGGTAAGTTAACAAAGAAAAACAAAACCCAAGAATCCATTGTTATTGACTGCTGTGACTTGACCGTAGGTAGATATAAGGGGTTTAATCAATATTACAGTTTTGTGTGATTGACCTACATTGTATTCTATAATAAACCTAGATGTTAAAAGAGAACATTTCATATTATAAAGTAAATGAAAAGACAAATGCAGTTTTAATTCTTGTACAGTTATGGACATTTTTTTAATTCATTTCTTTCTTGGCATACAGTATAAAAGCAATATCCTAAGTCATGGGAGAAAAGGAGGAATATATATCTGCTTTCTTAGCATTTAGCAATCTAAAATTATTACATATTTGTATGTATTTTCATATTTTCAATTAAGACATTTGCTAAATGGTTGAGACTTTTACTATCAAAACCTATCTGTTCACAGATTGCCGCTGAGGTGTCTGCACCACTGTCCAAGACAGATGAGATTGTGCTTGTCGGTGACGACAGGACAACATCGGAAGTTAGCCGACTGATTAGTCAGCTGCCCCCAGCAGTCCAGGCCCTGACTGGAGTGGATCTGTCCAAGGTGAGTCTCCAGGTTACAGGTGGAGTCCTTGTATTAGTGGGCGTATGAGAAATTGATTTTGTAATAATGTATCTTGGGCTGCTGCCAATGCAAGGTGTGTTAAGCAAGGTCAATATCTATGACAGTTTTTCTTCTCTTTATCTTGACCCCATATTAACCTTTGTTTTCATCTGTGGTCTTATTGTGTGGCCTGCTGTAAGCAGAGGTGACACATAGGGATCACTTTTCCGTCATTGTTTCCGTCATGCTTCAGCTGGTGACACATGTTCCAAAGAAAATCTTGTTTTGTTTCTATTCAATTTGTGTGTTTCACATTGTCTTTTACTTCATATTGACACTTGACTGTTTCACCTGTTGAGATTGACCTTTGACCTTGTGTTGACCTTTAGGTATCAGCTGATGACCTTGACCTGATTTTGATCTGTGTTTCAGGTGTTGACCAAGGTCCCTGGGGCAACCAGCTCCTAAGCTTTGTCAGCTTTCGTTGCTAAGGACTCTGTTATGCAACCATCTACATCTGTAACCTTGACAACATCATGTGTAGAGACCAAAGGAACAAGCATTAGTTGCCATACAGAAGTCTCCTTAACATAAATAACAGATCGTTGAAAGACGTGTCAACAAGAGATTTATATACAAGTTTTCATGTTTTAATACTTTTTTAAAGCTGCTGTTAAAGGAATGTAATTTTTAAGTATGTGTATTTACATGATAATATAATGTGTAAAATCAGTTATGTTTACCATAATCCTGTATTTCATTTTAAGTGCCCTTCATTATTTTATACTTACAATATAGAATATTTTAACCTATAAATATAAAAAAACTATAACGGGTTCTGTACAAATGTTTACAGTTTCCTTTGTTCCTGAAGTTTTCTGTTTTTATTTGCAGAATTTAGAAATTATTGCTGTTTATTCCTTGAGCCTCTGCTCAGTTTTCAGACACATTCTTCACATACTTCTTGTATTAAAAACAAGTGATGTTGTGTTATATTTGTGGATGTGTTTTTGAAGGTTTGAAACATACATTGTTTGATTTAATTATTGTAATGGAATTGGAGAAATTCTTCATAAAGCGGACCATACATGATTAAAACAAAACAAAAAAATACCTGAAATTCTTAGGATAGATGCTCTAGTCTGACCACATTTTCATGAAAGTAATTCAATATGTTTACCTTGACTGAGAAGGGAATGGTATTTTGTTGAACAATTGTGTGTGGACCTTCCAGTGATATAAATAAGAAAACAGCAGGAAAGAGAAAATTGAGAACATTTCTATAGAGCATAGGAAAAAATCACTTCCTTTATTTCAGTATTAACAATATATATCAGTTAAAAAATAATCTCATCTATGTATCCCATTTGCCACATATTTAGTAGAAAACAAGGTCAAATTGTGATTTTCAAAGTTATTTGTAAAATAAATAATGAGTTTACAAGATTGAATTTGAAGATAATTGAGGAAAAAAGAAACTTCAGAAAGGCATCTTTATATTGAATATTATTTCTACTCATATTGGTTGTGTTGTGAAATGTTAGCAGTGTCATATTGCCATATTTGCATACCGATAGTGTACAGGATTGCATTTTGATTTATTTATTTATATTACTAAATTGTAATAAATTGTATTTCAAAACTTCAATGTTTTCATTCAGGAAGCAAAAAAGTCACCAAAAATTGGAATGAAAAATTTAAGATGTAAATGTTGGATTCATTACTTTAGAGGGATATAAGACTCCCTTTTTGTTATAATAAAGCGTTGAACAAACTGATAGAACTACTCATTTTGTTTTGTACTGTATTGAAAAATTGCAATGTCTGGTTTTTGTTTATTTCTAAGTTCTTGTTTGAAAAAGCATGACTAGTACCACTTAAGCAATGTTTCTGTGGCCATCCTGTAGGCAGGGTATGTGTGTTGTATTGGAACTTCTCTTGTTTTGATTATATATGTTGTTACGCTTTTTGTTGATTTTCTCATTCAATGGCAGCCTTCTCACATCAGAGGAGATCTAGCATTCATGTGAAAAGCTTGTTTACTTTGCTCATCACTGTTACAGTATGAATTTTAAACAGACATTTATTTCAACTGTCATTCTCCGTGCATGTACGTATATTATAAAACTCATTGTGTTTTTTTTTTTTTTTTTTTTTTAAATATCTTTATTTCTATTGCACTTGTGGTTGATGTCTGACACAAAATTCTTTAATACTTCTAAAGAAAAACTTTGATAAAAATCATAGTGCTAAGTTCCTGTCTATGAAACATTTGATAAAATCCATCCCTTTGAAAGATGTTTTTTATATACTGACCAAGACATAAGTGTAAGAAATGAAAAAAAAGCATACCCACACATAAGCAAGACACATTAAGCAAACAGTTACAAGTATCAAATTACTTTTATTCAGAGAGATAGATTCTTGCACGACATTTGGCAGTTGCCAAGCACTAGTGTTTGCACGCCATCATCTGGGAAATATTTAAGAATTCTTAAATTGTACAGGTTTTTCACCAGTCTTTTGTGAATATCTGTATATTCGTCCCTTCCCCCAAAATTTTGCAGTGTAATTTTTACATATCTGAAGTGCCTGATAGTAAAATCATCAGTGTGTATTTTCAAATTTGTTTTTGTTGAAACACACCCCTCCCCCAGGCAGTAACATTATCTGCTGAGAGAGGAAAGTTTCTTAAATTTTGTGATTGATCAGATCATGATATTAACTGTTTAGTGCTAAATACCTTTTGAATATAAGAGCACAAGAAAAACAAAGTTTTATGAATTGTAAAGAAGTTCTGATCATCATGCCACAATCTATGATGTTACCTCTAGCTGATGATTAAATCATTTCATTGCACCACAAGGTGTTGGAGATCAGGACTGTTTTTAACCGCCCCTCGATACATTCATCATTCACCAGATTTATAGCTCTTTTGATGTAGATTCACTTTATATGCGTAGATTGTCACTGACTTTACCAGTCTCTGTAAACAGGGTCAGACACTTGTCGTTAACACTTGTCCAAGCCTGTGTACTTGAGCCTGTGTACTTGACACTGTTCCTGAAAAAAAAAATCAGTGTTTAGTATCTTCACAGGTAATTTTGATACCAGTTTTCCTTATCAACATCTAGATTGGATTAATATGTGAATCTTATACTCTCTGTAGACTTAATTTTTTTTTTTTTGGTTAACAGATAACACTCTTTGAAAAGTGTCATTTGCTACCATTTCTATAAATATCCTTTTTTGTTGTCAGTTTTTATGTTTTACATAAAATAGTGTTCAATCTGTTTTAAATGTGCCAAGAATGATGATAAAAGATAGTGAGCTCTATTAGTAAACTAATCTGATGCCTTATAAGATGATTTTTTCTAATGAGATGGCTCGGTGTTTGTTTGCTTGTACATGTGTCATTGTTCCTGCATTTAGTTCATCATTTGTCTAGTCATAACTCACAGCTATGACACGTGAAATTATGGATTGTTTTATTGCCCTTTAAAATACTCTTTCATTAACTGTAATGCTTGTTGATGAAGTACTTTCAATGCCCTGTGACTTAATCTTTAGGTTTCTAACTTGTTAAATCCTTTGGCTTCCACTTTTTCGTTATTTCCAAAGACTCGATTTTAGGCAAGAGATCTGTTTGAATGTTTCTGAAGGAATTACAGGTCAGTGGCTCGGCCCTGTGCCTTTGCATACTATTTTCCTTATTTAATTTAGCGAAATTGCAGTGGTATACTCAAAAACAAAAGCATCAATTATAAAGTAACAGATTTGGTATCTATAAAAAGTGAAATCCAGTCTCTTATGATTGTTCATATTAAGTAATTCACGTGATTTGTGTGTGTGTGTGTGTGTGTGTGTGTGAGAGAGATGAAAGAGAGATAATAGTTTGTAATGGTGTTGACAAATTTACACAAACATATAGAGTAGAAAGTGGGACTAAAACAAATGGACACCTGAGTTTTATTAGGCCTTTGTAACAATACCGACCTTCAGTATGTATTTGCATGTCATATATAGAGTGTGTGTGTGTGCGTGTCAGGCATCTCTGCTCTTGGCTGTCCCAGGTATCCTAAGCATTAGATTTCTATGTAGTTCTCAAACTTGTACAAAAAGTTTCAGATGCAATCTGTATGGCAAATATTAATTTCTCTTTAGCATTATTTAATCTTATTCATGTTATTAGAAATCTTTTGAGATTTTTTTAACATCTCTTTTTGTTTATTCACAGAAGCACATAGTCATCATTCTTGCTCACTTAAATTCGCAGGACTGGCTCGAATTCCACCAATAATACTTAGCGCTTACTTAAGTTATACTTAAATTCTTAAACTGGGTAGAAATGCATTCCACCATTACTATTTGATAAGATATTCAAGTAAATGACTTTTAAAGCAGAAATCAATTATTATCTTAAAAACTAACAATATTTGTTAAGAAATGAAATATTTGGGTATTTTTAAAAGAGAAACAAGAATAATGAAATTTAAATCTTTAAGTATTACTAAGCACTAAGAATTGTTGGTGGATTTTGATCCTGAAATAGCAACCTGGAGATACTGGAACGAAATAGATGAAAGGAAATACAAATGAACAAGACACAACATTTCTTGGGAGAAATTTCTTTGTATTTTGTTCAGAACCATCCACTAAAATAAGAATTCTATCAATTGTACTTTATCATTGAAATGATCGAGATATTTTTTAAGAATAAAATTATTTACATAATGAAAAGATTTTTACACGCGTCGCAAAGTTTTTATAGGATTTGGGTTCAGAATGATGACGAGAATAAAGACAACTTTGTATAATAGTTAATGTATTATGTTTTTTTTTGTTGTAAATTATCTACATATATTAACCATGTATATTTCCTTTAGATATTAAATAATAAACGTGTCTTATAAAGCCTGTTCTCTTTGAATTCCTCCATTTCTGTAACCGGTGCCTCCGTAGGCACGTGGTTATAATAATGTCGCTTGGCCTCGCAAGTTCCAGCCCGGCTTAATTTTTTTTCTCTTTTTTTATTTTTTTGACTGGTGCTTCGCCATCATTTTACGCACAACAGTGTTTTTGTTGTTTTTGTTTGGGTTTTGTTGTTGTTGTTTTCGACTTTTCACCCAGGTTAAGCACCACACGAAATGACAGAAATCAGCCACCAAACTTGCTGGTTACTTGAAACTCTGCATCAAAATATTAAATTAGGTATTTTCCTGTAGTGGCAATTTGGCACCAATTCAAATTTTTTATAATTTTATGTGAGAAATTTGAATAACATGGCATTGAATTTTAACGATATCACTGTAGTTAATAGGTGTTCAATTTATGCTCGATTAAGTAGTCATCATTTTGTTTCTACTTTGCTAAAAATCGTGCATACTCATTTCGGAATGCACTAACATGTTCACTATCAAGGGGTAAAATTGGTTACCGAGACCAGGGTTGGGCATTTCGCCAGGCGTCTGCAACATTTTACAGAATGTTTCATTCGGATCACTTAGGCTACAGTAGTAGAATATTGATGTGGCGCAATAGATCGATGTTACATCCCTCCAACAAGTTGCTTGCGTTTTCATCGTCACGCAGTGACTCCATAATGCATTTATTTCTATGTAGGATCAGTAGAAACTAAATTGCGTTTTAAATGATAAAAATTAAAAAAAATTAAATGTAGGATCAGTAGAAACTAAATTGCGTTTCAAATGATAAAAATTACAAAAATCATAACTAGGTAAAAGTAGGCGATGAAACATCAGTTATTGGGTTTGGTAATACATTTCTGAAAACCTGTACACTCAATCAGCCCCTCATTGCGTGAGCTCGAATCCCGGCAGGTTCATTCGGATTTTCATGTGAGGAAGCCTTCTAGCTGGCTTGCGGTAGGTCGGTGGTTCTACCCGGATGCCTCCGTGCATTCGGGGTCTTCCTCCGCCTGTTATTAGCTGGAACGTCGCTATATGACTGAAATACTGTCGAGGCGACGGTAAACTCAATTAGTAAAGTCTGAAAACCTGTCCAGCTGACCGAATAGATATGGTATATTGACCGTCACCGGTGGCCGAGTGGTTAGAGCGTCTGCCTCGGGAGCGGGATGTCATGGGTTCGATCTCCGGCCGCGACATACCAAAGTGAATAATTTTCAACAGACGGGCATTGTACTCGTTACCGTTGTCTTTTGTGTGAGTGTGTGTGTGTGTGTGTGTGTGTGGGGGGGGGGGGGGGGGTAACCTCTCAGCTACAGTATTTCATTCATTTAGAGACAATGTCTACTTGAGACAAATATAGTTCTGCCACACTGCAGTATCGTGTCGTAGACATGTGGCATGATACCACACCCAATCACATGATCCTGACACCGGGTCAACCAGTCCCTAGAATTACCCTTATATGCTGAGCGCCAAGCAAGGGAGCTATACCAGTACCATTTTTTACGACTTTGGTATGTCGCGGCCTGGGATCGAACCCGCGACCTCCCGATTTCCGGGGCAGACGCTCTAATCACTCGGCCACCTGGACTGGTCCGAAACTATGAAGTTGGCATTCGAGGCCAAAACACCTGTATACCATAACCTACTTTTTCAGCAAACTTTAGACATGGATAAAGCAGAACTGGTCTCTATCAAAAGGCGTTTATTTTTCACTGAAGTGATCCACACACACACATACAACTAACAACACCTTTTTTGAATACGATGAAAGATAGCGAGATTTCAAAATACGTACAAAGTTGCTCACCGGACGACTTCTTAGCTATCATGAGTTTGGCAATTGTCTTTGCTTTAATTACAGGGGTTATGTAAGTTGCAATAGAATTGATGTGTTTCTGGTATCATGATTAGATATGAATAGAGTCGGTAGGTATGACATTTTTTAAAAATGCGTCATCATTATTAGAGAATATATGTTGTAAAATTGACCATAATCCTATTTATATGTTTTCATATTTATTTGTCCAAATCATATTTTGATTATTTCATTAAAAATGCTGGAAGCACATTTTTTTCTTTTTTATTTTTGGCGCGATTTTCTTTTCATTTTTTTTTCTTCAGTTTTTGTCGGCCAGTGGTCAAAGTTTACGATCGGGAAAAATTTCCTTCTTTAGGAATGATTTTACCGTATATTTTCATGAATTAGGTTAAGATTAGGACTTGTCATGAAGTGCGACGAATCGAACCTTGATGGCATTGGATTGATTCAGAGAGAGGAGGTCTGACGTCAACCTCACGTGACGTCACCTGACATATCTGTCCAATTAACTTTCTGTTTACTTTATCGACGTGCAATGCGTATAGGTCCATACACTGAAAGAAAAAGTTCACTTACTATGTCTTTGTTTAATATTTTATACAAATAAACTTATCGGGTCTGAGGATAGCAGGACATGAAAACGTCAATATCTGTAAAACAAGTAATCGTTAGTTCCTTTTATATCTGACGCTGAAAGTGTCGCTTTTTTACCCGTGGAAACACAGAAAGAGTGACAATATTGAATTAGAATACTTTAAAACTTATTTATTACGAGATATAATAAGTGGCACACTAGATACCATGTGATTATATCGTTATATTATCTGTAACTTAAAGTCACAGCGGAGCAGAAAACTATCTGAACATGTGGGGTAGCTCAAATATTGTATTGGTATCCTACGTGTTTTTTTGGATTATTGGTAAGTTGTTCTTCCTTTGACACGGTATCTTGTATAATTATAATAAAAATAGATTGATAGATTGTATAATTATGCAATTTTAATAATAGTAATAATAATAATTTATTATACATGTAACATCAATACTTATAATAATAGCAATGCATTATCAGCATTATTACCAGAAAACAATGTAGTAGTATTAATATAAACCATATTGTGATGGTGATGATGATTATTATTATTATTATTTAATGCTTTTCGATGGATTATAGGGAAATATCAGTAAATTGAAAAGGTAATTTCACTGTTTTAAACAGTAAATATTGCCATTTTTATAATTTTCACTGTTTTGTAAGAGACACTATCGTATTTTTTCGTATTTTCAAGACATTTTAATATTGATTTCTACATTGAAATTAAACTTCTTCAAGAAACACCTGAAAGAAATGTTGATTAATCGCTTTCTTTGTGTTCATGTATTGGACAAATTTTTTTTAAACTGAATAACGATTCATGCGACAAAGGGACTTTGGGGCTCCAAATAGGGTAAAATTTATGATGAACTTGGTAACAAAGTGTAAAGCGTCGCAGAAAGGCATTAAATAAATAAAAAAAAATGTTGGTTTCAGTGGAATATGATTTTTAATTCATCGAGTGAGGAGGAAGATCAATATTTTCACTCTTGGCTGCGCCAATCGTGAAAAAACAAAAACAAAAAAACAAACGATTTCCCTCCTCATTTGATTAATTAAAAATTATATTCCACTGAAAGCAACAGTTATCCTCTCTATCATTAGGCTAAGATGAAGAGAATACTGTGTTCTTCCGTCGTTTACTTTTTTTTCTTTTATCATATTTTTCACTGGAAAACTTGTATAAGTGTTCCATACATTGTATGTTTGGTTACATGATGCAATGTGTGATGTTTGAAGGCTTAAGATTACATCTGCTAAACAGAGGTTTGATATAGCTTCGCTTAAGTAACATAACACTGTACTTAACATAAATACTCTCTCTCTCTCTCTCTCTGATTGACATATGATGATGTGATGATGTGTTGGGGTTTACCGTCGCTGGGATAGTATTTCAATCATATAGCGACGTCCAGCTAATTACAGGTACCCGGGTAGAACCACCGACCTACCACAAGCCAGCTGGAAGGCTTCCTCACATGAAAAATCCGAGGTCCCTACCGGGATTCGAACCCACAGCGGTGAGGGGCTGAGAGATTTGTAGTCCATGACTGTAACCGCTCGGCCACGGAAATGTACAAAATACATCATTTTGACATACATTTACAGAAACAAATTCTGATTAATTGATACATATAATGAAGATGAGCTGGTGAATATTGTGATATTCACCTAAGGTAAATAATCGGTGACGACAGTCGGGTATCTGACCAAGATGAATGAAAAACCTGGTATAATTCGTTGATTTACATTGATCAATCAGTGTCTGGTATAGACCATTTTCACCAGAGGATCGGCAATACCCAGTATAATCCGCTGATTTAAATTGACCAATCAGTAACTTTGGAAAAAAAATCTCAAATGTATGTTTATTTTCGACTATGCAAAGTGTGAAATTATACATCAGAATGTAGGTTAGGTGTTCGGGAAAGTGCTCGTGGATTTTCGTAGGTTTACGCCTCATTGCGGAATACAATGGTCTATAGAGAGAGGGTGGGGTGAGAGTTTACCGTCGCTTCGACATTATTTTAGTCATATAGCGAGGTCCAGCTAATTATAGGTGGAGGAAGACCCCGAATGCACGGAGGCATCCGGGTAGAACCACTGACCAACCGCAAGCCAGCTGGAAGGCTTCCTCACATGAATATCCGAATGACCCTGTCGGGATTCGAACCCACGCGGTGAGGGACTGAGTGAGTGTTAAAGTCAGCGACTTTACCATCTCGGCCACGGAGGCCCCAGATATCTATGAAAGAAGGCAACAGAAGAGTCAGGCAGAAAGAAAGATTCTGAAGGATAGGAAAAAAATAGTGTTTTAAAACAAAAATAAATGTTGAAATAATTCTAATAGCAAAATCAATTGGTCTCATAATTCTTTGACAAGTGCACGCCATAAATT
Organism: Solen grandis; assembly: GCA_021229015.1. Classification (NCBI taxonomy): domain Eukaryota; kingdom Metazoa; phylum Mollusca; class Bivalvia; order Adapedonta; family Solenidae; genus Solen; species Solen grandis. The sequence goes on from CM037795.1 coordinate 14,496,963, forward strand.
GAAATATCTTTTGGATAACTTTCAAGATATTATTAGCCTGTATTCAACAAACATGGAGTGTTTACCCTGGCGAGGAAAGCACGCAGTTTCTATATTGCGATTGAAAGCAACGATCGATATTTGTTAAAAATTGACTTGATTATCATATCTTCATTTCAAATTTAGTAAAATTTAGAATCGAAATCAAATGTATGATTAATTGTGTATTGTTTCTGTTTTTGATACAAATTCAAAAAAAAAAAAAAATTGACCAGATGAACACATAGGGAATGTAGACATACATATACTGACCGGTTTTAATGGGGTTTTCAAGAGATTAATGACGTCATATTACGAGTATAACGAACTGAATTAGATTGGCTGGCCCTGTACATGCCTCAAGATGATTTAACTGATTCTGTAACAAAATATCGCAGTGAGACATCCCTTTCTGATTCGTCGCCTGGCCTAAATAATAAAGACAAAACCGATTGGGAATTGATAAATCGCTGGATCCGTTCAAGACCTCTAAAACGTCATTTTGTTATTAATTTACTTTCATATGTTTCATCTTGCAGATAAACTTGTCAAGGCAGACGAAATTTGCTACGTGAGTGGATTTGCCTACACCTATTGTGATGACGGATATCACTGTTGTGAGAATGATACAAAGTGTTGGTATGTATTCATATAGCTGTCATAATCCTCAAAACAGTCAAAAGGAGATTTTTTCAAGACCAATTTTACAAGCTGCGTACTTAATCCGAGTTATTGTTATTATTGTTATGCACGAGCTCGACCAATAACATATTTTACTTGAAACCACATGTATTCCTTGAAAATATTCATTATTCATTCATGTAATAAAGAAGTTGAATTTTACAGTCAAGTTGTATTTCACAATTTATTCACATACTAAGGAATAGTGAAACTGCACGTAACCGGAGACGTTCGTCTTAAAGTTCAAAGTTCAGGGGGGGGGGGGGGGTAAATCTTATGGTGTCACGAGGATCCTACTTTTAATATAAAATATAATAAAAAAGAAGAATAATGACACAATACAAACGATTTGAAGGTATAGCGATAGAGCAATGACATTTATTCAGATCTTTGATTACAATTTGTATGTTCAGGATATCTGACTCGAACTCCATATTTAAAGTAAAGCTTAAAATCTTTAATATGTAGGACAATATTTAATCAATTTTATTTTACGAATTATTAAATTAGGTGACTGAGATTTGATGAGATTCCTTACTGCAACCTACACACTGTCTACAAATAATAAGCGGTGAGGTTTTAGATTATCAATGTATCATGCTATGATTAGATTTCAACAATCACACATTTTCAGTTCCAACGCCCTCTCCACCGGGGCCATTATTGGTATAGTGATTGGATGTTTCGCTGGAATCTCAGTGTGCATAATTTGTGTCACGTGTCTGGTAAAGAAGAAAAACAGACACGGGCACATCATCAGCCCTAGGGGCATGGGAGCACAGAGTGTCACAGGTCAGCAGAGGACTTTCTTTCTTTCTTTCTTTCTTTCTTTCTTTGTCTTGTTGTGTGCGGTAGCATGCGTCATATCTTGAGTTAGCGGAAGTTGTGTATGTGCGTACAACAACAACAACAAAAACAAACAAAAAAACAACAACAAAAAAACATGAGGTCTTCTTTATTGTTCAATTATTAAATGGTTTTTGATATATTAATATAAAAACCCTCAACGACAATAGCTTCCCCACAAACGAAAATGAATAATCAATCATCTTTGGTCAGTTATTCCATCTATTTATTTCTTGGTGAACCAGCTCGGGAGACTACCAAGCAACTCGCTTGACAGAATGTGTAAAATCAAAAAGGTTTCGATAGGTCGATCTCCTTCCGAAGACTTTCAGGTCACCATGCACTGATGTAGGCACCCCATTTGATCCTAGATCTATGATCTAAACATCGTAGGGCACCGGCGGTCAGTTACTTCCGTTACTCTCCATTTATTTATAGAGAGTTAGGGTAATCAGCAGTCGAGTATTATCCGACGATAGGAGCCAGAGAGCCCTAGCCCCCGGAAAAATAAAACAGAGGGTTACAACATCCTTTGCATTACCATAGCTCTTACCCCACTGAAATTATTTGCTTGATTCTTACATAGGACACAAACATAATGGTTTACTATCATCTTAAATTAGTCGTATTATTGATGAAATTATGTTTTGATGCTACCCACTATTTCATTATTAACAACGACGACACATTACTGTTTTTTTGTTATAGTGTTGAAGGTCGTGGGTTCGATTCCCTGCCGCGACATACCAAAGTCGTGAAAAAATGGGACTGGTATAGCTCCCTTGCTTGGCGCTCAGCATATAAAGGTAGTTCCAGGACTGGTTGGCCCGTTGTCAGGATAATGTATATGGGTGTTGTATCATGCCTTATGTCCACAGTGTAATATCGCAATAAGACTGTCTTTTATCATATAGCATTATGCTTAAACAGCTGTTTCCGGTTTCGTATAACCATCACATATTCTCTTATATTTTTTACACGTTACATATAACTGGTATCATGCCACATGTCCACGGCGTGATACTGCAGTATGACAGCACTATATCTGTCCCAAGTAGACATCGTCTCCAAATGACTGATATACTGTTGGTGGGGCGTTAAACCTAACAAGCAAACATTGACAAATTTAAAATTAACAAAATATTGGCAAGTATAATCCAATATGCAGTAGTTCGCAGTGTATGATTAGCCAGCGATAAACGGGTTTAATAGACAATAATGAAAAAACCTAATCTATATAATTGAAAATCTGTTAAAATTTAAGACAAACTTGTGGCAGTTCCAATTACACGTACATGTATAATGATAAAAATATAACACAACCATTTACAGGATTCACACATGATAGCTATAAAAAACGTCTCGACATGATTACTGAAATTTACCTCTACAATAATGGAATAATGTTATAATTAATTATAACACACGTACGCGCAAAAATATACCTAGACTAACAACAGGAGTATTGTTTTCCGACTGTACGGGACTAACCTTACTATTTTCAATAATTTTAATGAAGTCAATTAGTGGCAGGGAATGAGAAGAAAATATGGATTGATTAAACACACACACACACACACACACACACACACACACACACACAGAGGAAAACACTTTTTGCTTATATGTATAACAATATTAATTTCTTTTCTCTCTTTTATTGCAGTTGCCACGATCAACACCCAATATCCGGGACCAGGCCCGGCATACGGACCCCAGCATTTTAACCCGTACGGACCTCCGCCCGGACAGACATACGGACAGCCGATTGGCTTCAATTCACAATATGGCATGGGCACACCTCAACCGTACCCGCCTGTCAGTGCTGCTCTCAACCCCGCCTACCCTCCACCTCCCAAATATGTCGGTTAATACAGACTTCCGGAAGTTCATTAAGACCTGTTTTAAGGGCTCATTCAGTGATATATTAATATAAAATGACTGCTTTGCTCAGGTGGCGGCAAAATTGAGACAAAATTAAATGTACAAGTCATCACGGAAATTGCTGGAATTTTCTTTCTCTCACTTTATGTCATTCAACACGTCCTTCGATCTATCCGTCCGTCTGTCTTTTACAAACAATGCTAAATATGTTTGCATGATAAGTAAAATCTTGATCAATGTTTTGATTTGTTCTCGTTTGTTTTCTCAGTAAATGCTTCTACTGATTTGTTCTCGTTTGTTTTCTCAGTAAATGCTTCTACTGTAGTGTTAACTTTTTTTTTGTGTGCGCGTGTGTTTGTGTGTGTTGGTGGATTTGGTGGATTGGGGGGTTCGGAGGATAATTTTGAGTGGTATTATCTTCAAATATTTATCCGACGAAATTCGTTTACTAAGAATGTCCCAAGTATGTTGCCCATGGCATTACTCCACGATTATATGCACCTTTAATACAGAATCAACGAAATCTAATGCCAACGAAAAACATAAACTTAACATATATCTTGTGGACTTTCACCAAAACACATGTACATGTAGAAACTGTATCTTTAGGCAAGTCACGTGGTTTTGCTTTGCAGTTAACCATGAATGCAGAAGATTCAAGGACTGGTTGGCTACGTGTCAAGATAATTTGACTGGGTGTGATATCATGCCAGTAGCCTATAGCATGATATCGCAGCGAGGCAGCACTACATCTTCCCCATGTAGGCACAGGTCTCAAAATGACTGAAATATTGTCAGTAATAACCAACCATTCTACATATAACGACGACAAGCGAATACCAGGTAGAGGAAGATCTCGAATTCACAAGAATTGCCCACACCGGGACTCGAATCCATAGAGGTGTGGAGCTGCGTGATCATTAGGCAACAAGTAATGTGAAATTACCTATTTATTTTTTATTAATTTGATCAGTACTGATGACTGAGTGATGTAGTTATTCGTACCTGAACTACAAAGCGATATTCTTTATTTACAACAAAAGACAGAGATTCGTTTCATCATTGACGGTGGATTAATTTTGGCTATGTTGGCGTTGTTGTCTGATGCGCCAATATAAATCCACCGTAATTATTTTTACCTCCAGTATAGATTCTACCCTAACTTTCATTATTCATTTCGGGTTTTTTTTTTTTTTTTTCCAGTAAATTAAGTTACTGTTTCATTTTAAAAGGCCCCAAAAAAATATCAGCAAGTATATATAATACTTGTGTTATTTCAAAATCAACTCGCCAATATACCCATATCAATGGTGAAAAAATCAATAATACAGCAGTATATCAACCACAATCTGAGGTATCTGTGTATAAGCAGTTATCATTCGCAATCCGTATTGACAAAAATAAACATTTCTTTTTGTAAAACAAGTGTATGCTCCCTTATATACAAATACATGTTATAATATAACATTTGTACATGTACATGATTGACCTTGATAACATCGGCATGTGATTAATTTGTCGTGAAGATATCTTGGGCTCATTATCATATTCATCTACATTACAACAAAGGTACCCGGTACGTTGCTTTGACCGATATACTGTATGTTTTGTTATATATAAGGTTGCTGATTTTCTTTTTAAAAGCATACGTGTACAATATGCAGTTATTTTCTGTATGGACAAAGAAGGAAAATCAAAACTAGCCATGATGATTTTCTAAAACTTTACATGTTTATAGAGAATTACATTAGAAACTAATTATGGGGAAAATGAGGGTCACCAATATACTTCTTGAGTTATCTGTCCCTGAAAGTGAGTTTTAGCTCTCTTTTTTTGTTTTGTCATTTTCAATGGCAGATAACTCAAACTCAAGCCTATCGATACCTTACTTTATTTCACGTTCTTGTTTCACTTCCAGTCAGTATGCAATGTTTAAAACAATTCTGTTAAATAGATATTTTACTATGCTTCAGGTAAATAAACATACTGCGTTTTTCTTAAAAAAAGAGAAGAAAATTTCTATATGTTCGTGTATGCGATTGTAGTATAAAGTCTTTCGCATAGAATTTCTAAATCTTTTACACAGTGACAGGGAAAACAGTACAAAACATCGAGTTGAAATTAAATGAAGTGTTGCTAGCCCATAATATTGAGTTATCTGCCCTTGAAAATGAGTGAAAAGAGCAAAAAATCACTTTCAGGGGCAGATAACGCAAAAAGTAGAATAGTGGCCCCCATTTCCCCCCCATAAATTTGTGTCTAGTGAATAGTTCTGTAATCATGCAAAGTTTTATAAAATTATCAAGGCTAGTTTTAATGTCCCTTCTTTGTCTATATAGAAACTAACTGCATTGTGCACTTATGTCTTTAAACGGACAGTTTTTCGGTTAAAACAACGTACCGTTTGTATTGCAAATAAAAACCTTCCCTGAATAAATATATTTATTATTGTTTATATGAAGTGTTTGAAATTAAGATAAAAGTAACATGGTCAGTAATACATGTTACATTAACAGCGTTTGGGAGAGTTTAACATATGGCCCCGTGTTCTCGAAACGTACTTAAGTATGATCTCAGGCTTATACTCAAATATCTGCTCAAATCTAAGTTTAAGCCTGAGTACGATATTTGAGCCGTGTTCTTGAAAAAATAACATACTCACTTGAAAAAATAACATACTCAGAAATCATGCTCAAACTTATATTTTAGTACGACGTTTGAGTATACTCAAATGCTGTCTCGATTACACGGCTTATCTATACAACCCAGTTGAGCATGAAACTCAGATTTGAGTCTGAGTTTGAGTAAAAGTACGATTTTCAATACGTTCGAGAATACGGGGCATGATCTTGTGACCTTGACCTTTGAGGTACTGAGTACTGATCCCAAAATCGGTAGGGTTATTCTGCTAGTCATAAGCAACAAACCTACCAAGACTGAGACTCAATGGTTACTTAGATTTTAAGATATACTTCCAAAGTAGACTCGAGGCTCGAAAAAAAGCTATATTACAGTGTTTGTGGAAGTTTAACACATTGCGATGTTGTCCTTTCAGTAGCCTACCCCAAAATCAATAGGGTTCTTTAATTATTCATAAGCAACAACCATACAAAGTTTGAGATCCAAGGGTTACATTGAATTAAAGTTATCATTTGGATAAGAGAAGCATGATTAAAAGTGTTTGTAGGAGTTTAACACATGACCTGTGACCTTGACCTTTGAGACACTGACCTCAAAAACCATAGGGTTCTTCTGTTATTTTTAGGCAACAACCATACCAAGTTTAAGACTCATGGATTATTAAAAACCTAAGTTACCTTATTCGGTCTGAAAAACACCGGAATGACTGTGTCAATATTGATCCATAAATTGTTAAATTTGGCACATTTCCCGACGGAAAAAAAAGGTTTATTTTTCATATTTTTGTTTTGGTCAATGTCCGTGACTTTGTCTTAATGAAGGTTTCAAACCAGACGCAGTAGAATATCTACCCAAATATTTGTGGAAATGGATGCGACAAACAAATAATAGATAGCGCTACGCGCTGAGTCCCATACATCATTTACGGAGTTCTAAACTCATTTATCATACCATTTAGGTGGATCAACAGTGCTTCTGGCACTCTACCAAGAAGTAATGGCATTTCATTACCAGCGCTCAGCTTCATTGTTAAAAGTCAGCACTGTCGCGCCTTTATTGGAGGTCTGACACTAAAATCCCAATGGTTCAGAGACATTTATAGAGTAAAGCCCTGGAGAATTATTTTCGCAAAATACTGAATTAAAGTTTGTATTCATATACACTTGAGATATTGTCCAATATTTATATCGGATGTAGTCCCTTCACACCAGTATTGGTTTTTTTTACAAGTCCGGCTGTCCCAAATCTTATGACCTAAATACAGATTGGTTAATTTTTATTGAATTGAATTGCAAAGTCGAACCTCCGTGGCCGAGAGGGTAAAGTCGCTGACTTTAACACTCACTCAGCCCCTCACCGCGTGGGATCGAATCCCGGCAGGGATGAATTTTCATTTGAGGAAGACTTCCAGCTGGCTTGCGGTAGGTCGGTGGTTCTACCCGGATGCCTCCGAGCATTTGGGGTCTTCCTCCACCTGTAATTAGCTGGACGTCGCTATATGACTGAAATACAGTCGAGGCAACGGTAAACTCAAATGGTCAAGTCAATTGCAAAGTCGAATAATACTGTATAGCACCATAATAAAAAAAATCGTTTGGAATGATTCACATTCACATAAAACAAACAACAAAAAATCTGAACGTGCATATTCTTAAATTCTGCTGAAATATATTTGAATTATTTTTGACTATTCACTGTCTCAAACATTTTTTAAAGATATTTGAGAGCAAGCTATTTCTTCTTAATTCAAGGGCCAAAATCCTGCATATATTAGGCAAAACAGCAAATGGCCCCTAATACGTCTACTGGAATGCGCTGGTGATCAGCCTTTTAATGTTTCATGAATCTTATTATAAGCAACCCAGCTATTTTTAAAGTAATTCAAGGGCCATAACTCTGCACATATTGTCCGATCAACAATCAGCACCTCAGGTTTCCAACATTGCATGCTGGTGAACATTCCTGTGACTCAGGCTCACTTAAAGGAATTTCTAAACGCCCACTTAAAGATATTTCATTATTTTACAGAATTAGGGTTACGCATTTAATTCGAGCAAAATTATTTATTTCAAAACAATGTATAAGTTACAATATGGTACAATATCTTAAGTGTACATACGCATTTGTTTGACTCTTGAAATGTTCGCAGTAAAAGAAACACTCTAAAAATAAGTCACCCACCGTGATTGAAAACTGTGCTCCAACAAATCTAGGTAGACGTTTATATTTTTTTTGAGTTTTTTTTTTTTTGAGATATGGCTCGGCACGAAATAAAAGTGTGACTGGTGGAAGGACAACGTCCAGTAATATATAAAATACACCTAGGTAAACATTTAACAAACTATTTATGACAAATATCTTATTGACAGAAACAACGACCTTGCTGACACTAATTTTTAAGACATTACACATTAATGTTATTATTGTTAGGAAACCTAAAATGATGAAATCCCAAATTTAAGCTACATATGCGGAGAAATTTGTTGATCTTTCTCTTTCTCGTACGTTGAGTTTTCCTCATTTTTTTCTTTTTCGCGTGTGGTCATAGAAAAATAATTTCATGATTTGCTAGGCTTATTTTTTTCTGTGACCATCACTTCATTCCATTACTGCTTTCTGAGATGACAACTAGCTGAAATTATTTTAATATATGATTTTAATCTGGGAAATTTGAAAGTATAAGTATCCTTATTTCATTACTTTCTTTGATAAAGTCAATATCTAATTGATATTATTGAAACTTTACCTGTTGAACAACATATATATCTGCATATTCAAAAAGTGTATAATAATCTGTTTCATCACCTCGAAAGTCTCTTCCTTACAATGTTGTGTATTTCGACGTCCTTATATGAAACGCTTACAGATAATATTTCCGCCATGTTTTGTACTTTATATAACTAGTCACTTTCAGTATTCCCTAAATACGCCGCATATTTTTTTCTCAAAATGCAATTCTTGTTAGTGTTTTCTGTATTTCCTGTTTTGGTAAAAGTATATCCTGTCGTAGGAGATAGCGTTATATAACTACACTCGTATCAACTCGCAATTCTCCGACCTACGTAATCCTACTGTTCAGTGCCTATACTGTCAACTGCTTACTGTCAACTTGATTTTATATACGATCGCGAATGGACCAGTTGGCAGTAAACATTAAGCAGTAGGCATTTAGTATCAGGTATTAGGCAGTTAACAGTAGGCATTTAGTAGTAAACAATTATTTTAAAGTAATTTGTATACACGAATTAATATAAAATGACTAGTTTATTACCTGATAAAATTTAAATTGCACATATAAATTAACAGCGATGAATTCCTGAATAATTAATTATTGCATAGAATAAAAGCAGCCGATGTAATGGTTTTATGATAAAATTATTAGAATATTATATGTAACAGTCCATGGTGCTTGAAAACGACCGAATTTACGCGAAACAGCTTAGATGGTTAATTCACATTTACATAGGGCATCAGGTAATAATAGGCACTGAGTAGGCATAAGGCATCAGGTAACAATAGGCACTGAGTAGGCTTAAGGCATCAGGTAACAATAGGTACTGAGTAGGCTTAAGGCATCAGGTAACAATAGGCACTGAGTAGGCTTAAGGCATCAGGTAACAATAGGCACTGAGTAGGCATAGGGCATCAGGTAACAATAGGCACTGAGTAGGCTTAAGGCATCAGGTAACAATAGGCACTGAGTAGGCTTAAGGCATCAGGTAACAATAGGCACTGAGTAGGCATAGGGCATCAGGTAACAATAGGTACTGAGTAGGCATAGGGCATCAGGTAACAATAGGCACTGAGTAGGCATAGGGCATCAGGTAACAATAGGCACTGAGTAGGCATAGGGCATCAGGTAACAATAGGCACTGAGTAGGCATAGGGCATCAGGTAACAATAGGCACTGAGTAGGCATAGGGCATCAGGTAACAATAGGCACTGAGTAGGCAGTAGGCATTATGCTGTGGCCATTACGTAGATAGCAGTGAACAGCAAGCTGTCGTTTGTAGAGTAACATGCTGTTTGAAAAATATAAGAGTAACAATAAATCTTTCAAATTTACCATGATTTTTTTGTAGTAATATACAGCTTTTATCTCTGACAAAGAGCAATTCTTTAGCCACATTTGTCTCAAAAGGTCCTCCAATTGGCACTATACCGTCAACAGTAGACATTTATCAGTAGGCATTACGCAGTAAACAGTAGTCCTTTATCAGTAGACATTACGCAGTAAACAGTAGTCATTTATCAGTAGACATTACGCAGTAAACAATAGTCATTTATCAGTAGACATTACGCAGTAAACAGTAGTCATTTATCAGTAGACATTACGCAGTAAACAGTAGTTAGTTGAAAGGGAGGTCAATGTCATCGTGAGGCGCTAACTTGTTTTTGCAGAAAGTGGGAAAAAAATAAGTATTTTTTTTTCTGACAATTGGAATAAAATATTTCTTATATTGATTGGTTTGATTGGACAGCCCTTTGGTTATTTCAGTAGCATACACTCTGTTCCAGTTACGTCTCTATACACACTGTTACCCTTTCTTGATCTTTGGCTGAAGAATGGAAACAACTGTCAACTTCCGGTGCCCAAGTCTTGCACTTTTTCAGATGCTTTTATATTCGGATATCTGATTTCATACACGTTTTTACCATGGCTTCATTCATTTCCATCATTTATGCTGTTCTTATGCGGTCGCTCCTCATTTCATGGAATTAACTGACAAATCAGTATGTCCCGATGGCCATTACTACCCGATCTGGTGATTGTCATTCCCACTCTGGCCCAACATATCGTTTCCCTTGTGGCGTATGTGAGAAACCATGTAAGTCAAATCAGAACTGTATTGCATGCGATTCTTGCGACCAATGGTTTCATATCAAGTGTATGATTATGCCCCTATCCATCTTCTACGGAGCAAAGAACTGCAGCTGAATATGCTGCACCTGCGGGCTCCCAAGCTTTTCATCCACTTTGTTTGAAACAACACACCCTGACTCCCTCGCAAACTTTCCTGTAGCATATTGTCGAGCAGGCACGAAAAACCATATAGCCCGACAGCACCCTCTCCCGCCCATAGCTTTTGTTCCCTTAGCAGCTTAATCTGTTCTCCCCAGTACACTTCCTCGCCATATGGGGCAAAAACTCCCCACATAATGACTCACGTATATCTTTTCGTGTTCTTGTCATCAATTTCCAAAGCATGGGAGTAAAGAAGAGTGCCTTCTGGCTCCTACTACAAGAGTCAAACCCAGAAATTGTTATTGGGAGCGAAACATGACTACACCAAGGGTTCTTTGAGAGAGAAGTACTTCCTGCAGGATACCACTTCGTGGCCAGATGGGACGTTCATACAGTCATTATAGTGGGGTGCCCTCTACGTAGCGATACTACCTACATAGAAGAGCTTTGTCTGAGGATAAAGGATCTGTACCTTGCATACCCACAATCCACCGTATGGGTAGCTGGTGACATGAACCTACCAGGCATCGACTGGGAGACCAATACTATCCAAGGTAACAGCAACCCTACCCAGGTCAACAAGTTATTTCTAGACCTTATGTACGACACTGAAACGGCAGTAACACACTCGACATTTTCACGACCAATAGACCATCACTCTTCAAGAAGTGTAAACCAGCACCAGGGGTCATGATGTTGTTTTCATACAAGCCGCAACCAGGGTGTCAAGGCAGCGACCCCCTAGACGGAAGATCCTGCTGTGGAAGCAAACAGATACCGACTTGCAACAAGCAGCAGCGGAATTATCAGTCAACTATACTTCAAAGAAAATACCATTTACCGACATTGAAATACTCTGGGCCTCCTTTAGGTACTTCTGCTCCACGGCTCTTGACAAATGGGTACTATCAAAGATGTCCTCAACAAGGTTCAGTCAGCCATGGGTAAACGGAAAAGTTAAGCACCTCTCTCGACAAAAGAAGAGAGCCCACCGTAAAGCAATGAAGACGAGAAGTGATGAGGATATCCAGCGCTACAAACAACTACAAAGGGACACTAAGTATGAGTGTAGAAAGGCCTACAACAACTACGTCCGGGATAGTGTCACTGAAGGTAGGAACCCATAGAAACTTTATACTTAAGTCAATGGTAACGCTGCGACAGTAGTGGACATCCTCCCTCAAAAGCGATGGTGTTGCACACAGTGACCCCAAAGTGAAGGCCACTATATTAACAACCAGTTCAGCAGCATCTTTACAAAAGAGAACAATGCACACTTCCCATCCATGTTTGGTGATCCATACCCAAGCATCCACCACTTCAACATAAGTGAAGAAGGCGTATGGAAACTTCTCCGGGATTTGGACAAGGCATCTATCCACTTTTCTTGCAAGTGGCCTTTTAGAGACATGTAGTCTATACCTCACAGGCAAACATTAACATATAATAAGAGTGTAATGGTAACATTCTACTGTTCAGGTTTGCATGTGGCATTGCCTACAACTGCAGGCCAGACATATCTCTACATGCACCTTAGTACAAGGGGAATAAATGTTGTTAGTCATGTAGTTGTCAACTGCATCTCCTTGGAGTACAGTATACTTCAGCTAAAAAGGAGAAATAGTATTATTCTTGTCACATGAGAGACTGTATTTTGTTTATTGATAATTAAGCAGTACATTGTGTCAAGGCATTGATTAGGTTTTCATCATTTCTCTTTGTAGCTCTTCACCTGCCGATTGATGACAAATAAAGGGTTTAACTGACTGTGTCAAGACAGTACAGAGGAATATAGCATTTAAGCAGCTGTTCCATACTCTAATGTCCTCTTCTTTCCTGTCTCTTATTTTCTCACACTTTCTCGGTTGTTCCATATTCTCTAAATGCTCTCTGTCCCTCTCTCATCTCACACTTTCTCAGCTGCTCCATTCCCTAATCCTCTTTATCTATCTGCCTCTCTCTTTCTTGTCATATTTATCAGTAGGGGAAGAGAACAGATAGAGAAATGAAGGAGAAGAGATCGAGAAGTTTAGGAGCAATATCTGTACACTGTACATACAGAGGGAGAAAGGCCGATAGAGAGACTAAGAAAAAAGAAAGACCCAGGGTTTAAAGCCTACATAGAATACTACACTGCACCACTGAATTATCGTCAAGCTGACAGCTCAACATATCATGTAAATGTGCAATAATTAATCCATCTTTAATGATTATAATGTACATGAACAGTATGGCTGAATAGACAATGGTTTTTGATATTTACCATCTATAAAAGCAGATCAGCAGAGAGATCTGAATTAATTACACAGGTGATCTGTAAAAGTTCAACAGCTAAAGATGAAATATGGAAGAGTAGAAAGATTGTACAGGTAGAAGACAGTGTGAGTATTTGATGCATTGAGAAAAGTAACACATTTAATTTATCAACATACAGGAAGCTTCACCATAGTTATGTGTATATACCTGTCTTTTCTTGTTTCACTTTTACACCTGAGTGAAAACTGAAGTCTACCATACACAGCTTATTATTTGAACACTTATTCCTCCATATTTATCGTTCGTAGATCCGCAACCTGGAAATGACAGAAGCAGAAAGTCTATCATTGAGAAAAACTGTTTATACACTGTTTACATGGGTTGCTAATGATCAAGATCATTACAATCAACATACATGGCTTTCTATAACTAACCATGTTTCCATGAAATAATTATGAAATACTTACTCTTATTTGTGTTTATAAGAGAACAGTTTATGAGAGTTTTCTCCTCATTCTTTACAAATTCATTGAAACATGCTGATATTTCTTATGCATTAGCATTACTTAATTACTTATTCAATAACATCTTATAACCTATATATGTATGAAATGTATTCCCTCCTTCCATATGTTGATTTGTACAACCTATGTTACAGGTCAAAGGCAAGCTGTATGGCGTACATGACAAACTGTAGATGTGTTATCATTATGTTTTAAATTTTATGGATTTATCGCAGCGTTTCGCTTCGCGTCGCTTGCGATAAATTCCATAACATCTAAAATATGAACGATAACTAATACATAAAATTTAAGATATAAACGATAACATATTTACAGTTTGTCATGTACGCCATAGACCCGCCTCCAGTTTGATTGACAGTTTCACATGCTTCAGAGTCAGTTTCGATGCTGAGCTAGCAAAATATGACGTAGAACAGTCGCCGTCGCAACTAGCTCCGCCCATAACTCGCTTTGGTTACAAACACACCACACACACTCATATTAGACCCACGTTCATTTTATGCAATATATGTTTTTATGCAAAAGGTTTTTTTGAACGAAATACAAGCATTTCATTAGACGATTAAGTACGTAGGACAACTTGTATATGGCCATAGCTTTCAATGTTGGGCATAAATAAATGTAGACTGCTGATTTTTTTATTGGAACATTATGATTATAAGGCCATAGATTTAGGGGTGGGGGTGGGGAATCGGAGAACTATTTATTTGGTTGATACTTAACTCAATGAAATTAGACCATGTATCCGTGGAAATGAATTGTGCTAGTCGCATTCTTTTCGAGTTACAACATTTCTTGAAATATTGATAAATAATAACATAAAATACAATGTAAAATTATGTAAAAAGTTAAGAATTATTTTTCCGAATCTCTGAGGCACTTTAGCATATACATTGTATTATAGAGACCCTGAGCTTAGATAGAGCCATATTTATATTTTGCATAAATTTGAATAAATATCTTGCAGCCGCCGATTTTCCAATATCTTACAGCATTCCATGAAATAGATCACTTGTCTTGTATTTCATATTTGTGCACAGAAACACTCACGAGAGCGACATTTGATATACCATTACCTCCCCTCCCCACCCCAACCCCATTTATTATACACTTACATACGGTGGCACGAAAGGGACATGGAAGTTATTTTTCTATATCGCGTGCGCACGCAGTTTCTTGCGATAACTGAACATGTGTGAACACGATAACTTCTGCGTGCGAACGCGATATAAAATATCTTCTATGTCCCCTTTTTGCCACCGTACTTTCATCAGAATATGAACGCGCACAAATACTACTGTTTAGATATATAATCAAAGCGCTGAAGTTGTGTGTGTCTCAAATGAAAGTATTTGAAGAGCTACAAGTCGATCACCAATAATTAAATTCACTTTGATAAACAAAAGAAATGTGGCATTAATATTCCTGTTCTCTCGGCGCTATCAGAGCTTTGATTTGTATTCACGTAGTACCTTATCTACAACAGACTCTATTTATAGATTGAAACAAGGCAGTCCAAAGGACAGCTATATCCCCCGCCGCTGGCCAAATATTAGAATTTGTTTGGTCATAGGATTATGTTCACCGTAACCTGGCATGGTTGTAGCAGACATAGAAGATCAGTTTAAGACAATTTAACTTTCCGGAGTTATGTATGAATCTCAGAATTCGGAGGCACATATATTTAAAGTTTACTGACAAGTTTTACATGGGAAACAGTACAAAAAGTGAACATCAATGAAGTATAGGATGTGTTAGATAACCACAAAATACATGTGTAACTCAATTAAAAACTTTATATATCATGACATAATTTGTATGATTGTGAACATGACACGAGATATCGAGATGATATGAAAAAGTGGAGGCTTAAACATTTGACCTTCAAGGATGACCTTGACCTTGAGCCAGCGTGACCGCCTCATGCCTTCTGCACATCAGCTCAATGAGGTTAACATTTAAGCCGAGTTTGAAGAAATTGTGTCCAAGCGTTCATGAGATATGGAGCGCACACGAAAATAACATTTGACCTTCAAGGATGACCTTGACCTTGAGCCAGCATGACCGCCTCATGCCTTCTGCACATCAGCTCAATGAGGTTAACATTTTAGCCGAGTTTGAAGAAAATGTGTCCAAGCGTTCATGAGATATGGAGCGGACACGAAAATAACATTTGACCTTCAAGTATGACCTTGACCTTGAGCCAGCGTGACCGCCTCATGCCTTCTGCACATCAGCTCAATGAGGTTAACATTTTAGCCGAGTTTGAAGAAAATGTGTCCAAGCGTTCATGAGATATGGAGCGGACACGAAAATAACATTTGACCTTCAAGTATGACCTTGACCTTGAGCCAGCGTGACCGCCTCATGCCTTCTGCACATCAGCTCAATGAGGTTAACACTTTAGCCAAGTTTGAAGAAAATGTGTCCAAGCGTTCATGAGATATGGAGCGGACACGAAAATGTTTCGGACACACTGACGGACGGACGGACGGACGGACAAAGGGCATTCCTATAACCCCCCTCCCGCTTCGCGGCGGGGGATTAATAAGCAAATTTTCTGCACAGGTCAGAGACTCCGAACTCATTTCAGATAGTAGATATACAGGTTTCGGTCATTTTTATTGTAAGAAATAACCCTTTGAGATATCTGAGGTCGATAGATTGATGTGATTATTAGTATGTTATAATGATTTGTTTTGGACTTCACATGAGTTATTGTAACAGCCTAAAATAACCGAACGCTGCACATTTACTATCAAATTTATTTGCGAGCCACCTTTGCATCGAAAAAAAAAATATTCGTGCGCTTGGTAAAGTGATCACGTGATTAAAACAGTTACATCATTCGATTGCAGTTACATCAGCATAGAAAAATAAATCCTAATGTTTTCATGTCACAGGCGATTTTTGTAGCCTGTAAGTATTTATTTTTGACACGGCATTGATTTTTCAGCATTTTTGCTTAATTCTAGTATACTGTTGTAGGGATATATACAGTTGTTCGATCATATTTACACTATTGAGAGTTCATTTAAATGTAAATCTAGGAGAACCTGGGTTGAAAACTTAATTAGTATTATAGTTGGTGTGACTGACACATTCAACTAAAAATACATGTAGACTACTCTAAATGCCAAAGATTGTCATCTCCTCCTCTAACCTAAGCAAACAATATAACACGAACATCTTTACTTACTTAAAGTAGATACATGCATTCTTGAACTTCAGTTGACCATAACCTTCAGATTTCAACTGTAGTTTTGTTTACGTGAAAACACAAAACCCACTTCTAGATCTAAGTATTTAACATCCACCTATACTAGTATATTACCTTCGACCGATATGTAACTTGAAGTCACGTGTCTGAGACATTCTTTGTATTTTGATTGATTGATACCGTCGCTTTGACAGTTTTGTTCTTTTTCTCATTTTGGTTGATATAATTGTTGTAAGTGTAACCAGATGAAAAAAATGCCGCTAGACCAGGAATCGAACCCGGGACCACTCGTTTACAGTATGCGGGCTTTATCGACTGGTGTAATGGACAGCTTGCACAAATCTCTCATGATAATGGTAACGTATAGGCCGCTATTACACCATTTTGGAATTTGATTCCGAGATTCAGAACAGAAAATAAATTGATGTATTTGTCTATTGTCTTTAAGGTCCCGCCGACAGTATTTCAGCCATTTGAAGACGATGTCTACTTAAGGCAGATATAGTGCTACCACACTGCAGTATCACACCATAGACATGTGGCACACCCAGTCACTTTATCCTGAGACTGGACCAATCATTCATATGCTGAGCACAAATCTTTACCATTTTTATGACTTTGGCCGGGCCGGGGATCGAGCCCATGGCCTTACGCTCCCGTTGATATTTTCTTGACGGACCCAAAAGTGACGTATTCTGAGGAACTATGCTGCATCGGTCCCATGTTGGGTACCAAATGTGAAGAGAAAACAATGAAGCAAGACCCAGGACCCCTCGATCGCTAACAGGGGAAGTACTCTTCAACAGACCTGCCAGACCGCTCATTGCAAATGGTTGCTTATAGGCCTTTATGCCTTTCATAAGTTTTATAAATACCAGTATGCAGAGAGAACATAATCAAAACACCATTCTCAATGTGACATTGATATTGATATATTTAAGTCACTTGACTGAAACCCTTTCGCTGTACACGTGACATCACTATTGTTTCAGTCAGATGTTAATTCGGTCATGATCAGATGTACAAAAAGCTCGAACGAACGCTTTCTCCATAAAAAAATACACTGAGCCCATAGCAAGGTCAGTTATCTATATATAAGGACGGCCAGCTTAACAATTCATTCATATCACGCATTAATGTCCATGTATGCATATATATATATATATATATATATATATATATAGATACACCAGATTGTGATCCATGTGATCACACACTGGCAAAAGATATCTATATACATATGAATTGGTGATGATGACATGTAACTTGGATCTGAATGATACAATTGATTGTCTGTGAGAGTTTCGGTGGCCGTGTGTCACCTTAGATAACAGGGAACTATGATAACATTCGAACTCGGTCAACCTACTTCAAATGCTGGTCATCAGACAGTCCTAATAATGAGTGGGTCAATAAAGTTTCGACTGAAAGTTATGGAATTCGGTCTACCAAATCCTTATTTAAATCATAATTTCATTAAGATCATGTTGCCACGCGATATAAAATAATTTTGACTTCCAAGGCGCCCATCTAATCAGGTTTCAATTCAATATTTGCATATATATAATGCAGCCGCATGCAAGAATTTTGATCATTTCGTGTCTTATAACTGGTGCATTTAGTCCCAGTCTCCTGTCTACATGGTGTATGGCACGTACGAACCGTATTGTATACAAAGGTAAACAAAGAACAAGCATGTCTCGCCTTTAAGGTATATGTAGGTCAATACCAAATTATCTTCGCATTTACAATGTGAGCGATTGTTCCTGCCAATTTAGAAGACCGCACGTGCACTTCAGTATAATATAGTAGAATACGCATGATTGACCCTTAGCCAAAAAGTTCCAGCAGCAGTTTTCAGCATTTGATATCTGACGTACACTGCGTAAATTTTTCCGTCAACCATGAGTGAACGAATTGTGAAAAGGGAACCAACCATTAATATTTGGTCTCTAGTAAAGATACAATCGAAACACGTAGGTAAGATTTAGTTAACGGGATGGGCGATGCATTTAATCTCATTTGTTGAAAATTAACGATCTCAGTTGTTAAAAATTAACGAGGTACGATTAGGTGAATGGTAAATAATACATCTAATTAGGGACGCATATATGTCAATTAAATAACTATATATACAGTTTAGATTTATCAGTATTGATATATTACATAAACAGCAAAGGAATGGCGTATGTAGTGATTGTGACCTAGTTTAGCTTTTTATTAAGCTCTCTTTTAAATGTACCACTGCGTGGGAAAAGTAGGCCTATTACCAATTAAAGCATTAGAAATATACACTCATTTATGGCATATTACAAAAACACACACACACGTGTACACACATGTAAAAACACGTGTGGATTTTTTTTCAGCAGAAAGCCTTGCAAGGGCTGTCCATGCATCAAACCTGCTGCCATTGTATGAAGGTTAAACTAGGTTTAAATACATGGACGGAAATGCTTCATTATTAATCGTATAAAGACCAGACACACGCTGAATAAATCGGTTTTTATTCATCCAAGGGAATGTAAGGCTTGTCAAGCGTCAATGTATGATTGTCTGCTTGCCAAATTCCAAAAAGGTGTATACATAAGCGTTATCGAGGGCCCTATCCTACATTTTTTAAACACACACTTTGCATAAAAGGATCAATAATACGTAGGTTTATTGAGAATAAAAAATAAAATAAAGGACCGGTCCTGGTGACCGGGAGGTCACGAGGTTTGATCCCCGGTTGCGAGGATGTGGTACTTGTGATGGGTTGTGATTGGACTGTTGGTCCAGTTTCAGGACACCGTGACTTGGTGTGGTATCATGCCACATATTGCTTTGAATCACCCTAATCGGAATGATATGTTACTGATAATCCCATATAAACAAGCATCAAATAAAGGAAAAATAGGACAAACCAGACTTATAAATAACTGTTATTTACTTAATTAATTTATCTCTGAACAAACAGAAATGCGCAAAAGAAACCACATCCATGTTGTATTTTTTTTCTACAATTGGCTGTACGCCTGTAGTTAGGCTTGTCTCGAATTGCGTTTTATTTCTATTGGATACAAATGTATTTACACCTTAAAATGAAAACATCACGTTAAATAAAAATACTTAAATAGGTAATTAATATTGTTCTAGGCACTTCTCGAAATTATTGATTGTTATCGTAATGTTCAAAACCTAATACCTGCAGTAGGCATATCTTAAAGCAGAATATAGTATTTTGCAAGCATTGAAAAACACTTTTATAGAAATCACCCGATAGTTTCGTAAACACAGTAGCTTATAATATGAGGAAAAACTTAATAATGTTGCGAAAATAACTGTACTTTTATTTTTCAGTATATCTTACTGAGAATTTATATCTAATTGGATAGACTAAATGAGCCATTTTAAAAATGAAAACATTTATGTTATTTTGATACATTTAAAGGTAAAAAACGTTATATCCACATAAATAAGTAATGTACATTGTTTAGGCATATTTTGTTTAAGGAAGAACCCTTACGTTTTTCATGTGCTTTGCGTTTGAATTTTTGTCCATAGATATCCGAATTAGAGATATATTTTATCCGAAAAAATATAAATTTTAATAGCTTATTAATTTTGATGTTTGGAGCAGAAATAACCAGGGTCTCTTTAATACTAAATACAGAGACCTGAAATAACGAAATCATAAGCAAATGAAATTTCTGCTTCTATGTAATTCACATAAAAAATCCTTGAATTTACTCTTGAAAATGGCCGCCAATAGTAAGGATATTCACTGATCAATGTTGGAATTATATATAACCCTGTGCAACAAGCCTCATAATGTTCCCTACCCTACTACGTAAGTCGGTCCATTTTCTGGCATGATTAATCATACAAACGTCATTTGTCATTGCAATAAATAAATAAATATAAGAAAGTATTCAAAGGTCAATCCAAATTTGCTTCTAGGTCTACGTACCGTCTGTCTTAAATATGAGAGCACAATTAATTGGGTCAAGAGGACGGGCCTCTCCAGTGAAATCCGTGTTGGAGGTGTGGAAAAATTAAGACTTCTCATTGGTCCGTCACAAGATTTCCAACCAATCAAATAGTACCGCACGCTATTACTTGTAAACATCGTAAGACAGAGATGGTAAGAGAAATCAATTTAGCTGCTTTTATTGTTGATAAATTACCACTTTATTCAATAGATTCTAGGTCTAATGCACTATTTTATTTCTTTTGTAGACTACGTACACGAACAAGGGCCCCAAGGTGAGTGACACAATTTTCTTACCAATTTTACGATGAAATTATATTGAATAGTGAATGACCTTGATCAAAATAAGCACTGTGTAGGCTACATACGTTGAAGGTATACATCGCATATATCAAATAGTTAATGTCTTTTGCATCTAGTTTACCGTATACATTTGTTGAATAAATGCATCGTTATGGATCTGCAGTATTGTTTGCTTGTAAACATCCCCTCCTTACAAATCGACGGAACCGGAATGATTGATTACCATTGATAACTGCATACGGGGTATATGATCTGGATGAAATGTTCTTTATTGTTTTTGTTACAATGTTCCAGACAAGGTAAAATTAAAATGAATTCCCTGTGCTTGTGCTGAAGCCAGCGACATGCATTGCATCAGAGATAAATGTATACTGTTAAGACTTGTGTGCAGTGTCACTAGTGTTAGATGATGTTAAATTGCATCATCATATTGAAGGATTTAGTGTAAAATTTTCATAACTGTGAATTATAGTTCAAAATATATCACAATAATTGGAAACACACCACCTCTGTTGTAGTTCAATGGTAACATACCTGACTTTGGATTGGATGGTTTAATTTGAGTTTGGTGGTGGTGGAAAGAATCTTTTATGACCTTTCCTAACAGAAAGTACTAGTCAAAGCCAGGAACCTTCAAGACGGATAATGTTAGTTGTAATATCTTGTACCAATGGTAAATGATGTAAAGAGAAATAATTAAAAAAACAACAACAAAAAAAAAACGACCACATCAGTATAGCAAAACCATGGTAATAGGTAGATGTTAGGGAAGCAGGGATGAATGTGTAGGTGTTGTCTCTCATGATAGAGGGACAAAAAAAATTTTGAAAGTTATTGGATGTGTGTGATGGTTGTATCAAAAATTAACAATGGCAATTTCAACAAAATATATCTGAGCGTGACATGTTGACAATATGCACAACATGACTTGGTATTTATAGTAACAAGATGTAGGAAGTTCCATTGATTGGTCATGGTATTAATAATGGAAAAAAAAAGAGCCTGACATAATTTGTCTACGGTATGGACAAATATGAACTCCAATTTATAGCCCACCCCGCCCTACCCCCCCCCCTACACACACACTTAGTATCAGGGGGTTTAAATAGTAGGGTGTTCTATGGTAATTATCAAATTTAGGAGTGGTTCATTAAAATGAAATTTTTGTGGAGAATAAATTTTGATGGATATGTTCATGTTGTTTCAGCCAGAAGCAGGCAGGTTTGTTTCATTCCACAGGGTGAAGTTTTGGGTTGGAAATGCTAAACAGGTAAGAAAAAGAGAACATGTTCTTTTTTAAAAAATATAATTTCATTTTATCAAAAATATGCTGAATTTGAAAAAAAAAATCAAATGTTATTCGGCCATATTGTTTTCTTCTGGATTTTACCACTGTGGTGATGGTTGTCCAGTTATATAGCAACATAAAGCTAATTACAGGTGGAGGAGGACTCTTAGGGCACACTTGACAATCTGTTTCAAAACACCAACTTACTGTATGCCAGCTGGAAAACATCCCTACATGAATAATCCTTGTGGCCGGTTAGTGTCTTAAACCTACAACAGTGAGGGGCTATAATTTTATGAATTGATACTATACAATTTGAATTACTTTTACAGGCGGCCACTCACTACATTGCCCGCATGGGGTTTGAACCCTTTGCCTACAAGGGCCTGGAGACTGGGAGTAGGGAAGTGGCATCCCATGTTGTCAAGCAGAAAAAGGTAGGAGGACCAAGTCTATAAGAACTGCATTTAAAATTCTTATGCTGATTCAGTGATAATGGCATTTACTGTCACACCTATCTTTTAGGGTCAGCTTTGAAATACATTTGCATACATGATTACCATAACCAAACTCTGTGTCACATGCAAAACTTTGTCAATAGCTGAAAGATCAAGGTCACAGTGCATGTTTAAACTTCATCAAAATTTACAATTTTAATTTTCATGTTTTGGAGATCATGTTTTAAGATCAAATGTATTACTGTTAATAAATTAAAAGTAGGAAATATAATACAAGTGATGTAAAATTCATGAAATGTGCCAAAACCACCCAAAACCACTTGTTTCCAATTCCAAGTGAAGTACAAAACTATAGCATCCTTTTATTCATTAGTAAAAATATTTGTCCTTAGTTTTAAAACACAATTTAGCTTGTTTGTATTTTGTTTTGAACCATTTTGACTGAAACTGATTTCTTGTGGGTGCCAAGGCTGTATCAATACAAATAGACTGGGAAGATCAAGTGATTTCTCTTGGTGGAGATCAAACAAACAACATTCTGATCAATGGTTAATTATTACTGCCATTAGACCACAGCAATTTTCAAATTTTTTCTTACATTTTTTTCTTACTGGTCCCGGTAGCCGGGTGGTTAGAGCGTCTGCCCTGGAATCGGGAGGTCGTGGGTTGATCCCCAGTCATGACATACCAATATTGTAAAATATGGTACTGGTATAGCTCCCTTGTTTAGTGCTCAGCATATAAGGGTAGTTCCTGGACTGGTTGGCCGGGTGTCAGGATAATGTGTCTGGGTGTGGTATCATGCCATATGTCTATGGTGTGATACTACAGTGTGGCAACACTATATCTGTCTCAAGTAGACATCACTTCCAAATACCGTCAGTGGGACATAAAACAAAATAAACAAACATCGTCTTCATACAATTGACATAGAATATAGTATGATTTTTTTTTTACATGTTTATAATGTCTATGTTGCAGATTATTTTTGAGTTTGAGTCCATGCTGACCCCATATGAACCAAAGGGTAAGAGTTTCTTTTTGATTGGTATGCAAAAGATATTCAACGAAGAACTGATATTTACATAATTATAGCTAACTTACAGAACTAATCAGTTGGTTTAGTTTAAGTCGAATCCTCTTGCATCACTTTGGAAGCAAGTTTTAATAGCATTTACTAATCTGGTTCTAGAATAGGGCAGTGCTATAAGATGAGAACAATGAAAAAAAAAGATTTCACAACTTTCTAAACTGGAGTCAGTTGATCAATTAGACCAATACTGTAAATCTGTTTTGAAAGGGGTGGGGGGGGGCAACTTTTGTTGATTTCACCAACTGTGATCTGGAAAGTTTTCTGCCTTTAGCAATATTCAAACCCACAACTTGCAGACTTGGAGTAAAGTATTCTACCCTTGCAATTGTGTGCTATGTAGAAACACTGGGCAAGGCTATAAGTTGTTTAGGATATAACTTTTGTATATATTTAAGAAGCACATGAGAGAGTTCCAGGACTGGTTGGCCCAGTGTTAGGGTAATGTTACCAGGTGTGGTATCATGCCACTTATCTGTAGCATGATAGCACATTGAGGCAGCATTGTATGTATATCTGTTTCTCTCCTGAAGGATTGAAATACTCTCAGCAGGCAAACAAACAAACTCAGATTCTGTTTTTTTATCCAAGTAGTGAGACTGTTCCTCAGATGGGAATAATTATTCAAGCAGACTATGGATCTTCATAAGGTTTCATACATGAAATGGCCAGGAAATGTCCTAGAGACAGCCTGACCTTGACTCAAACACTGGACTCCTCACTTGCAGGGCAGAGCTACTGAACTACATACACAAGTTTCTCTCTTATTGTAAGTTTATCATACCATCTGAACAAGAAAACACGCTAAGAAATGTACTTTTAAATTACATCCTGTTTATCAACAGAGATTGGGGAACACATGATAAAGCATGGAGACGGGGTCAAGGACGTGGCTTTTGAAGTGGAGGATGTCGACGCCATCTTTAAGGTACTTAATAACTTAAGTCTTGCCAACAATTGTGGACCTAGTTCACGAATCTCTCAAGTCTATACGCTGAGACTCAGAATTTTGAAAATGTCAACAGGCCAGTCTTATCATTTATGATATTTGATAACATATTTTATGATATTTGATGTCATTTTTTATGATATTTGAAATATGGAATCTATTGTCATCATATTTGAACAAATTCATTCCTGGTCTCTGTTATATATTAATAGATTGAATAAACATTTTATTAGGAGTTGCAATCAAGGATATAGATTTTAAGGCCCTGAATGTAGTGTTGGCTCATGATAGCATGCAACATTTAATGCAAAAACCATTTTAATTAATTAAATCACATAAGCATAATATGGTTCAGAATAATACAGTATCTAGCCTTTGACCCCAAATATAGGGTTATGATTGAGCTGCAGTGTATCCTTGACATACCTAAGGAAATGTTATGTTCATCCTTTACCTTTCTGATACATGATATAGTCCAGTATAACATTGGTAACTAAATTAAGAGCTACTGTACATATGTATAAGAATCCCTTGCCGCGACATACCTAATTGGTTAAAAAAATAATACTGGTATAGCTCCCTTGCTTGGTGCTCAGCATATAAAGGTAGTTCCAGGACTGGTTGGCTCAGTGTCAGGATAATGTGACAGGGTGTGGTATCATGCCACATGTCTATGGCGTGATACTACAGTGTGGCTGCACTGTTTCTGTCTCAAGTAGACATCGTCTCTAAATGACTGAAATGCTGTTGGTGGGATATTAAACACACAGACTGTATCCGTAAATCTTAATTTTTATGGAACTATTTCTTTGTTCTTGTTGAACTATTTTCTATCAACAAGGTACTATATTTAAGGAACTACTTTTGTTATCCAAGAACTACTTCTGTTTCATTTTGAATCTATTTTCTGTGATCAGCAAGCTGTGGAGCGTGGTGCCACAGTGGTTCAGAAACCTGCAGATCAGAGTGATGCTGATGGAACAATTCGCTTCTGTGTGATACAGACGTATGGTGACACAACACACACATTGATAGACAAGTCCAAATACAATGGCCCCTATCTCCCCGGGTATCGGGCAGTGGATGCTTCCAAAGATCCTTTGACCAAAATCCTGTGAGTTTGTACATATAGTGATACTTTCTATTAAAATCGCAAAAATACTGGAGATCAGATTTTTAAAATCAAGTTGCTTTTTTTCATTACATAAATGTGTTACCTTAAATTGGTTGCTAATGATGACAGAGCATCAGCATACCTTAATTTGGTTGCTAAGAAAGTTTACAGGGGATCATGCTGAATCAACAAAATCCCTTAAGTCATAGGCATACAGATTCTTTTTTTCACTAAACATTTTGATATTGAGGATTTGCTCAACTCAGAATATCAAGTTTTGTATTAATTACTGATTCATTTCATTAGAGTAAAATTTTTAGCAGTTGTTAAATGGTTCCGCTGTTTACTGTATGATAGGGCTGTCGGGGTATACCGGTATATTGTATTACTGTGTAAAGTCGATATTGTGCCATGATATAAAATTAATATGCCGGTTTTGTCAATATTCTTTGCTGTCACCATTTTTGCATCTAAAGTTAAAGATTCACATGAGTATCGAAAGTCATATCTGACAAATGACTGAAAATGGAATTGGGGAGATCATTCTAAATTACTCAAGAAATGTCAATTTCAGAGCATTTCTGGTATTCCTGATATCGGTTGGAATATATGGCTTATTATTTCATCAAAACAAGATTTTGTTTGAAGTAGCCCCTAATTACAGTATGATACATATTTTACATATTACTATATATCATGGTATGCTTCAAACGCACCGTGACAGCCCTAGTATATATTGTATTTTTTTTTCAATTATTTTGACCTGTAAAGATGCCCTTTTTCCCATAAAACCTTTTCATCAATTTAGAAACATGCCCTGAAATGATACTAAGCAGTTATAAGCTTGCACATTTTAATCTGATGGACAAATAAATGACAATAATGCATGAGTTGTGTACAATCTTGGACAGTTTAAGATTGCAGGTTGTGGAAAGTACTTTAAACTTGTGAATTTATTTAACGTTTTGTAATAAATCTCAGCTAGTGGATGGAAAGGTATGTGGTCACTATAATGATAGAGGAAATCTGAGTAACCAGGGATGTTGTGTGTGTCCAGATAGGCAAACACTATCTAACACATGTTATAAGGTATTGGGTGCCTGGATAGCATAGTGGTAACGTGCCTCGCTTCTCACCATTGCTTTCCGGGTTCAATTCCTGGTCACGTACGTGAGAGGGTACAGTGGTTGCCTGTCCAGACACGTGGGTTTTCTCTGAGCTTTCCAGTTTCCTCCTACACAAATGACCACATAGGCCATCATCAGAGCCATCGAGAGTGATTAATATAAGTTGTGATAACTTGTTTTGTAATCAATGTAAAATAAAGTTTAAACTTATAGGGTATTGAGACCTGGACACAATTTTTAGAAGTAAAGTGTGTCACCAGACACATTCCAGACAGCTGATTAAGATCATAGCCAATTGTGTGTTCACAAACCAGTCATGTTATCACAAACCTGTAGTGTGTTCACAAACCAATCATGTGTCCACAAATTGTATGTTCACAAACCAGTCATGTTATCACAAACCTGTAGTGTGTTCACAAACCAATCATGTGTCCACAAATTGTGTGTTCACAAACTAGTCATGTTATCACAAACCTGTAGTGTGCTCACAAACCAATCATGTGTCCACAAATTGTGTGTTCACTAACCAGTTTTGTGTTCACAATCCAGATCAATTGTGTGTTTACAAACCAATTAGTTATGTGTTTACAAATGGCCATAGGGCCTCATTACTAGGGTATCCATAGTAGATTTATGAAAATAAAAAAAAATGAAGGAAATGAAATTTAGTATGTTCGTTACAGACCCAAGGTGGGCCTCAACTTTACTGACCATATTGTGGGGAACCAGCCTGACAATGAGATGACCAGTGTGGCAGAGTGGTAGGTCATTAACATTTAGACCAGTTTTCTATCTAGGCAGCCAGAGGGTGGAGCCTGTTTTCCTTATATATATTTTAATAGTACAAATCTGAAAATCTTCTTGTCCAAAAGAGTTAGCTGGATTTCAAAGATTTTTGGCACAGATGCTCCTTGGGTCACTCTCTATCATGATTGTAAAAATTATTTGTATTGGTGAAGAAAAAAAAATTGTCCGTCAGCGGATGGACCCGGTTTTTCTTATGTATATACATGCAGTACAAATTTGAAAAATCTTCTTGTCAAAAATACTGGCTGGATTTTTAAGTTTTATTAGCACAGTTCTTTTGGTCACTCTATATAAAGATTGTTAAAACTATTTGGATCCGTCAAAAATATGGCTTGCAGGGGGCAGAGCTCATTTTCCATGATATCATAAGATATTTACTGTTTCATATCCTCCCACTAATACCTGGTTCTCAGTTGAGGATGCTAGGGCCTTCATGGCCCTCTTGTTTATTACCTCAGCCTGTTTAGTTCTATCACTATATGCTGTTTTCACTGTCTACTTTCAAGGTATGAGAAGAACCTGATGTTTCATCGGTTCTGGTCGGTTGATGACAAGCAGGTCCACACACAGTACTCCGCCTTGCGCTCTATCGTCGTCACCAACTACGAGGAGACAATTAAGATGCCAATTAACGAACCAGCACCTGGGAAGAGGAAGAGCCAGATCCAGGTTGTTCATGATGTCTGAGTATCAAACACTTGACCATATGTGTTGTAGGCTATATAGTTAGCCTCATGTAGTAACTGTTTTATTCAGATATTTTATTTTCAATGATTGTGAAACCAGGTTTCTTAATTTATTTAACTGCTCTTGAGGACATGAATAGAAACATTAGTTGTTAAAAGTGTTGAAAAAAACAATGGGAGTACCCGAAGAAAACCCATGTGTTTTGGATGGGCAACATTTATATCCTCTGGCATATGTGACCAAGAATCAAGCCCTGGACATCCTTTGAAGGAGTGAAGTACATTACCACTATGCTGTCTTGATACATTGACTTTGTTAAAAAACAAGTACCGGTATCAAGTGAAGTTTATGAGGGGACATTTTACTTTGACTTTCCTGTCATGTCCGTCACTTCCTTTTGATTTTGTTTTGCATTCTGTTTAATATTATTCAATTTTTTTGGTTGTATATTTAATATACTATGTAAATATGGGGTTTTCACAGTTACCATAATGTCTTCAGCATGTGAACTATTCAATCAACCTGAACTAGATTTTCATACATTGTTGGTTCCCTTTTCAGGAGTACTGTGATTATTATGGTGGAGCTGGGGTCCAGCATATTGCCATGAACACAGATGACATCATCACAGCTGTAGGTTCCCACTTCTGTTTATAATAACCTTTGACCATTTGGTAAAAGGAAATAAAACCATAACTTGCAAGTTGATCAGGTTTTTTACTGTTTGCTATTCATAAGTGTGTTTGAGATGAGAAGGTAACTCTGTAAAATCCAGTCAGATGAAGCATTACTGACAGTTCACCAACCATACTTAGGGCGAAGTAAAGCTTAAATACATAGCACCGATTTCATTGTTTTTGTTCTCAAATAAAACTACCTAGATTTCTCATTTCTTAATAATTCTAGGAAATGATTCATGTTTTTGAATATTTTACAAAATGGGAAATGGAATGCATTACTGCTTTATTTAAGAATTGAAGTATTACTAATTGCTAAATATTGTTGGTAGAATTAGAGTCTGGCTGTTCAAATGTCTAACATTGTGTAAAATAGTGTTTCAAAAGGTTATAGTTGTATTTCATATTAATATGTCAAGGTTTAGACATACAATTTTCAGTTGTCATCTTTGTTTTAAAATACATTGTGGCAATTTTGATTTGTAATGCATCAGTCATTAATACAATTTGACAAAGAAATAATGGTTTATGCAGATATATTATGGAAGGTGATCAAAACAATATTGTATATATTTTTTTCCTCAGCTCAAATGTCAAGGTCACACTTAGAAGTTGAAGGTCAAAATGGGTACAACAGAATTTGTCCAGACTGTTAACTGTCATACATGTTAAGCATCTTTCTACTGTTGTTGTTATTTAGTAATGTTAGTTTTCATCAGCCTCTTTGTAAAATGGTTAATGCCTACCTGTAATTAACAGGTTAGCAACTTGAGGGCCAGGGGCCAGGAATTCTTGACCATTCCCAAAACATACTACTCAAATCTGAGAGAGAGGCTAAAGACTTCCAAGGTCAAGGTCACAGAAGATTTGGAAGTGGTAAGTACACTGTCTTTCTATCTTTAACCTAAATACAAGTTATTTGTATTTTAATGTTTCAATGAATAACATCATTTCTGTTTTATATTTACCCAGCACAGTGTCAAAAAGTAAAGTTGGAGTTATATATGTAACCAAGTAAAAAATCCTACTGCCCAGAGCTGGGATCGAACTTGGTACCCTTGGTGTGCAATTTGGACACTCTACCATTTTGTCACAAAATCAAGCTCCGTGGCAAAGAAGTGCAATTGCCATTTTATACTTCTACTGCATACACCCCTCCTTACAAGAAAATGGCCCCACATTCCTTGGGTATAAATTCAACACCTTTGAGGTACTTACATTGGGCTCCAAATGTAGATCATCCTACTTCCCAGAGCTGGCCCCGTGTTCTCAAAAAATATTTAAGAATGGTCTTAGGCTCAAATTTGAGTATCAAACTCAAATTTCTATTGAACCTAATGGGCATAGTTTGAGTTTGGGTATGAAAATTGTACTTAACCCTTTCCCTCATAGAGGACACCATGAAAAGACCTATGCGAACAGCATAAAACCAGATCAGCCTGCGAGTAACTCGCAGGCTGATCAGGTTTTATGCTGTTCGCTGCTCCTCAGTGGTCTGGAAATGAGGATTTTGTAATTAAATTTGGTAAGGTTTAACTGTGGTTTTCTGCAGATTAGGCTTTATGTGGTACCTACTGAGTGCGTCAAAATGAGTCTATATGAGGGAAAGGGTTAAGTGTGAGTTTTATTTTTGAGAACACGGGGCCTGGAATCAAATAGAGACCTTTTGTAATTAAATTTGGTAAGGTTTAACTGTGGTTTTGTGCAGATTAGGCTTTATAAAGTCAAAGTGATACTTATTAGTATTATGCTGATCTTACTGTTAATACTCTATTATATATTTCTATTACGGTTAAGAGTTGAAAGCAATTGTATTTTCATTGTAACTTTTGTATTCTGTATTGTGGCATACTTATTCAAAAATCTCAAATTGAAATCCAGGCAGGAAGAATGCCATTTATACTTCAACTATAGATCAGCTGGTTCATCTATATGTTACTGTTGTACATTGTGTGTGTCTGCCTTAAGAAGTTCATATTCATTTTGACAGTGATGTAGCGGAGTATATCGCTTCAGTTGCTTGTAGAATGTTGTTCCGCTTACATATGACTGCGACTATTGTGAACAGCTGTTCTGTCCCATCACGTCCCGTCCCACCACGTCCCGTCCCGTCCTTAATTTACCTTACATACTGTGAGATCATTAATTTTCATGGGGCACTAATTTTTGTCGATTTCATGGAGG
>CM037795.1:14528754-14578754 GCA_021229015.1 Solen grandis
CTAAAACTTGTTTAAAAGGTGAATGTTTGAACATGTACTTAGTTGTTTTGCTATCCAATTCAATAGTGAGTGTGTGGGAGGAATAATAATACATGTAGAATAAAAACACAATTCATCCCCTCTCTCTCCCTCTCTCTCTCTTACCCATGATTCTTTGAGCGCTTTTACACAGGTCATTCAGACCAGTGTTGACACATTGCTCTCATAGTTACACATACACTGTACATTGACCTGTTGCAAGCCAGCTAGCAGAGCTGCATCTAATTATAGAACATAGGTAACTTCTGTCAAATTTTCTCTGTTTTTATTCTGGGTCATGTATTGAAATTCTCTATAAATTCATCAATTCTTGGCAGATTTTCAAAATTCTTTTTTTGTTGACGAGGTAAGACATTCTTTTTTCCAATGATGACAAAATATATCACACATTTAAACTTTAAAGGCTTTAAAATCAATTCAAAGTTTGACCAAACTTCATACTGCCACCAAACAACCAAATCAATCCCGATCTGAAAAAACTAAAATTCTTCAAGAAGTACTTTTTAGAGGCTTTTGATTTTACCCATATTCTTTCGATAAAATATTTTTAGATTTTGAGATATTTAAGGTAAAAGAAAAAACCAATAATCACAATATGACCTTGACCTTTGCATTTTTTGAAAATTTGAAACTGTGAAGTCCCTGGAAACAACAAACAATACAATCTGTGAAAATTTCATAAAGATTGCTTCAAAAATAATGACAGAATCCTCCAAAAAACTAAAAAAATGCCTATTCTCGAAAATTTGTTTCCTCCATATTTTAGTGCACTTTGACCGCTTATTGAAAGCCATTTTATGCATTTTCTGAAATCGCCACCCCATATATTTTGTGCGCAAAGATCTTCGGAATCAATTTCAAAAAACAGAATGAGCGTATCTAATCTCTAACAAAAATGGGCATGTTTTTCGTGGACACACCCTAATTTGCCAGATTTTTTCAAAGATTCAAACATTCAACCTCTTCTAGCTCAAAAGTTTCAAAGATATGGATATTGCCACTCATCATATTTTAACGGGCAGTTGACAGAGAACAGAATGCAAAAAACTGCATACAAATAAAATGTCAAATGACAGAGTTATCGGCAATTATATGTTTTGATGCTAAACGCCACCTAGCGGCAAAACTTAGTACTAAAATGAAAAACAAACTTAGTGGTGCACAACTTCAGATACATGTGAGTATGCATGGAAATTTTCATATTTGTAGCACTTCTAATCATGTCGCAACAGCGGCCACAAAAAAAGTGCAAAGAATAATAATAATGGAAAAAAAAAAAAGGGAAAAAGAAACACAAGAAGAACAGTAGGTTTTCGCGGCTGCGTTGCAGTCCACGAAAACCTAACTAGATTTGCATACTGCAAATGCACCGGTTTTCGTGATGATCAACAGTTTCAAACCTGATCAGCCAAGTTAAAATACCAGAAAAACAACAAAATGCAAAATGCTTTATATATCTTAGTGATTTTCTTCATTGGTGAATTCAGCTGTGACCAAAACTTAAATTAAAGGCATCTCCAAAGGAATGTGATGTCCCACTGAGCCAGGCCCCCATCTGCTGTGATCAGACCTGTTAATATCTGGTCATCACTGCAGGGAGTCTTTAACCAATACAGTAGCTATGTGTGTAAAACCTCTGATGGGTTGATGCATAACTAAATTACCTGCTACAATGGAAGTGAGATAGTAGGCTAGTTTTACACATACATTCATGACCTGTTACATCCCAACTTAAAGAGCAAAGATAGCAGAGCAGAGTTCTAATTATAGAACATAGGTATCCAGTGAAGCACATTCTGTCAAATTTTCTCAGTTTTTATTCTGGGTCATGTATTTAAATTCTCTATAAATTCATCAATTCTCAACAGATTTGCAAAATTCTTTTTTTGTTGACGAGGTAAGACATTCTTTTTTCCAATGATGACAAAATATATCACACATTTAAACTTTAAAGGCTTTGAAATCAGTTCAAAGTATGACCAAACTTCAAACTGCCACCAAACAACCAAATCAACCCCGATCTGAAAAAACTAAATTTCTTCAAAAAGTACTCTTTAGAGGCTTTTGATTTTACCCATATTCTTTCGATAAAATATTTTTAGATTTTGAGATATTTAAGGTCAAAGAAAAAACCAATAATCGCAATATGACCTTGACCTTTGCATTTTTTGAAATTTTGAAACTGCGAAGTCCTTTGAAACAACAAACAATACAATCTGTGAAAATTTCATAAAGATTGATTAAAAAATAATGGCAGAATCATCAAAAAACTAAAAAAATGCCTATTCTCAAAAAAAAAATTCCTCCATATTTTAGTGCACTTTGACCGCTTATTGAAAGCCATTTTATGCATTTTCTGAAATCGCCACCCCATATATTTTGTGCGCAAAGATCTTCGGAATCAATTTCAAAAAACAGAATGAGCGTATCTAATCTCTAACAAAAATGGGCATGTTTTTCGTGGACACACCCTAATTTGCCAGATTTTTTCAAAGATTCAAACATTCAACCTCTACTAGCTCAAAATTTTCAAAGATATGGATATTGCCACTCATCATATTTAAAGGGGCAGTTGACAGAGAACAGAATGCAAAAAACTGCATACAAATAAAATGTCAAATGACAGAGTTATCGGCAATTATATGTTTTGATGCTAAACGCCACCTAGCGGCAAAACTTAGTACTAAAATAAAAAACAAACTTAATGGTGCACAACTTCAGATGAGTATGCATGGAAATTTTCATATTTGTAGCACT
The DNA here is from genome assembly GCA_021229015.1 of Solen grandis. Taxonomy (NCBI): domain Eukaryota; kingdom Metazoa; phylum Mollusca; class Bivalvia; order Adapedonta; family Solenidae; genus Solen; species Solen grandis. Next base: position 14,531,551 of record CM037795.1, read on the forward strand.
TCTAATCATGCCGCAACAGCGGCCACAAAAAAAGTGCAAAGAATAATAATAATGGAAAAAAAAAAAAGGGAAAAAGAAACACAAGAAGAACAGTAGGTTTTCGCGGCTGCGTTGCAGTCCACGAAAACCTAATAATAATGGAAAAAAAAAAGGGAAAAAGAAACACAAGAAGAACAGTAGGTTTTCGCGGCTGCGTTGCAGTCCACGAAAACCTAAAAATATTTTATTGAGAGCGTATGAACAAAAGTTTTAGTTCTTGAAGAGCTCTTTATAAGTCCAAAGTTTGATCCTTTTTCAGAATAATTGTAAATGAGTTTTTATTGTTCAAATTGTTATATATAAGAAATAGAATGTTCGACAAGTGCGACTTTAGACTTGATTGAAGTATTTGCTGCATGCATTCGTAGGTACCCAAGAGTAAAATATTAATCAATTTTGTTTCTCATTTTGCTGCTAGGGGGGCGCTTTGCTTAAAATCACACTTTTGCTTATAACTCAAAGTTAAAGTCTGATCCAAATGGGGTTTGTTGCATTATGTTCCTTGTTGATAGCCTAAAAAAATATAATAGTATCAAGGTATGTGTGGCTGAAAATATTTGAGCTAGTAATGGAAGGTTGAAAGTTCGAACCTCGCAATAAACTGTGCAAATAAATGTAGGTATATGAAAAACCTACCCATTTTTGTTAGAGATCAGATAGAAGAATTATGTTTTCTGCATACGATTTGCAAGACATATACGTACAAAAAATATGGGGTAGCGAATTTAAGAAATGAATGGTTTTTCCTCTAGAAACGGTCAAAAATCACTAAAATATTGGAAAAAATAAAATTTCTAATGCACATTTTTGTCGCACCTGTCTTTATTTTTTTGTTCATTCTTCTTGAAATATTCACGCCTTATGTATTGTTATGTTTGAAAGGGCCTCACAATTAAAAAGTTAAAAAATAAATGAAAAGGTCAAGGTCATATTACGATTATTGTGTTTTTATTCTGCCCCAAATAGCTCCAAAACTAAAAATATTTCATTGAAGGCATATGAACAAAAGTTTTAGTTCTTGAAGCGCTCTTTCCAGTGATTTTAGTTTTTGAAGATCGGATTTGATTTGGTCATTTTACGGCAGTCCAAAGTTTGATCCTTTTTTTTGGAATAATTGTAAATCAGTTTTTATGCTTCAAATTGTGATACGTAAGAAATGGAATGTTTGACTAGTGCGACTTGTATACTTGATTGAACTATTTGCTGCATTGCTAGGTACCTAATGGTAAAATTTTATACTATTTTATTTTTTCATTTTGCCTCTAGGGGGCGCTTGGCTTGAAATCACTCTTTATAACTAAAAAACTTGAAGTCTGATTTTTATGCATTTTTTTGCATTCTGTTCCTTGGTGACATCAATTTGAAACGACACTCAAAAATTAATGAAATATTTCACGAAAATGATTGTAATTTAATGCAACATTAATTCGTAATAATGTTGAGTGTCATGTCGCATTGTCGAGTGTCATTTTATACTGTTGTGTGTCGTTTGCAATTGTTGTTTATCGATTACAATTGTCGTTTGTCGACTTCATAAAGCAACACACACACACACACACACACATCTAAAGTGGCAATAACCTCATTCCATAAAAAAATCAACTTTGCGACTACATAATTGACAGGTAATACTCAAAATTTATTCTTTTGGGTAAAAAGTCTGCTTAAATATTGCGACAAAATGTTTGAAAGATCACTGTTAACAGTATTCAACAAGCCAGTGAACGAAGAAATATGTTTTTCTTATCCCGCGAACTGAATGGAATTGCTTTCGCGAAAACCGATGATATGCGATAGCGAGTCTAGTTTTTTTTCTTCCACCCATTTTTTGTACCCGCCCTAGGCCAGATGATGAAAGCTACAGTAATGAAATTTTAGACATGCAGTCACATGTTTCTGAACCTGTGCCTAATGGGTCAATTTTTTCTCTTTTGTTTCTGATTCAGCCACTAGGGATCACTTTTTTGCTAATAACTCAATATGATGAAGTCTGATTTAGATGCGTTTTTTTACATTTTGTTTCTAGTTGAGAGCCCAATAAAATATGATCGGTTTTTAGCATCGAGTAACTGAAAAAAAAAACTGTTCTATGAGAGGTTGAATGTTCAAATCTTGCAAAAATGTGGACAAATGAGAGTTGTTGTTGTTATATTGGGGTTTACCGTCGCTGCGATAGTATTTCAATCATATAGCGACGTCCAGCTAATTACAGGTTGAGGAAGACCCCGAGTACACAGAGGTACCCGGGTAGAACCACCGACCTACCGCAAGCCAGCTGGAAGGCTTCCTCACATGAAAAATCCGAATGAGAGTAGGTCTACGAAAAACCTTCCCATTTTTGTTTGAGATTAGATAGAAGAATTCTGTTTGCTGCATACGATTTGCAAGACATATACGCACAAAATATATAGTGTGGCGAATTTAAGAAATGCGTGATTTGCCCTCTAGAAACGGTCAAATTTCACTAAAATAATGGAAAATTAAAATTTTCAAAAACATGTTTTTTTGTCGCTCCTGACTTTATTTTTTGTTTATTCTTCATGAGATTTTCACACTTTATGTATTGTTATGTTTGAAAGAGCCTTACAATTAAAAATATTTTGAAAAGGTTATATTACAATTATTGTTTTTATTCGGCCCCAAATAGCTCCAAAACAAACAATATTTTATTGAGAGTGTATGAGCAAAAGTTTTAGTTCTTAAAGAGTTCTTTCCAGTGATCTTTAGTTTTTGAAGATCGGACCCGATTTGGTCATTTTACAGCAGTCCAAAACAGTAAATCAGTTTTTATGCTTCAAATTGAGCCAAGATTTCTTTTTACTTGAACCTTTGGCATACCTTGCACATTGCAACACTCTCAGTGCAATTTTAAAGCAAATAATACGCCCAGAAACAGGTCTTGTTTACATTTTGAATATATCTGTATAATGGAGGCCCAGGCCAGCTATTTCCATTGCCATAACTTGGATAAATGGCCACCTTTTTGCACCAAATAAGCGCTTCATTGCCCACTGTAATGGTATCAGTACAACTGGGTGCTAAATTCCACATATGCCTCAGATGACGACACTTTATATTAACTATAGGGGTATGGTGGCGGCCATGACTGAAAGAAAAATGGGCCCTAAATCACCCAAAGAGAACTTTTGAGCCAAGATTTCTTTTTACTTGAGCCTTGGGCATCAACTCAGGATGATACCTTGCACATTGCAACACTCTAGTGCAATTTTAAGCAAGTTATATGTCCAGAAGCAGGTCTTGTTTTACATTTTGAACATATCTGGCCAATATAATGTGGTGAAAAATCAACGACAACACATAGCGAAAATTATTATTATTATTACTTCAATTTTTTCAGGATAACAATAACTTATAAACAAAGAACGGAAACGACATCACCATGAATAACATAACGTCAAAAAAGCGAGAAAATGCAGACGTTATGCATACTATTTATAATGTCAAAATGAGAGGTACTGTTTTGGATATAAAATACAACATTTCCTATAGCTTATTGTAATACAATAAAAAAAGCCATAATTTGTTATAAAAGCCATAAATGTGTTTAAAGCCATAATTTCTCAGTCAAGTTTGACTTCAAATTTCGACCACAGGCACTGTTTAGTTCGTGGAATAAATGATCTCATGGATTATGCATTCAGTACAACTATGCTATAATTCAGTAACTTGTACCGACAATGAAGGCAGTTTTTCTCAGGTGAGAGTCTTTAGGGCCATCTTGTTTATACATTGATTTGGAAACCAGTTCTTACAACCTATACTAAACCTCCTTGATGATTTCTGGGTTGAATCAGTACTTGGAAGGTTATAAAAAATCCTTGATCTCAACATTGTCTGAACCCTTCAGTTTTGTTTGTTTCCACTGAAACATGACCTCTTTTAATGGTGATTTGAATCAGGTTTTCAAATTTGAGCCCAATATCATAATGAACTATTTTGAAAGTAGTTGCCAAAAATTCCAATATTCCGTCTCTTTCCAGTTACTTTTTAAGCTCGGTACTTCTATTCAACAGTTATGCTTTGAAATCACTGAAGATATCAAGACGACTGCTTCTCAAATAAGACAAATGAAAAGTCCTGTGTCCTCATATTTTTCTTTCTTAATCACATTTATTAGCTCACCTGAGGACTTCAAACATGGCTCCATTATCACCATTTGCTATATTGTTTGGAATGAATTCATCCACCTTCACATTGAGTTTATCTCTGACACCAGGGAATGTTAACAGGTTTTTACTGAGTTTTCATACTGAAAAACTCTTCTCATCATACCTTATCCTCTGTGGCCAATGTTGTTAAACCATGCAAGTGCTACAAACACTGCGGATTTCGTTAACCATCTTTATCAAACTCTTAAGTTTGGTTATGGTTAACCCTTTCCCTCATATAGACTCATTTTGACGCACTCAGTAGGTACCACATAAAGCCTGATCTGCAGAAAACCACAGTTAAACCTTACCAAATTTAATTACAAAATCCTCATTTCCAGACCACTGAGGAGCAGTGAACAGCATAAAACCTGATCAGCCTGCGAGTTACTCGCAGGCTGATCTGGATTTATGCTGTTCGCATAGGTCTTTTCATGGTGTCCTCTATGAGGGAAAGGGTAAATAAGGTATCAATATTAAAAAATGCTGGATTTAACAGCATTCTTGCATCTGCAATCAATATTTATGGCAATTTCGTAATCTTTCAACAAAGTTTGATTATAACCAAATGCAGGAGTTATTACCCTTGAATTACGAAAATAAACAAATTTTTAAAGTCTGCATTTATGTGGACACTTCATCACAGCCAAGCTAACTTCTGAGGTATCCTAATACCAATGAGCTATCTCTCATCCAAGTTTCATTATGAGGATTCTACCTTATATCAGTTATCAAAATTTGCACAGGCCCATGGAGTTTTGGTTAGTGACATTGATACCCAAATTTTAAACACCGAGCGATGACATCTTAAGTGCAATAAATATTTGGTGAGTGAAAAAAGACCTAGGTACTTAGGTAAGCTAATTATAGCCATCTTTGTCCTTTTGTTTAGACTACTTAAGTGATATTCAAGGTCACAGATTAAAAAAAAAAGGTTCATGTTCATAAAAAAGTGGAATTTTTCTGGAACTGATATTAGAAGGGGATAAAAAGATTCATTTTATAAAGCTGATATTGGAATCCTTTCTATATTGAATTATATTAAAATAGCTCAATATAAAACATGGTGGCAATAATTTGTCTTAAGTATTATTGAGAAGCTATTTCATATGTAGACTTTCCAAAGAAATTTCAATCTGCAGTCTCAGTATAGAATAAAACTTCAACATAATTGATTCAAAAGATAACAAAGGACAACATTTTTATTTTTATTGGGAAAGTAAAATGAATGCAAAATCCGACTATCATGTCACTTTGTCTGGTTCCTGTCTGTCAAACACTAGCACAAGTTCACAGTGTGGGGTATGTGGGAACAAATCCACAGGAAGTGCCTTCACTGGGTAGAACCTCGGGCCTTTCAGGCGCTTTGATGTGGGTCGCACCAAACTGAAACAGTCCAGCAGTCATTGTTAGGTGCATATAAATGTATATAATTACATTTTGTAGAAATATATGGTTTGAATAATTCCTTCATTCACTGACAGTATAACTGGTGCATAAGACATTGTATAAAAATACACAGCAATTACATATCTTGCATTTCTTTATTGACAGACATACACATATACATGATAAGCATACAAACTAATCCATGAAGAAATTCTGTTGCCAACTGAGAATGAAATTTGCGAAGATTACACTGGATGGAAACAATGCTAGGGGTTGGCAATATATCACAATACTGCAGTATAAACAATCTATTATGATTAATTGGAAATAGTTACTATAAGAATGAATGGAAAAGTCAAAACAAGTTAGGGCAAAGAATTTAGAGTTGGTGTCTTAAAAAAAAGCTCAAAATATGAAAATAAATCAAAATAACTTAGAATAAAAGAAGCATCCACATCTTTCATGTATATTTTGATTTTAGGCAACATATTGTAATGTATCGCAATATTCTATCATTTTTCCTTGCAATACCCAGCCCTAAACAATACATTGTTAAAATCGTCAGATTTACTGAGAATTACTTGCTTTTACTGATATAATTTTTTTTCTACAACATTGCCTGTTTAACCCTTTCCCTCATATAGACTCATTTTGACGCACTCAGTAGGTACCACATAAAGCCTGATCTGCAGAAAACCACAGTTAAACCTTACCAAATTAAATTACAGAATCTTCATTTCCAGACCACTGAGGAGCAGTGAACAGCATAAAACCTGATCAGCCTGCGAGTTACTCCCAGGCTGATCTGGTTTTATGCTGTTTGCATAGGTCTTTTCATGGTGTCCTCTATGAGGGAAAGGGTTAATAAAACACATACATACAGACCCCACTTTTGTGAAGCAGGGATGTCAAAATTAAATGTTAGTCTAAATTTTGTCTTACTAACATTTTTCTACAATATTATGACAAGTTTTTAAAAACCACAAGTACTAAATGTACCCGTTTTAGCTTCATTCTACGGCAGCATAAAAGGGACATGGAAGATATTTGTTTCTATCACATACCCATGTGATAACTTAGGTTTAAAATAGCTAAAATTAAAGGCACTGATTGTTTCAAAACACACCTGTCTTGCAATTTTATCTCCACTCACAATCATTAACCCTTTCCCTCATAGAGGAAACCATGAAAAGACCTATGTGAACAGCATAAACCAGATCAGCCTGTGAGTAACTCGCAGGTTGATCAGGGTTTATGCTGTTCGCTGCTCCTCAGTGGTCTGGAAATGAGTATTTTAAATAAATTTGGTAAGGTTTAACTGTGGTTTTCTGCAGATCAGGCTTTATGTGGTACCTATTGAGTGTGTCAAAATGAGTCTATATGAGGGAAAGGGTTAATTTTGTATTGCCTCTGGCACAATTTTGAAGAGTTTGAAGTTTTTTGAAAGATCATGCTATTATCAGTATCTGCACAATGCCTGATCTACAGCAGTAAAGATATGGGATTTCTTGGAAAATCTCATGTTGGAATGATTAATGAAACCGGCACAAATCTGCCAGGACTGACGTAAACGGAAACTCCTAGCGCGGGAAAGTAAAAATAATCTTAAACTTACTCAATAAGGTTATTAAGGGCCCCATTCACATTACATGAGACATACACAAGTCTTTTTATACTTCGACAGTTACGGAGGGCCACAACCACCGTAGAATCTGTAAATACAACTATACATAGTAACGTTTACAGTGGAAGACAGATGTTGTAGTGACAAATCTTCTAAACACACAAATAAAAGAATAGCTGCAAATATTCTTGAAAAAAAAAAAATGAAATCAAAGGTTCATCAAATAAATATACAAGCCATTGCTTAGGCTAGATTTGCTCAAACAGAGTTTTGTTAAATACTCGAACAAGCGTTGAAATAATTTCATGAAGCTAACTTTGGACTAAACCAAAATAATTATATATTACTATATAAGTTTATTGTATTTAATATATTTCATAGTAATTTAAATATATTTATGTATAAATTATTAATTTTTCTCTATGACAAAATAAGTCAGTACTCTGACAGTTACTTACGTAGCCCTCCTCTGGGTGGATCTACTATGGCAACTACATCCCCAGCTGACACCACACTGCGGGTAATGTTTGTCATTACGTCTTCCGCCTTGGCACAGTGGTACGTCACATTGGTGACACCTGGAGCAGCATTTATCTTGTGTCAAAATATAACACAGGTTGTTTAACCCTTTCCCTCATAGAGGAAACCATGAAAAGACCTATGCGAACAACATAAAACCAGATCAGCCTGCGAGTAACTCGCAGGCTGATCAGGTTTTATGCTGTTCGCTGCTCCTCAGTGGTCTGGAAATGAGGACTTTATAATTAAATTTGGTAAAGTTTAACTGTGGTTTTCTGCAGATCAGGCTTTATGTGGTACCTATTGAGTGTGTCAAAATGAGTCTATATGAGGGAAAGGGTTAACAGTAACATAAAAGAAGTTATAAACTTTGTTTATTATGTTCATATATTTACACATTTCACACTGTATAGCATTATTATGTTGTTTGACAGTTAATCTTTACATTTTTCAACAATCCTTAAATGTTCTGTGTTTGTGTCAAAGCTTAGTTCCTATTATCATGTTAATATTGCTCCCATCCTTGGCATTCAGTTAAAGATGCATTGGTATTTCTTTATTATCTTGAAGGATACCAAACAAATCATCAGAAAAATGTTGAACAGACAAAAATCAGTTACAGGTAAATTACAAAATGAGCAGTTTATTAACAAAGAGTTGAATTTACTGGATCAAAATGTATCCAATGTCTTCAATTTGCCATCATAACAGTAACTTATTGACTGACCAAAAAGTTTGTCAGACTGACATAATTTCTAGCAAAACATACTTGAACAAAGTAGGATATATTTGAAAAATGAGCTTTGACAATTTGAAGCTGTACTATGGTAATCTTTATTCCTATACAGTTCACCTTGTGAAGCTGAAATTATGATCGTTTTTTTTCCAATCTGAATTTAAATAAATTTTACACGTTTTAAACCATTCCAAGCTTGGACAGACTGAACACAATTTTCCCTCATATAGACTCATTTTGACGCACTCAGTTGGTACCACATAAAGCCTGATTTGTAGAAAACCACAGTTAAACCTTACCAAATTTAATTACAAAATCCTCATTTCAAGACCACTGAGGAGCAGCGAACAGCATAAAACCTGATCAACCTGCGAGTTACTCGCAGGCTGATCTGGTTTTATGCTGTTCGCATAGGTCTTTTCATGGTGTCCTCTATGAGGGAAAGGGTTAAGAATATATTACAATGATATCATCCCATAGCAGATGTACCGGTACTAATGAGTAATTAACTGAAATCAAACCTGATCAACCTGCCAATGTCTTGTTTAATTCTTATCACACACATTTTCCCTTAGCAATTCTGAAACATTTTTTTAATTTTGTATTGATCATTGGAGAACTTGCAAACAGAAATAAACTTACTGTTCAGATCTGCATTGACCTTAGCATCATCAATGGCCTGTGAACACATTTCGACTCCGATCACTTTTTTCACTGACTGAAACAAAAAAAATTTCTTGGAATCTAATTTAATTAAATTTAAAAGGAAAATTTCCACCTGAAATGGACTTTCTAGTTTTTGCATTGAAAATTTAAGCTTTAAATTAACCTATTCTTAAATAATCAATGCCCTTTGATTTCTATATCAACAGCTCATTAACAGTATTACAAACATCATATATCCTAGAAAAGCTAATGAACAGCCAATGATTTGATTTGAAATCCATAAACACTGAAAAAGTACAAGGGTTTAAATGGATATGAATTTCATTTATTGATTATCTTCAATGCACCTCTGCAGTTTTCTGCAGTAAAAATTAAGTCCTACCTATCTCATTTATGACTGAGTCAATTAACATGACGCCAAAACAGATATAACCCTGACCCGAATGTTTGTCGAAGAGTGTTGAACAAAGGTAACTACTGAAAGCAAGGTTCATATGCATTTGTTTGTCGGAGGTTAGTACAGCTTTTAACTAGTTAAACCAATATGCATATTCATTTCGAAGCCCTTTGGCCTCAGGTTACTTGCTCACAAACTGTATCACAAATAAAAAACGTGTTTTTTTGTAAACCTGGCTAACCACAGACTACCTATTATCCCAGTGAATCTATTAGATAACAAATTTAAATATCTGTATACTCTGGAAAAATCATATTCATGAGGTTTTATGTTGATATAAAATGCTGAAGAGTGGTTAATAGCATATACTTGTAGATAGAGTCAGTAATTACATCTTTTGTCTAAACTGTATAACCTCTATGTAGCCAATAATAGGAATTTTAACAAAACACTAATTAGCCCAGTAAGCTGATATAAAAAAAGAAAATAAATACTGTAAAATTATTAATTTTTATTAACATTAATTTCGTTGATCAGGAGATTTTGTGGGTACATTTATTCAAGGAATCAGGAGGTCTATTGATGGAACAATTTTCATGGTGCTTGAAACCAATGAAAATTAGTGTCTCACAAAAATTAATGATTTCACAGTAAATGAAAAAGAGCTTCTCTGGGATATGAAAGCTGACCTTTTATAAATGTACACAAAATTATGCATAAGTGTTGTCTTGCCTACAATTCTGGCTGCTATATACATGTTGCTGAGCAAGAAAGTTTTTTCAAAAACAAGATTAGCAGAAGATAACTAATTTGTCACCTTGGCAACAGACAGTCCAATGGTGCCTGTTCCACAGCAGACGTCAAGAACTGTTGTGTCTTCAGATGCCCCACACCACTCACACACCTTCTGGTATAGAATCTCTGCACCTGCCGTGTTCACTGACAACAGAAAACAGCATACATAGACTGATAAGATAACATACTGCCAAGCATTTATTAATATGCCTTAGATATTTTTCGATATACCACAAGCTATATATTGCCACTGACTCAATCACTGTATTCATCCACCAAATTTTCATTTGTTATTACATACCTATAGTTTTTTAACCCTTTCCCTCACAGAGGACACCATGAAAAGACCTATGCGAACAACATAAAACCAGATCAGCCTGCGAGTAGCTCTCAGGCTGATCAGGTTTTATGCTGTTCGCTGCTCCTCAGTGGTCAGGAAATGAGAATTTTGTAATTAAATTTGGTAAGGTTTAACAGTGGTTTTCTGCAGATCAGGCTTTATATGGTACCTATTGAGTGTGTCAAAATGAGTCTATATGAGGAAAAGGGTTAAAGCATATTTCTTGTGAGAGGATAGAGGAGTGAGTCCAACAACTTTTCTTAAACGTTTATAAAACAATGTATTGGGTGTAAGACATAAATTGGGTCTCATCATATAAATTCTCTATATGAAAGAAGAAACCTGTGTTTGGTTATATAATTACAAGCACTTCTTCACTATAATAAAATAATAAAATAATTTTAAAGTCAATGCTGTTATGCATACACATCTAGTAAAGTGTTTTGCAATGAACACAGGAATGTATTATATAATTTTTATGAGTCTTCGTACTATACAGCCATTGTGATACAATCAAATTGAAAAAACTTTAAATATCAATATATACATAATCATTTCTGCACGAAAAGAAAAAGAACAGCAAACTACAATATAATTTGTTGGGAATATATTTTACGATCAGATTTAACATCAAGAAAGTATAGTTGTTGATTTTTTTTAATTTTATATATATTACTTACATACTGAATTGTTTTTAAAAGCCTGGACCCTGTTTATAATCTTATGTTGTATTGTTAAGTATTTAAGTTTGACCTGGTAAGTATAGATAATATCACAGACCTTGGAAGAAAGCATTGGGCGAAATCTGAAATTTCATGTCTGACAGCTCCTCCGTTATGTGCTGAAACACATCACATGATTTTGCTATAAAGATTATAATATACTGTTAAAGCAAAGTCTTATATAAAATGTAGGTACAAGCATACATGTACACAATATCATTTGTTATGATAATTTAACCCTTTCCCTCATATAGACTCATTTTGACGCACTCAATAGGTACCACATAAAGCCTGATCTGCAGAAAACCACAGTTAAACCTTACCAAATTTAATTACAAAATCCTCATTTCCAGATCACCGAGGAGCAGCGAACAGCATAAAACCTGATCAGCCTGCGAGTTACTCGCAGGCTGATCTGGTTTTATGTTGTTCGCATAGGTCTTTTCATGGTTTCCTCTATGAGGGAAAGGGTTAACCATCAAAATATTTTACCTCCAATATGAACATACCCAGACAAGTATTTCATTTTTTTTTATAATACAAAAATATTTTAAACTAACGTAAGCGTTACTTACACAAGCATCAATTTTTTTTTAGGAATTGAATACATTAACTGTATGGTTAAAATCTCAGTTATCAATTACATACAAAACTGTACTAAACAGCCGACCTGTAATCAGAAGGTAACTTACTGATCCTGAAAATAGGATTGATAAATAATTTTATACCGGTATCTGACCTCTATATAACATACCCAGAGCAGACTGCTAAACTATTTTTAGTGTTTATAAAACAGGAGATGGACAAGTGTTGGGGTCAGCCATGCTCTCAACAGTTTGTTCAGATAGGTTACAGTAAACAGTAAATTACCTGATGATACATGTACCCCCGGTCGTATGGGGTGTATATACATTGTGATGCACTTCAACAGAATATGAAATCCAATATCATATGGTCCATTTCTGATTTGTTTGGTTGACTTAACCCTTTCCCTCATATAGACTCATTTTGACGCACTCAGTAGGTACCACATAAAGCCTGATCTGCAGAAAACCACAGTTAAACCTTACCAAATTTAATTATATAGTCCTCATTTCCAGACCACTGAGGAGCAGCGAACAGCATAAAACCTGATCAGCCTGCAAGTTACTCGCAGGCTGATCTGGTTTTATGCTGTTCGCATAGGTCTTTTCATGGTGTCCTCTTTGAGGGAAAGGGTTAAAGATACATATTCAGACTTATAATGTGGCCCAATATAAAGCAGTATCTTGCATTAGACAACAAATATAGCATAATTACAGAGCAGTAATATGGTTACCTTCTCTCCGAAGACTAGATTGTATGGTGAGTCTGTTGCTGCCCCAGTCATTCTACAAGATACACAATCATTTAAAATTATTTATATGACTGTCTTTCAAGTAGATTGGACTTTTCATTAGGGGATTTTACAATGCTGGGTAAGCTGGTAACAATGAGTTCATCTAAATCTGTGTTTAAAGATGAGGAACATTCCCACTACACTGTCCCCACTTAATATGAAAACATATTAAATATTTAATAAATGGGATGCTACTGGATAGCACAACTCATTTGAAAACTGTCATTTCACTAGGGGAAGACAGGGTATATATACTGAGATTTAATTATTTGAATGCTAACTACATGTATTTCGAACTAAAATTCCAATTCATAAACAGTTATGCACAGGCTGATTTGCTTTTACACACATGAATCATACACAATTAAGAGGGGAAAATCTATGGTCTTTTTTAAGGCCTCAACAAACTTAAGACCCTTCAATACTAGATATAACTGCACAAGACTAGAACATAACCTATACTAGCCACCAAAATTTCCTACACCCTATCGTTATTCTGTTTTAACCCTTTCCCTCATATAGACTCATTCTGACGCACTCAATAGGTACCACATAAAGCCTGATCTGCAGAAAACCACAGTTAAACCTTACCAAATTTAATTATAAAGTCCTCATTTCCAGACCACTGTGGAGCAGCGAACAGCATAAAACCTGATCAGCCTGCGAGTTACTCACAGGCTGATCTGGTTTTATGCTGTTCGCATAGGTCTTTTCATGGTTTCCTCTATGAGGGAAACGGTTAAAGTGCTTTTTCTTAACTTCAAGACAGACATCAAATTCATGGGTTTTTTGAAGATCTGTGCAAACAAAGATGAACATCAAATTCATGTTGTTTTTTTGTGTGTTTTTTTTTAGATCTGTGTGAACAATGATATTGAAATCACACTGGCAAAGTGGTATTATTTTGGAAGATCAGAACAACTCACTTCTCCCTGTGAGATCTAAAGTAGCAGCTGGATATACCACATTTCCCTCCATCACCATCTGTAAAGTAGCTCTTAATCCGCTCAATCTCCTCCGCTACAGCCTCCTGGGAAACAGAAATCATTAACATTGATGATAAACAGCTACTCATAGCTGATGGTGAAAATTACACAAGTGCAAGTATGGTGTAAATAAGAATATTTTAACCCTTTCCCTCATATAGACTCATTTTGACGCACTCAGTAGGTACCACATAAAGCCTGATCTGCCGAAAACCACAGTTAAACCTTACCAAATTTAATTATAAAATCCTCATTTCCAGACCACTGAGGAGCAGCGAACAGCATAAACCCTGATCAGCCTGCGAGTTACTCGCAGGCTGATCTGGTTTTATGCTGTTCGCATAGGTCTTTTCATGGTTTCCTCTATGAGGGAAAGGGTTAAAGGTATCATGATGTTATGCTACACTTACTTTTGATGAAGATTGAGCAAAAAATGTGGCATCTGGAGAGTAATCAAGGTTTGTCCTGGTGACCTACATTTTGACCAAACGTAACCTAGATTTTAACTCTTCTGAGATTTTATTCAGACAAACATTCTGACCAAGTTTCATATAGATTCTGCAAAATATTGGCATCTAGAGTGATCACAAAGTTTTTCGAAAATATGCCCCAGTAATCTACTGACCCCACATGACCCAGTTTTTAACTTAACAGAGAGTTAATGTAAACATATGTTCTGACAAACTTACTTAAAGTTTTGGACAAAAAGATGGCATATAACGTGTTCACAATGTTTGTTTTTTTCTTAAGATTTTACCTAGCGACATAAATCCAATTTTTCATTTCATTTCAGATTTTATAAAGACAAAGTTACAATCTGACAAATCTGTAGTATAGTAGTTCTCGCTGGTACTGCATCATCCGTGATACCATGGTAAAGATTTTGACATAGTTTTCACACGATGTAGTACCTATATCATGCAACCACAACCACTCAAAACTTGTCAAAAAGAGTGAACAGTTTATCTCTAACGTATCAGCAATAAATTATTGTTAAACAAGAGGGCCATGATGGCCCTGGGTCGCTCACTTGAGAACTAGGTATTAGTGGGAGGAAAAGAAAAAGCAAATATCTTATGATATTGTGGAAAATGGGCTCTGCCCTCTGCCAGTCATAAATCAAGTGAGTACTTTAGGACAAGTAGAATTTTCAAATTTGTACTATAAAATAATTTGAACAATCTTGGTAGAGAGTGACCCAAGGAACATCTGCCAAATAATTTTGAAATCTTGCCAGTAGTTTTGGAGGAGAAGATTTTCAAAATTTTCTTATGTTTTTTCTTTCCGTTGCCATGGCATCCAGAGTTCTGCATGGAATTAAATTCTTTGAACAGCTATGAAAGGGCTTCACCCAAGGAACATTCCTGTGAAGGTTCTTTTACATGATGGCGATGGACGCGGAATGACAGACGCGGAACGACGGATGCCGGACATTCATCGGTCACAATAGCTCACCTTGAGCACGTTGCGCTCAGGTGAGCTAAAAATTAGTAAAAAACAGCTGTTTTCAAACTTGCATATTTATTTTTCCACATTTTACATAAAAATTTAAGTACTGCAGTACCAGTGAGAACAATCCTAAGGGCAAAAATATTGTGGCCTCTAGAGTGTTCATAAGGTTTTCCTAAGATTTGGAGAAAAATGCATAGGCTTTTTTTTTCCATGTTTAACTTTTCTTTACAGTTTTTCATTTACATAATATCAAATAAACGAATTCCAGCTACTCTGAAATGTATTACGCGCAAATTTTATCTTTTGAGAGAATAGGTAAGTGGAACACAACCAACCATTGGTTAAATAGGCAGATTTTATTTACCTGTGTACATTAGTATGTTACGTTGTTAATACAGTAGAACCACGTTAATCAAAGTCCTTGGGACCAAGATGAAACTTCAAAATAACGATTATTCGGATTAAAAATCCGATGGAAATTTCAGTTTGTGAGCGTGCGTGCATGTCTGCATTTTCAGTGCATATTGTGGAAATCGTTATGCCGTGAAAACCACCTATTAGGTGTACATATATACTATTTGCAAGTTATGAAAAGGAATGAAAATATATCATGATCTACTTAGATGCTTCTGATAAACATAATCATTCTACCTTGTCAAGCAATGATACATATTTTTACCGTCGATCTGCTGCTTCAGGTAGCGTCGCATGCCAGTGACAAACGCGATGATATGAAATGTGCTAAAGATCTGACACCTGGGTCTATCTGCTAGCATGTGCATATTATGCAACCTGTCAGACATCAATTAGCAATATTCAACATTTCTGGTGGGACACACATTGCCCAACCCTATCTTGAAAAAAGTTGTGAAAAACTTGCCTGGGCCATCACTCCAGGTGCCTTCGCAAAATAAACTTGGTTACTAACCCGGATACGATTGATAATAAGAACGATAATTAGTTCTAGAAAATTTATGAAATTTGACTTCGAAATAAAAATTGAAAAATGTACCTCGGGACCGAGATTTTTACTTCGAAATAGCTAAAAAATCGAAAAAGCGAAATTCGGATTAAACATTTTATTTTAAGTTAAAATAAGAAGGGAAGAAATCAGGACTGAAAATAAACTTCGAATGGCGAGGAATTCGGTTTTATGATGTTCGGTTTGGCAAGGTTCTACTGTATATGAGAAACAAGCTATGTTCAAATGAATGACATGCCCCCAGGCGGGGGGGGCCTTAGACCTTGGGGGTCAAGGTCATTTGAAGGTCAAGATTACTTGGCGGGTAGGCTAAGAACTCATTAAGGTGCATGCACCTGTGCACTTTGGAGGTTGAAGGTGGAGGGACTTGGTCAAGCTTAAAGTTTTGTGACAAACAAACAGACAGACCAAAAATAACATGCCCAAATCAATCCATCCAGAGGCATAAAAACTGATCCATCATGAAAAGTAACATGTGGGGAAATAAAAGAGCAGCAGTAAATGGCACTGTACCCGGAAATGCTTTTATTTAAGTGATTTATGCTAAAGCTTTTATTTAAGTGATTTATGCTAAAGCTTTTATTTAAGTGATTTATGCTAAAGCTTTTATTTAAGTGATTTATGCTAAGTTGTGTGCCATCACATAGTGATGCACCTTAGTTATAATAAGTATCATATGATGAATATCAACACACACTTCATTTGCTCAAACATATGAACATATAATTAAGTTTCTGAAAACATTTATTGGACAGGACATTGCAAGTGATTCCAATATAGCTGCAATTTATCTTTGTAAAGCTGAAGTATAATGAATACCTCACCTCAGACAGGTCTTGTGGATGGAAGTCAACCATGGCCATAACATGTCCAAGCCGACTGGTCCGAATAGCCAGCTGTCTCCAGCTTCCAGTGTGATCCTCCGGATTAAAACCAACATACTGACTTGAATTTATGTAGTCCTGAAATGACTAAACACGGCAGGAAATTAAAATCTGGTTCACGATCAACTGAATTTTTAATGCCATCCTCAGGGACCCATTTAACTAAACCCTTTAAGTTAACATATCAGTACTTTGCAACATGATATATAACTAATGGCATCATAGTCCAGTAGTAGTACAACTGACTATGGTTCCAAAGGAGGTGAGTTTGAACTCTTTAACTTGGCAATATTTTTTCCTAACCTCATCAGGTGCTAAATACTGGTCCAAACCAAGATCTGTTGAGAGGGAAAAGCAAAAGTGATAAAAATTTATTGATGTAAAAGAAATAAGAATAACCTAACAATGTCCTGGTCTGTTTTTCACCGACTTTTTCTAACAGAAAAATATCTGACACACTTACTTTGACCACATTTTTCATAGCATCCGGTAAGAAGGCAACTTCATCTGGTGAGCCAACAAACACTGTGCCCTTTGAGTAAGTTCCAAATCGGAATCCAACAACACTTTTCTCCCCGTTCACTCCAGGACCAATGGTAAATTCACACTTATTTCTGTACTTCTCTGTTGACGGCTGTAATGATCAATTAAAATAAAAAAAGTTCTGACTTGAAATAAATTATATTTATATGTTTAATTAGGTGTCTTTTTATAAGAAATAATTATTTTCAATATTTTAAAGTAGTTAAAACTTAAAAGTTTTATTCACAATGCAAGGCATTAAATGCATGTGTGTGTTTAAAAAATTACCACAGCAAGCAATTTAGTTCTGTTAAACTCATCATGGGTATATAGGTATCCATTTTAATGAAGAAAAGCATGTTTCCAAAATGGATTAAACTTCATACTACTGTTGCAAAATAAAATAGTTAAACATTTTTTTTACAAAGATTCTGAAACATCTCTCACCGAGGGCAAAATATCCTGCAGTTCCATGGGTATGTGTCCGTACTTCTGGCGACGTTCACGCAGCCAGTCGCGGAGGTCAGGGCAGTTCTTCTCCAACTGTTGGAGGTAACGCTTCAGGAACTTGCGCATATCATCTTGTTTACTCTGGAAAAACATGACAGATCTTGTTAAATTGTTAAAAGTAAGCCATTCCTGTACTGGAGACATCTGTCACTAAAATAAATTACACAAGCAAAATGACCAGGTCTATCTGTTGTCAGCATAGAAATTAAGTGCTTTGGGAAACTATTAAAATCTATCTGGTGAAAACATCATAACTTAAAAAGTTAAATATATGAATATAACCATAAGAATGAAAATAAAAGTATCAATTAAAATGAAAAATCTTCTGCTTCTGTTTAAAGATTCAAACCAAAGAAACAGTATCGATATTTGCACACAAAAATGCCTTCAGTCTCATGTGATAGAAATACTCCCATTTCATGTGACAGAAATACCCCATCTCATGTGACAGACATACCCCCATTTCATGTGACAGACATACCCCCATTTCATGTGACAGACATACCCCCATCTCATGTGACAGACATACCCCCATTTCATGTGACAGAGATAACCCTCATCTCATGTGACAGACATACCCCCATCTCATATGACAGAGATGTCCCCATTTCATGTGACAGAGATACCCCCATCTCATGTGACAGAGATGCCCCATCTCATGTGACACACATACCCCCATCTCATGTGACACACATACCCCATCTCATGTGACACACATACCCCCATCTCATGTGACACATACCCCCATCTCATGTGGCAGACATACCCAATCTCACATCTCATGTGACAGAGATACCCCATCTCATGTGACAGACATACCCCCATCTCATGTGACAGACACCGATTCATACAGTGTGACTCACCTTTAACTGCTCCTCATAGGGCATCTTCCACAATGGAGTCACTGAATTTTTGAGTCTGCAATAAAAATGTTCCCCTTACTATTGCAATACAGCAATCAAATTTAAGTGAAACCTTGAAACACAATTTATATGAACAATAAAATTTAACTATCATAAAGAATTGTGATCACAAGATACGTGGTATATTTCCTTCCTTCATCAAGCACTGGATAATTCAATCAGTGCATGAATTTATTGAAAATTTACATCAATATGAATTTCACCAAAGTCTACGCATATAAAATCCCTGCTTGTTCACAATATGTATTGTAGCTATGACACTGGGGTGCCCACTGAGTTTTGAAACTGGGGGTACAATTGCTTGTTTTTCAATAACTTTGTACCCCTTTATATAGAGTGTCCCTACAATTTTGGGGATACAAATCTTCTACAGGTGGTAAATGGGTGTGCTGATTAGCAAAACTGCCTTGAATTGTCAAAACAGTTACAGAACCTAAACGATTACGGTAGTGCATTAAATTTCATCATTAGGGGCCATTTAATTAGCATACATGTATATAACTCTACAATGTCAGTCTAAGAAATTGCATTATTAAACCTATTGGCATTCAGGCTTTAAGATTGATGCTTAATCCTTTTCTTCATATAGACCTAGTTTGTCTGTTCAGATTCTCCTCTGTTTGCTCAAACAATATTGTAGCTTAGATTCTACTCAGTCTGTACAGCAAAGAAATATCCATTGTTTCATTTACCATTTGAAGTCAATTTTAAAATTCCAGTTTAAATAAATACTCATGAAGTCATAGAGCACACAAATATTTATGAGATAAACAGTAAAAAATAAGATGCTGTCAAGTATATATTTTCTATCTGAAATATTTCAGTGAATGAAAAGATTACTATACCTTTCTTCTGGTGTCAGGTCACTATCTTCTGTCTTATTTTTCTTTCCAGAACTTGATTCATCTTTTCGTTCTAAAAAGCAAAGTAAAGTGTACAAATTTCTCAAAAAAAACCAAAAAAAAAACAGAAAGAGATTACATACATCCATTTATTCCATATTAATGGTTTCAAAATAATATTAGTGCATTAATCTATATATAATCTATAAGACTATATAGAAATAGGAACAATCTTTCAATTTGAACTATTACACAAGACTTTCATAATTCAGGAAACTAAGGACAGAGTATTGAAACAGAAAGGAAAGGGTGTATGTAGTTGATGTATAAGTTGGCACTTGTTATGGAGCTAGCTTTTGTGGCAATGTGGAAAAACTTGCATACCGAGGGTCACAAGTTTGATTTACGCTTGGACAGTAGGATTTTACTTTATAGTTACACAACCACCTCAGACAAAAAAAACTCTTTCATATACATGTGTATCTTCTTAAATGGCTGCATCAGATAGGTCGGAATGTTAATCATAAAATGTCTTACCTAAATCCCACTTCCGTTTTCGCATCAATGGATCAGCTGCAGGTTTTGCTGGCTGCAATTGTTAATATAAAAGCTATCATATGAATACAAGTAGACATAATTTGTGTGGGTTTAACATCCCACTTTTGGGGACTAAGTGCTGCCAAATTATGATACAACACCAAGTCACATTATCCTGACAATTTTTAGCAACTTAAGTAGGATGTGGCCTGAGATCAACCAGAGTCCTTCTGGTCACACAGTGGATGCTAGAACTTGTCAGGGTCTTTTCAGTAAAAACGTGTCTATATTAAAGAAAAATCTTTAAAACATCAGAAGTGGATAACATACCAACAATATTTAAGTCTTTTGAAGATTTTGTCTACTTGGAAAATATACACACTGTAGAATGAATCACAATGTAAATATGGCACGATACCATATCCTATAACATTATCAAATATCCTGACACCAGGCCAACTAGACCTGGAATATCCTAATACTTATAGCATATAGGCCAGGGATTGAACTCATGACCTCCTGCTCCAGAGGCCAACTCACTAACCCCTCAGCCACTGGGGACAGTCCATACAGAATAAAACCTCATCTCAGAAATAATAATGTGTGATAGAGTAATGATATGTGACTGTGTAATAATGTGCAATAATGTGACACTAAATCAGTCTGCATAACTCAAGGCTGCTAAGGATCAAAGGTAATCATCCCAACTGATAAACAGTCAGATAACTGTAAAAGAGTTGAAGTAAGTTTCTTTACCACAGCTTGAAGCTCTCTTCCTCGGAATTTGTAGCCATTCACTTTCTGTATGGCCTCTGCTCTCTCCTCCTCTGATCTGAATGAATAATCAATATACTGTGTTTTATGATCATACTGTTTTTACACATCAAGGTCTTGGCTTCTACTGACTTGTGACTGCTAATTAAGATCCCATTGGTGACTTATTTTTTAGCAAGTGACGAACTATGTTTTCAAAAAGTGTTGAAACTTATGACAGATTTCACAAACTCCGTAAAATTGATTAGATGATAAATTCCTATTAGGGAATAAATTAATAAAATACATGCAATCTAACAATATATTTATACTTTTACATTCTTGGATGATAAACTAAATCTAGGGTTATCTGAAATGTTTAATCCAAAAAGAGTCTTTCAAATCAACTTGGGGAAAAAAAAGTGATGGAGCAAATCATGCCACATGATAAAAGAATTTTTTTTTAAATATGAAATAGATAATAAATATAATTATTTACTATTCACAAACTTGATGATCGTAGTCTTAAATGATCTACAGCTGAAATAGTCCATCTTTAATATCAGCTGTTAATTTTATTATTTTTGAGATGTTTAGTACTCAGTTAAAATGATCTATTTGGTGGCACAACACCATGCTGATATGTCATCTAACAGAAACTCTTTGACTCCCATTCCTTGATTCAACTGCTTGAGATAAGGCACCATTCTTTCATAAAATCCTCAGAAGCTGAAGGGAAAAAGCTTAGCAGTCACATTTATCTATATATATCACTGAACTTGAAGGTGATTAATACCTTGATAAAGCATCTTCACTCATGTGATTCCTAGAACATCATTAACAAGAGTGTTCTTTGGAACACATGTGTCACCTGCTGAAGCATGATGGAAAAAGTGAGGCTGACAGACAGACACATGGCCAGATTGGAGTAAGGTGCCATTTCTTTTGTTTTTTAAAGGGCCATGGCCCCTAATTCTGTTGTTAAAGAATGAAATCTATAGTTCTCTTTTGTTCTGTTAACCATAAGATGGCCCCTTACTCTAATCTGGCTGCGCGTACGAACGGACAGACAGACGCCAGAAAAAGGATCCTATGTGTCATCTCTGCTTACAGCAGGAGACACAAAAACTGTTAATTTGCAGTTGTGCTACACACAATTTCAACAGTGGGTAGGAAGGAAAGTAGGTTTCTTCTTTTAACGTAAGTAAAACTAACTGAAAGACAGGCCATTAAAAAAAATCTGCAAAATTGAGTATGGACATTTTATGTGAGTTGGTGGTACAACAGAAAACCATCAATTATATCTAGTATATTTAGTCTTCACTTTGTGAAATCGATGAATGATAAAGGTCAAATGGGAATAAAATAAAACTCCTGCTGCCTAGCGATCAAAACCTGAAATTGATATTTATAACTGTGAGGCACAAACCTGAAGGTGACAAATACAATGTCTTTCCATTGCTTCATTTTCACAGGTTTCAGTTCAAGTTGTTGAAGCTTCTTCTTGAACTCCTAAAAAAAAGAAACTTTTGTTAGTAGTCAAATCAATGAGTCTTACAGTTTGTCCTACTTTCTCTCCCAATCAAAAGCCTGTATTTGAATAAAAGTTTAACGCATATATTTGACATAAGTTGGACTGGAGTCTTTATGTACAGATACCAGTAATAAGTGACTGTATAGTGTCTATGTGACCAGACTAGAGGTATAACGTTCAAGACCTAAAATTGCCTTAGTCATTTAGTGTGCTGTCGGAAACTGAGAAAATGCAGGCATAGTTTAACAATGATTAAGTGGACCTTTTTTTTTGGGTACAAGGCCTCTCTAGTTTCAGGCCTTTCTGGCTGTAATTCCTGGATACCCAACCAGTGTTTTGATAGTGAACAAAATGCATTGCGTTACAAATGACAAAGAAAGAAAGTAAATTAAAGACAGTCAGTGTTCAATCTAGAGTGTGTCATTGACCCTTTGAAATCTCATATGGCTCATTATAACTCTTGCACAGGGCCCAAAGTGTAAATCATCTTGAATATTGCTTTTTGATACATATGTACAATAATATTGTCAGCTGTGCTCAGATATCATATTGGAGATAATATTGCAGTTATAAAGTTGACCTAGAAGATTTTTTGCTTTCAAGAATTAAACCAGTTACATTTTTTGATAGTAATTTGTCTTACAAATGTATTTGATGTTAAGAAATATTTTGTTTAGAGATTACGATGCAAATTGAAGATAAGCAATAAAGAGTAAGTGCTATAATTAATATGACTGGCCCTCCTTTTCTTAAAATGGCCTCCTTTTTTCAATTCTGTGGGCAAAATGGGACCCCTCTGTGGTCAGTCTAGATTTAACTCTGAAAATGACAGATGGACACAAAAAAACACCTTCAATCATATCATGTATGTATAGTCATTACACAAAAGCAGAAATAATTCATGAAATAATTAAGGAGTGGATGCCTATACATGATCATGTCAACAGGTAGAATGATAGACAGAGAATAAGATTGACACTTTCTTACACAGCCAACAAGCCAATCTAGAAACTTACTCCAAATCCAAAATTCTTTGGTATGTTGGTGATGGAGATTTTGTATATTTCTGACGTAAAGCCTTCCCTCTTTGTGTATGAATACTCATCAGGGACTTCACTTGAAGTTTCAGTCTCATCCTTGCCATCATTTTCTTCACCATCCTTATCAACAGTTGTCTTTTGCACTTTTTCTTCTAGTTTTATGTTACTTTCCTTTTCTGAATGTGCTTCTTTTAAACAATCATTGTTTTCACTTGCTTTTTCATCAATACATTGACTTTTGACCCCTTCGGTTTCATTACTGGCTTCTTTCTCGACAGTTATATCAAGCTCTTTCTCTCCTGGTACATTTTCCATTTTTAAAACAAACCTCTGAAAATGATTTAAGATAAAACAAAATTTCATAAAAAAAAAGTACAATGAAATCAAATATATTACAGCAATTCATAAAATATGCAGGGACAATATAGGAGTGAGATTTTGAGAAATTTGCTCTGTTTGAAATCTGCTGACTGTGAGAAAAAATCCCATTTTAACATGTCATTCAATATACAAAGAATTTAAATCTCTGTAGTGACTCTAAGTGAGCATTCAACAACCCAATTGAGCAGTTTGACCCTACACAACATTGCAATGGGTGCCCGAATAGCACAGTGGTAACACACTTCCCTCCTCACCAATGTGTTCAGAGTGAAATTCATGGTCACGTACGTTAATCTGAGGCAGACCTGCTGTGTTTACCACTACCACCATTCTAGTGAGACTGGCATGTTGGCAGTCACCCATTCAGGCAATGACACTACCTTAGCAATTGCCAAGTTAGGAATGACAAGTACCACATCATACACTAGCTAGTTTATCTTCAATTTTGGCCAAGTCCATCATTTTTTCTTAGACAGAATTATCCTTAAGTATGCTTATGACGAATTACAGTCGTTTCGTCGACCAACCGTTTCGTCGAACTGGTTATATATAGTAAATGAAAAGTCGTTTCGTCGCCCTAAATATTCAGTAGGCGGAAGGTGTGAAATACTTTTATAGGGTCATTCACACCTAATTACTCGCGTAGGTGTAGCTGTATCTAACTGTAGATGTCTTTTGTGAATTATATTCAGGTGCGCATAACCCAGTAAGTGCTGTTTTCAAAATAAGAGGCACAAAACCAATAAAAGTAAAGTCAAGCACTCAAAAAGCTAAATTATGGGACTGTAAAAACAAAGACAAGTTTATAAATAAAATGACGTCGTAGTAAATGAATTAGATACGTTATACAAGTCAAATAATATCAATGATAGTGATATAATGTGATAACAAAAATTGAAAATATATTTCATGACAGTACTAAAAACAGTTTTGCACCACATAATTATAATACAAAACCAAAGAGCATGTTAACGACAATAGATGGCTTAATTCTAAATGTAAAACGGCTAGAAGAGATTATCACTGTGCAAATTATAGATACAAACGTTGTAAAAACAATTGTAATAAAGAGAATTTGAAAATGAAGAGTAAATTGTATAAAAATATGTTAAATAACGAGTTTAAAAGATACCAAATATATATTGCAGATAAACTTAAATAAATCTGCAAAACAAATCCTAAGGAGGTTTGGAAATATTTTAAAGGCAGCAAAACAACTAGTTGTAACGCATCATTAACCACAGGGACTTGCTTGTGGACAGTAGGAGTTTTCTTTTAAAACATACAGAGGTAAGTCCCAGTGCATTAACTAAAATGTAAATTGTGATGAATCAGAAGCTCCTGATACTAACTATAATGCTAATTATGTCGGAGATGATTATACAACAGTGACAACACTATACTAAATAATGAAATTGCTGTAGAAGAAATAGAGCATGCCATTAAAAATCTAAAAAATAATAAAGCTTCTGGTGAAGATAATGTGTTAAATGAATATATAAAACAATCATATCATCTTTTAAAACATGTTATGATGTATATCATAAACTTTTAATATTGTATTTAACAAGGCAATTATTCCAGAAAACTGGGTTATTGGGGTAATAAACCCGAACTATAAGAATAAAGGCGATGTGTCTAATCCAGAAAACTTTCACCCAATAACCCTTCTGAGCTGTTTTGGAAACTTTTTACAACAATCCTAAATAATCGTCTTTTAAAGTTTGTTGAAAAAAAAATGATACGTAAATTTCAGGCAGGATTTAGACCTGGCTAATCAACTATAGATAAAATGTTCGTACTTAATACCATATATGCAAAAAGTTGTGTATGTGTAACATTTATGTTTGAGTATTGATTTACAGATTGATCTGTTTGTAAAAAAATAAATAAAAAATAAAACCATTTTATTATATGGCTGTGAAATATGGGGACATTGAAATAACAATATCTTAGAAAAAGTTCAATTGATTTTTTTTAAAAATGTCTTAAATGTCAAACAGTACTCCAAATTGTATTCTATACGAAGTAACAGGTGTTAGGAGGAATAAACACTTTTTATCACTCAGTTTTTTTTTTTTGGGAGAGGATCATTCGTACATAATTAATCGCTTTTCCACTTTTTTATCACTCATTATTCGGTCTTTGTTGTACTTGATGATGGTGATGACGACGGTATTTGTTTATATGTGCTCTATATCGGGATTATCTGCTGATTATTTAAATGCAAAATACACCTGCATTAAACAACTACCATTAATAATACAAGAGTAATTGGGTGTGAATTAAGTATTTCACACTTTCCGCCTATTGAATATTCAAGGCAACGAAACGACTTTCCACTTACTATACATAATCATTTCGACGAAACGACCATCACCCCTTATGACTATATAATGATATGTAATGTATGTACATTAGCTGCATGAATTTTCAGCCTTCAGAGAATTTTCAAATTATGTAGACAATGACCATTTTGGTTTAGGTTTATTTAAAAATTTAAAAAAAAATTTTTTTCAACAAACACATAATAATTTAATCACTGCAATACTTAATGCATTATTCAATTTCATGAGCAATAAGCTGGTCTAAATAATTAAATACTTCGATCAGTAGAACTGCCATCACCAGTATTTGAATAATTTAATGATTATTTACTTATTTGTTTAATGTCACGCTTTCTTCTTCCGCACCAAGGGCGATAATTCTTACGAACCGGTGTCGAGGTTAGTTTTAACGCTATGGATAGAAGAGAGCAATATAAACACAAAATAGACTCTGTTGAGGCGATAAAACATAAACGGAGGGAGCAAGATGTTTGTACGTATTTTATTATCGATATCTATGTCTAACTACCAAAGGATATGACAGGGGGACTGAAATAGATTAAATACGTATATGAACATTCGCCACCGATGAAGTTCACACTTACTAACGCACATGCTGCATTGATTTCAAAGTATTTCATGACAACGGAGTATGAAATAAATTGCACATTGACAGAACCTTTTATAATGAAAACATGATTATCGTGATAAGAAATAAGATATTAAATACCATCCATATTTCACATAGTATCCTCGAGTACACAGTTCTGACGCACCTAAGAAAAAAACATGGTCTTCTTTAGTTTTAACATAAACAAATAAAATCATTTTCCATTGTATAGAAAAACTAAGTCATTTACTCATGGTCTGACATTGTTTTCAAGTGGTTGAAATCGTTTTTTCAATGAAAAATCACAATTATGTATGTCAGTATAATTCAGTGAGCTGACTTGAGAGTACATTGAAACGACGCATCTGATTGGTTTTTATATTTTATAATTGTAGCATGTAAATAAAAATGGAATTTTCGTGTCAGAAATAATGTACGAGGGAATGTCAGTTGCACAGCTTTTTTATTTCATTGATTCACTAAAAATATGTCAGATGAGAAAAAGAACTTATTGAAAAAGGAGGTATTGCAGGTGTGTTGTATAAAGTACATCAAATAATAGCCCTGCATCAATAACTCGCCACATTTTGGCTTTCTAATGCTAAAAGGGATGTTGACAAACAGAATTTGTAAGAATGATGTCATATGGAATCCATTTAATAAAAAAACGAGGTCAAAACAAAGAAGGCGTCAGAATAGTGATGCGTCGGAATAGAGTACCGTACGATATACTCTCGCTTTGTGATATATATACTTTCGTTGTTGACAGCATATTATATAGGATTTAGTATACTCATCAATTCAGAAGAATTTTTTGAGTACCAGGTCTTTGCACAACTTGTGTCTCGCCCAGACTAGTACAGTTTTTTTTCCTCAAACCATTCCGGTGTGGAACAGGCTACCAGTTAATGCAGCTGAGGCTCCTTCTTTCGGAATTAACCACACACACTACCCACACTACTTAATATTTAATAGTAGAAGCTTTCAAAAGTGTTCTATTACACATTTTATACTTTATTAGGACCAGTTCATGTCATTTTCAACTTTTATATTCATTATTTACCAAATGGATATAATAGGTCGGCGGTGACAGCAGCCCAGTGATCAGGAGAATCAATATTTAATAGTAAAAACTTTGAAAAGTGGTCTATTACACATTTTATACTTTTTTTAGGGCCAGATCTTGTCATTTACAACTTTAATATTAATTACTTAATAATTGGTAATGATGTGTTTTGTTACACTACCATACACTACCCCACACTACTCATTATTTAATAGTTAAAGCTTTTAAAAGTGGTCTATTACACATTTTATACTTTTTTTAGGGCCAGTTTATGTCATTTTCAATGTTAATATTAATTACTCGCTAATAATTGGTAAGATCTGGTCTGGCGGTGACTGCTGCCTGTTGATCGTGAGAATCATGCAGTCGTTTCGTAAGAATAAAAAATCTGCAAACTACCCCACACTTAGTATCTTTCATGAAGGAGCTCTACATCCTATCCTTCTGAGGTCTCATGCCAATTGCTAGTAGACCAAAATGACTGGTAGAATCTGTGTCAGCAGGGTTCTGCACCTTGGTAGCGTCACGCAAGCACGAGTGGTCATACCTTGATGAGTTAGAAAGTGATTTGGTGTAACTTTTTCCTTTTTCAAACTTTTTACACTTTGTGCATTTCTCCAGATCTGCTTTTCTGTGACTTATTCCTTTCTACCTTTTCTTTTATTCTCTTCATTTCCTGTCTGCCTGCCACTGTAGTAGAATCAGTTTTTATGACAGTTCAATGTAGATCACAATAAAGTTGGAATGATTTTTCATTCACAGAATATTAGCTCTCCGCAGTGCACACTAATAATACACTGGGAATTGTGTTCGCAGAAAATGAGATAGATTACACTCGACCTATATATAAAATTGATTAAAAGCTGACATTTTTTCCATTTATGTACAAAAATCATGTAATTATTTCAGAGATGAATATATTTTTAGCTTACCTGATGAACAGAAGTTCCTACTGTTAGCATATTGACTGCATGTGAACTCTCTTCTAACGACAATTGCAGTATTTTAAATTTACTTTGATGCATACATTTTAGTAATCAGTAATGCTTTTAGTTTGAATATTTTACTAAGGTTCCACGCACAACTTCAAACTGGATAAGCAGCAGAAATTATGTAAGAATATACACCACATGAATTTCCTCTGTTGTAGCACTTCGCAAGGAGAAAAGGGACAAATTGATAAGCTCCAAGCGGTTCAGGTTTGCTGAAGATGAGGGAGATGCCAAACCCAACTTCAAGACGGAGGATGTATGTATCTAGTTGAAATATAAATCAGCTAGAGTTTGTTGTTGTTTTTCATCTGTTTTAATAGGTGGTAATTTGCCATAAACCTAATGCCAGAAAGAATATATTTTTTCCAATTTGGTTTAAAAAGTTGCCATTGAACACAGAGAAAAAAATCCTTGTACATGAAGCTTTGTTCTGACCATGATACAAATTTATGCATGTATGATTAAAAACAGAAATTCCATATGAAATTATTCTTGTGAAAATCATCCATGCCATTAAAGACCGTTTTGAAACATTCTTGTATATTTCGTTCTTTGAAGATGTTCATAAGATGCATTAACACGCGACATTTCTGCAAAATAATTATTTTTTCATAATGACACGTATTCATAGACAAATATACATGGTACAAAATATAATTGAAAAATGTGCGCTGTTCATACACACGTGCATGTATTTTTTTTCCCTAATTTCTTTTACACAGAATGATTTTCAACCTAGATAACTAGCTAAGATACATTAGCATAAAAGCTGCCATATTATATATGATATATCATTGCATGATCAACATTACTGGAAACGATCACAGGTTGCTGGTATAAGATATTGTTTTATTTGAATTGATATGAATTACAGCCTTTGTTAAATCACGAAATTGTTCAATTTTGCTTATGTTTGGTTTTGTAGAATTATTGATATGAAATAGTGAAATTTTAGAATATGCCATACTTTAGTAAAACCTTGTACTTTTAAACATTTGTACAGCATTACTTGTATTTTATAAATGAAAATGGACCAGAATAATAATAATAGAAGAAAAATCTTCTTATAAACAGGTACAGAGTGTGCTGAAGAAGCTCCAACATGGCAGTGCCAACAAACTGGAAGATCTTCAAACTCTGAGGAAAGCATGTGCACAGGGGACATTATTCATAGACACTTTTTTCAAGTACATACATATTTTTTTCTTAGATGTATATGAATATGTATTAAAACCAAATCTCACATTCAACTTACCATTTATTTCCTTTCAATTTCTAGGAGCTTTTAAGATAAAATCATTTGAAAACTTTAGAATACATGAATGGTTTGAAGTAAAGACATTCTTCATAAGGGAAATGATTTATGTTTAAAAATATCTGAATAGAGTAGGATCACTCGTTGAGTTAATGCTACATTATATTTGCTTCTTTTAAATTCATTTTAGTTGGAAAGGTAACATTGATCAATCTTTTCAGATTTAGATTTGTTTTTTTAACAAGTCTAAAGGGGTATAAAATAAAGAGGATATCTATCTTTCACCCTTAGTAATGGTTTTAAGTTTTTAATTTTATTTGAAAGTTGATATATATATATATAGTTCACCACCAAAAATGGTTGCAGAGTGGAGAACAGCATGCAGTGCATTGTGGGACTGCTAACAGGAAGTGATGTCGACCTACAACATGAAGCTGCATGGTGCCTGACCAACATATCAGCTGGTCTACATGACCACGCCCTGGCTGTGGCCAAGTCTGCTGCCCCCTACCTCATCACTTACCTCAGCTCTGGCAACTTTAGCCTGCAGGTAAATCCCAGTCCTAACAATGGAATCTGAAACTTAAAACATTAAAAAGTCATCATGCCCCTGCCATTACATGACCGTGATATATAAATTGTTTTGCCAAAGACTATATAATATAAGTAAAGTACCTTACATGCAGGTAGTTGGTTTTACAGTCTTGCTGAATGATTAATGACCATTTCAACCTAAGGTTTGTTGTATTAATTTATTATATGCCTATATCCTGTCTATACTATGCTAAGTGGGGGTTTATACTCAAACAATCACATCTTATCTCATTAACCCTTTCCCTCATAGAGGAAACCATTAAAAGACCTATGCGAACAACATAAAACCAGATCAGCCTGCGAGTAACTCGCAGGCTGATCAGGTTTTATGCTGTTCGCTGCTCCTCAGTGGTCTGGAAATGAGTATTTTGTAATTAAATTTGGTAAGGTTTAACTGTGGTGTTCTGCAGATCAGGCTTTATGTGGTACCTATTGAGTGCGTCAAAATGAGTCTATATGAGGGAAAGGGTTAACTCCAATAATTGAAGTGCATCTTATAGTGCAGCTAAACTTGGAAACAGTTGATATTTTGTGGGGTGGGTGGAATCAAGGTCAAAATCACAGTTGGTACAGATACAGTGTTATCCATTACTACTTACTCCATTATAATGTGAAACCAGTATTGCATGGTTTACACCAGGGACCCCAGTTCATTTATTTCTAACCAGGTATGACAAATATTCAGACAGACCGAGTCTAGAACCAATGACTCCCTTACTGGGTGAATACTCCACAGACTTAGCTACTGAGCGGCTTAATCCAGTCTCTCACCAATAAGGGTTACTTATATCTGTTACATAGTCCCTGGTAAACTTAGAATTGACCCATATTTGTAAATGTTAGGCTATGATTACAACACTATCTTATAGAAGGTGATTTGTGACTAGGTTTGGACGTCCAAAACAATGAAATAATGGAGCTTCACTTTATTTGAGTTTGTGTATTTAATTAAGGTAAAGCATTAATTTTGTAAGAGTGGTAATCAAGTTGATTGATAAGTCTAGTTTCTTTTTCAGTAAGATCAGCTGGCTAGATTTCTTAAAAAAAGGTCAGTGTTTCAATAAATTGATTGATTATGAGCATTTATAATAGTATTGTTTAAGGATTACATATATATACTTTCATTTGCAGGACCAGTGTGCCTGGGCACTAGGGAATATTGCAGGGGATGGTCCTGAATGCAGAAATTTGCTACATGCTCAGGGGATAGTGTCACCGATGGTCAAGCTTCTACAGGTCTGAATATTGAAAACTAAATTTTCCTATTCAGTGTTCAAATGTACATATAATCAGTACAAAAATGCATAAAATGTATGTGTATGGTGTTGAAATGTACATATATACATGGATTACATTTCTGAAATGTTATCAGTTTATAACACCATTTTAACACTCTCTCATCTGAGCACAAATAATCAGTGTTCTGTTGTTTGGAGTCTTGCATGTTGAAGACCATTTTGGGCCATTTCAAGATTGTCGAAGCATTTACAGAGGATCATTTCCCTATTTCAGTCTTCTTCATCAGCCGTTGTGAAATCAGCAGCATTTGCAGTCTCCAATATGGCTAGAGATTCCCCAGACATTGCAAGGTTTAACTTTTAACTTTACTTCTTTAACAATGATTGAAAAGAAAACATTGGCAACATTGTCCAATAGTAGCATACACAAAATCAGTTCAAAAGGTTTTAAATTGACTTCCATTATTGGCAAAAATCTTTCATGACCTTTCCAAGTGCAAAGTCCAATCCAAGAACTTTAAAAAAGTATTTGTGTAAGTTGTAAGAATTTGTTTCACAATAAAAAAAAGAAGAACACTAATGTCAAATGAATGATGTATGAAAATTTCTGTATTGGCACTAATTGTGGTGATCCCATGATCTCTGATATAGGAGGAATCTTGTGTAACCTCAGGAAATCCAAAGGTGTGGCCAAGTACTTTTTCACAACACAAAGTAAGTCAGCCATAGCGAACTGATGGTTAACAGAAGGGCAGGTACAATTTTGCTTAAAAAGGTACTATTTTAGCTCCCTTCCTTGGCACTCGGCATATAAGGGTAGTTCCAGGACTGGTTGCCCCGTTGTCAGGATAATGTGACTGGGTGTGGTATTATGCCACATGTCTACGGCGTGATACTGCAGTGTGGCAGCACTATATCTGTCTCAAGTAGACATTGTCTCCAAATGTTTAAAGCCAACAATTTTGCTACCTGTTCTAACTCCACTAGATACCTGCATTAACTCTACTACTGATGACCTCTACCATTTATAAAGCTGTTTTCTGGTATCCTGAGGTTTACCATGTTAGATGTATGACTGTTACAGGGAGCTGGTAGAGACTGGTGTGATAACGCTGCTGCCTCCATATCTTAATGTCAAGTCTGAACACCGGCCTATCCTGACAGAGGTGTCCTGGATACTGACCTATCTCACTACCACGTATGTATCTCATCCTGCCTCTTGTTTAACCCTTTTCCTCATATAGACTCATTTTGACGCACTCAATAGGTACCACATAAAGCCTGATCTGCAGAACACCACAATTAAACCTTACCAAATTTAATTATAAAGTCCTCATTTCCAGACCACTGAGGAGCAGCGAACAGCATAAAACCTGATCAGCCTGCGAGTTACTCGCAGGCTGATCTGGTTTTATGTTGTTCGCATAGGTCTTTTCATGGTTTCCTCTATGAGGGAAAGTGTTATCTCTTTACTACATACAAATCACCTGGATTGTCATACATTTGACCAAACTGAAGTCAGCTCATGTTTGAAATGTATGTTTTTGTAGCATTTGTGATTAAGCACATTGTGGACTTACTGAGAAACTATTTTAAGTGTGGAAATATGGGATGGAAGAGTTTACAATCAGCCCTTGCAATGAAATGTATGAATTTCACATTCACACTTTTTTTTTTTGGCATCATATTACATACTAAACCATATGCTTAGAGTTAAATTGAACCAATTCCTTCTCTAAGAACATTCACTTCTTCATGCTTGGATATGGTAGGTTCCGTTCCTGGCTAAATACTTGAAAAGGATACTTACATAGCGTCCTTGCTTGGTGTTCAGCATAAAAGGGTACTTCTAACAAGGGTTGGCCATGTTTCTGAAAATTTAACCAGGGGTTTTACCATGCTTATTTTCTTTTGTGTGATATCACATTAAGACAAATTTTTATATCTATTTTTTGTTGATCATATCCTCAAATAATTGAAATACAGTTGAAAGAATATCAAAATCAAGCAAATAAATGTTTCAACTGTTGTTACAGAGGTGAGCATGTTCCAGCTCTTATACAGTCAGAGGTACTGACCTCAGTGGTCAGTGTACTGATCAAACTGGCTGAAGAGGAGACCCATGATGCACAGGTAAGGTGATCGGTCATTATTTGGTTGCCCACTGTAGCTGTTAGTTTACTTCAATTTTATTATTCTACCCTTTAAGGTGGAATGGTGGCTCAGTGGTAACACACTGGACTGCTAATCCATGGGTCGGGGTCCAAATCCTGGTAGAAACTTGGAAAATTTCTGGGACACTTTTCAATGTCCCCCTCCCCTCCTAACTAGAAGCCAAGAGCTGGTTCATCCAGACAGTGGTTCAGGGGCTTTGCGTGTACGGTGCTATACACCAGGTTTGTTAAAGAACCAGGGGGTATATTCAAAACGAGCTAGGGTAGCGCACCCAGATCCTTTGTATCTGCATCTGTCACTGTATGTAGCTGCACCTGTCTAGAGGTGCTAGGGGAGGGCAACCCTGACAGAAAAAGTCCAAAGTCAGAGGTACTGGGCTTTATAGGCATTTCTCTGTCAAAAACCCCAGCACCATGCACAATATGCCTGAACGCAAACGCAAACAACAATATTTCCCCCCCCCCCCCTAGTTGAGGCTATGTAGGTATCACACTTGTTGTACTGTCCCATCACAACCTGTGCTGCTTCACAGAAATATTGTTGTCTTTAAGCTTTTTTTTTCTACGAAGATGACGTCATATCTTCATAAAACTTAGTACACATGTACATGGTGATATGAACTACATGTATTTAATATTGATGCAATTTTATGGCTGGGACCTATATTTCACTGTTGAATGATCATTGTGAAATCAGTAAGTCTGCCTCAGGTTTATTTTTTGTGTTTAAGCTTTTTTTTTCAATGAAGATGACTTCACATCATTATTAAACTTGATACAAATAAACTTCAAGATATAAATTTTAAATATACAAGCCAATATTTGGTTCTTACCAATGTTTGCCAGCGGGGTGTCAATGTCACAAAGGCACATTTCCTAGAGAAGTTAAAATTTGAGGTTCAAGTCTTGATACCATATGTTATATTGGAGTCAATGCTGCTGAGGTCAAATAAACAACATAAAAAAGAGTTGGTGTCTATTGTTTATATATAAAATAAAAAGACATCTTCTTTCCTAGACCATGACACCACTTTTGCGTTGCCTTGGTAACATCTGCAGTGGACCAGATGAAAACTCCATGATGGCCATGGAAAACCCACGTCTGCTGCACATGCTTGGACAGTGTCTAGACTCCAGCATACGCCACATCGTCAAGGAAACATTGTGGGTCTTCTCAAACATAGCGGGTAATAACTTCTCTCTGTAAAGATTTTTATTTTAATTTAAAAAAAATTAAAAAAAACATGAACAAATGTTTGTTTATTCATGAATGGACCTTTCCAATGTTTACCAAAATATGCAAATTGTGTCACTGGATTATCCAATGGCTGTCCAGGGATACCATGTACCAGTGGCTGACTTTATTACACAAATATACAATGTATGTTGTGTTTGTGGGTGACTATTTTGAGTGGTTGACCAAGTGGTGAATGAAAAATAACCCCATACTGGGTACAGACATGGCTTATTTATTTACTCATTTATCTATTTCTTAATGTGATTAATGATTTGCAGTGCTTAGCAGTACTTTTGATTGCAGGAGAACCCAGCATTGCCACAGCTGTTGCATACGGCCCACTCCTAGATAAAGTCACAGAGAAACTCTCAGCAGGGTTTGATATAAAACAAGAGGTACAGTAAGATATGTTTTACAGTTTATATTTTGCAAGATTTCAACATTTCATCATCATACCTATGCTTCAAATTGTGAAGGGATCATGAACCCTGCTCCATCCCAGTCTGTCCTGTTTTTTTCAACAGGATTGAATCTAGAGAAACCTTTTAGGAACAGCAACAAAAGATAGCATGTACATGCTATCAGAAGTTCCATATTGTGTAAAAGGCACAATTCTTTCTCTGAAGTCTTTCAAGAATTATGGACCTGGTCTACCTTGGAAATTTGTACATTTCTTTTTTTATTTTATATTGTCAAGTCAAGACAGTGTAACAAGGGTATGAATCACCTTCTGTGATAGCTCTGTCTAAACCTGTGAAACACTTTGCCCATTATCACCCTGATTGATATATCATATCACAGGCTTTATTTTTAGCACATCTGTTATGAAGAAAAAGTCGAGATATTATGATCACTGGGTCGTTGTTCAGATCCATTACAACACTGTTTTGGGAGTCCTACCTAATATACATTTACATGTATAGACTGTTGTATTCCTAAACTAATGATATCAACCTTGCTGTCATATTGGCATCCCTCATTAGTACTCTTATACAGATTTTTGATTTGATGAATATTGATTTACTGAACTTATAAATTGTAAATAAAACTAAACTAATGATATCAACCTTGCTGTCATATTGGCATCCCTCATTAGTACTCTTATACAGATTTTTGATTTGATGAATATTGATTTACTGAACTTATAAATTGTAATTAAAACTGTTGATTTTTCTTATAAATTATGTATGTGCAGACTGTGTAGAATATGAGCTACACTGTTGTATGAGAAAATGGAGGAGACACTGATTAGAAAACTTCTACATACATCTACATGAGGTAAATGGTCATAATGTAGGGAATTATAATGGAGCTGCACTGTACTTTGTGGTCTCACCCCTGTGATACTTTTCAGGCATTGTATGTTCTGAACAACATAGCGTGTCATGGTCCCGAGGCATGTGACTGCCTGCTGCAACACAAGGTGCTCCATGGAGTGGTTCCCATCCTCAAGTCACATGATATAGAGCTTCTCAACCTGAGTCTCGGCTTCTGTGAGCTGGTTCTCCGTCTGACCGAGGCTGTAAGTTACTTTGCCTCAAAGTCTTCAATATTTAATGTTAAGTAATACTCACATTCTAAAATAAGGTAGGCTCTTTTTCTATCATATTTGTTTTTGAATTCCAAGCCGGATGTCATATTTTTTCTTTTATCTTACTGATTGACAGTTATTGTCAAGAAATGAGATTTAAATAGTTTATCCCTAGAGCAATAATGATAAATTATGTTCTTTTGTTTGTTTTTGTTCGACTATAAAGCACTAAGTGCACAAATTGTTTTATACACTTTGTAGGGCTATGTCTTCAAGTAACAGATAATGAAAACTTGACCATATTTAGGTGTCCTGACATACTTGTAGACCACTCTCTTACTAAGGATTGTTAGTCATTTCATTTGCAAGGTCAAAGCAAGCATCTGTTTCATCTTCTACAATATTGTCCATATTGTGTGTCTTATTTTTCATATTCTTGAGTCAAGGCAGTGTAATGGGGGTATTAATTCAATTTAGTGATAGCTCTAGTTGTACATCAGTTCAATGAAAGAAACTTATTCCTTTTATGTAACAGGGCAGCAACGTGTTTGAGCAGGCAGAGGGTGTGGCCAGATTGGAGGGACTGGAATACCATAGCAACCCGACCATAGCAGCTAAGGCCAACGAGCTTCTGGACTCTTACTTTTTCATGGACAAAGAGGACCAGGTAATGTGTGTGTCCCTTAACCATTGTTAACCATTGTTAACAAAGTTTTCAAGGAAATGAATGGTGTGTTCCAACAGTATATTTACCAATTCTTTGTGGTCTATGCAAAGATCTTATGAAATAAAGTTTTCAATATGGCAGCTTTTGTAGGCAAAATTTATCTTCCATCAGGCAGATATTATCCTGTATAATGATATTGCAGATGATTCATGCATTTATCTGGCATCTGAACACTTACTGCTTACCCTCAAACGGAAATCGCAAAGCTTTCCTGCAATTAATAAATAGTTGTAGAAATATGTTCCAATGCTGAAACCAGTAACCTTTTTGGCCAGGTTTGTTTACCATTTTACCATTGTGACTGTGCTCAAGTACCTTTCCTATCTTGAAACTCCTTTTTGCACTGTAAAGTGTTTCAATGGAATATACAGAAAGTTACTTTGACACTCTGTGCAATGCACTTTAAATATTATATTAGTTTTTACTCCTCAGTACCTTGTTGATCAGGATTTAATATTGTAAGAGCTCATTAGATTGAGTATATCTCATGTATAAGTGAGTGTGGTGTGGGTAGGTGTGGTGGATATTTCAAAGCGTTTTTTTTTTCTCTTGGAAGTTTATAAGCTACTGTTAGTTGCTGTCTATAATCAGGCCTTTATTTATACTAGAAATACTCCTATATGGATGAAATCATTGCATCTTTTATTTCAGGAAGAAATTGGCTGACCCTCACCCATCATTTGTGAAAAAAACACTCAAGACAGTGCTAAGAACTCAAGTCACTGTGTGGTGTCTGCAGGCTGAAGACATTGGCTGGATTCTGACTATTGCACAAGTGACTGTTGTCTGTGGTACTACTGACTGTGTTCATTCTTCAATGTTCTGAAATTCACTGTTATTGATGAACGTAGGGATATTCATTTCGTTGTTATATCCTTGACATTATTTAGCTTTTACCAAATGTTGAAATGTTTGAAATACTGTTGTTATATTTCTGTAAAACTAAAATTTATGGACATATTTTTATTAACTTAAAACAAGTCATTGTTGCAATTTCCTGGTCTAGAAAAGTCCATTAATAACTCTAGGATTTACCTACTTGAAGAGGCCAAATTTTTAAGCAGCTACCCTTATGGTCCCTCAAAATACATTTATCATGTAATTCACCTCATTTAGCAGCCACCTTTGCTAAGAAGCAACTTTCTTTAACCACCTTGACTGGTCACTTAAATCAGGTTTAACTGTAAAGAGTAAAACCTGTGAAGAAAGGTCACTTAAACTGAAGATTTTGATTTTTTTACTCAGCAAAATCTCTCTATGAATCCAGCCACTGACCTTTATTCACAGGTTGGCTGCAATTAGGATTGCTAATACAGGTTAGATTTTGCAAGGATATCAATTACATATTTATACATGTCTATATAATTTACATTATCTCAACTTATCATCTCAAACAGGTTATTAACTTGATTTCAACAAACAACTGGACTATAGGCCTGTGATGTAGGAGTATGGCGACTGATTTTTATTATTTAATCATTTTCCAAATTATTTCCTTATTCAAAAAAATAGAAAGTAAACTAAGAATAAATACAATGAAAAGTTTTTGTGTCACCTGCTGTAAGCAGAGATGACATATAGGGATCACTTTTCCGTTGTCTGTCTGTTACACTTCAGCAGGTGACATGTGTTCCAAAGATCACTCTTGTATATAGTTCAGTCTGTTCTCTCGGATATCTATCTACTGACAAAGAGTAATGCCCATCCTGTTTTTAGCATCATGAGCAACAAGCTTTATATTTGGTAGTTTTCATTTTCTACACACAACTCAAATAACCAGTCTTCAGACTCCTATTGACTGTAAAAAACATAATGGTACCTTGTAATCATCATTCTTGATACCATAATACAAAATTTATTGGGAATAAAAATAATGAAAAACATAATTTGTTTCATCCTTGTTTTATTTTTTTCCATAAAGATAAATATACAACCAACAACTGTGCCCTGGTATAAGAAACGCACAAATGAGACAGAATCAGTAACGACATGCTGTCACGGAACGACAATACAGTTTGTGACTTTTTTTGGAGAGGTCACTATAGAAACATACATTAAGTCTGTCATAAGGATAAAAGATGAGATAGGATTGGGGTAAATTTTTATTGTCTTTAAAGACACTCACTTCTATGAGTTTACTTCCCCACCAAAAAAGAGGGATCTTGAAATACAAAAAGGGTTTTGTTGCAAAGACAGATTTTAAAAAATCTTCCTGGGCTTGTTTCTGGTTATCATATTTTGTTAAGAGAAATTTCAAAGTGGTGTTACAAAGATGAAAATATATTCGGTGTCATAATTATAAATTGAAACCTTTACATATTACACAAGTCTTTTTTTTTTCTATAGACATAACAAAAAGCTCCTTGCTTCAACTATTAACTTTAACAACAGGACAAGGACTTTTCACCAGCCTGATTACCATTGCTCTTAAGGAGCTGTCATCCCTGACCTTATAGTGTCATATTAGCCATAATATAATCTGGCAAAGAGATTATGGTCAAAACCATAGCCCTCAAGTTTGATTGAGATTGCTTAATAAATTTGGATGGAAAAGTGTTTACATATTGGACAATGGATGTACCCTAAACATCCAATGATCCTAAAAGCTCATCCTAACCACAAAGTTGTCAAGTGCACTTAAAGATGGTTAGCAATTTTTTTATTCCAAAGAATTACACAGTCCTACAATTATATTTTCAAATATTTTAAGATTTTTTCTTTTTCCTTTACAAGTACTGTATAAAGTCAATAAAATTAAAAAAAAACAAAAAAAAACTACTAATGACACCAAGCTTTATGAAGTTAATACCCCATATACTAGTAGCTCATTAGAATATACAAATGTAAGCACCTTAAAGTGTCCCTCTTTCAGAAGATTCCCTCAGTAAAACCACCCATAACTTTCATTTTGTTACTAAATACAATACATACTGGTAAATAATGCATAGTTACAATATCACTGATTATATCTGAATATGGAACAAATACCCAGAAAAACCTTAGAAATATAAGAACACAATTTTACATATGAAATAAAAAAAATCATGGTGCAAAATAATGAGATTTAAGACAAAGAAACTGATGCCTATCAAAAAATCTGTATCAAGGGGGAAACATATTTGAAGTACTAGTACATACATATATATTTGAAGTACTAGTACATACATATATATTTGAAGTACTAGTACATACATATATATTTGAAGTACTAGTACATACATATATATTTGAAGTACTAGTACATTTGATTCTGGTGTCAAAAATACCATAAAGATTGATATAAGAAATTCCCAAAAATGAACATTTGAAAATAAATTTTGAATGGAGACAATTTGTTTCTTGCTTTCCATTAGCTTTTTGCAGTCCCTAGCTTAGAATCAGTATTTTGCACCTGAATACCTGCTAGGACTTTATTCATAAACCTAGTTCCAAGATGTACATGTTCTATTATTGTATTACTTTGTCTATTTCTAAATTCTTCGTATAATAAGAAAAAAATGTAACTGTTTACGTGTACATACACTGCGACAAAGAAAATGAAAATGTACAATGATTTTAATTTCTTAGATTACCAACATATGATTGAAAAGAGGTTCCAATTTGTTGCCCTATAAAATCAGATGTAATTTTCTGAGAAATTACTGCTGATGTCAGACTACTTTACTAATGAAACAATGAAAAATAATCTACCTGAAAGTTGTAAATGATACAAATTTCCAGAATATACTGGGAAATATTGTGTACAGTCTCTCACTTATAATAATTTATATAAAACGTTTTTAAAAAAAAAAGCCTTAAACTGAAGTGTATATAGCTACTTTAAGTGGCTGTAAAGGGTTAAAGACATTTAAAAAATACAGTCTTGCAGAGATCATTGTTATGATGAATACTTAACAAAATATCAATAAATTAGACATCAATAAGTAAACATTCTAAAATGATAAAAAAGAATATCAGTGGTTAGGAGCAAAAAAACAAAAAAAAATGAAGATGATTTGAGTTTTTTTTGTAAAAGTTCTGTGTGATTTAAGCCTGTTGGTGAAAATTCTGTTTCGATAAGTTTTACTTCAAGACAATATGAATGATAATGCAGCAGTAGACAGTAACAGAATACATGTGCATACCTGTGTTTACCTAGACAAATCCAGCTATATGATTTTAATACTGTTCACATATATTAATTGTTGAAATGGAATTAGGCTTATTCAACAGTTTGGAAATGGACATCTCAAACACTAGAATTTTTTTTTCTATTGCATATCTGAAACTTTGCAATGAGTTTTCTTCCAAGCCTACTAAAATAGACACTAGCTTTTCAAACCTTGAAAGAAAAGAGAACATGATTTACCCAATTTTGTGTCAATCTTAAAAATACATGTACTAGTAAAATGGAATAAGACTAGTAAATCAATTAAAGGCTAGGTACACCAATGTTTACAGATATATTACAATCAAATCATGAAATTGTCTAGAGGCTACATGAAGGTATGTAATCAATGGTTGGTCTGGCTTACACAACAAAGGCAATACTTTGTGAGCCATAGCCTTTCCAGTGTTAACAGATTGCTCACTGGTTGACCTGGTTCACAAAAAAAAAAGATTTTGTTTGTGAGCAATGGGCCTTTCCATTATTAATAGATGTCCAATGGCTACATTCATGTGGTCAAATTATTAACCTGGTTTACTCAAAAAGCCTGAGACTTTCATTGTGAGGAATGGAAATTTACAATGTTAACCCTTTCCCTCATATAGACTCATTTTAACCCTTTTCTTCATATTGACTCATTTTGATGCACTCAATAGGTATCACATAAAGCCTGATCTGCAGAAAACCACAGTTAAACCTTA
Organism: Solen grandis; assembly: GCA_021229015.1. Lineage (NCBI taxonomy): Eukaryota > Metazoa > Mollusca > Bivalvia > Adapedonta > Solenidae > Solen > Solen grandis. Next base: position 14,574,270 of record CM037795.1, read on the forward strand.
CCAAATTTAATTACAAAATCCTCATTTCCAGACCACTGAGGAGCTGCGAACAGCATAAAACCTGATCAGCCTGCGAGTTACTCGCAGGCTGATCTGGTTTTATGCTGTTCGCATAGGTCTTTTCATGGTGTCCTCTATGAGGGAAAGGGTTAACAGAAGAACTCAAATTGGGTCACAAATTACCGAATAGGTTGTGAAATTACACCTTGGTTTGTCTGATACTGTTTGTAAGCAATAAACCTATCTATAAAAGGAAACTTATTTCCCATCAAAAGGGGGTAAGGCTAAGTTTCACTGGAAAGTTAATTATTATTAAATAATAAACAATCTAAAAATTGCAAAAAAATACACCATGGATGTTCTAGGCAACTTATTTTCATTATCAAAAAGGATAAACAAAACTTAAAAACATTAAACATGTAAAAGATCAAAATATCACACAATTTTCACTCTTAAGCCTGTCAACTCTATCTAAATAACATCTGTAACTTTGATACAATATGAATTGCATATAATCAAAGGCTTTTTCTAAAATAACAAAACAATCAAAGAAGCCATTCTTATCTGTTTTATTTATCAGTATGATTTATGTAGTTGTGATTTTACTTTCCAGAAATTATTCAAGTAGACCTTAGCTTTTGATTCAATACTGTTCTATATGTATGTGATTTGTACTGTTATAATGTTTTATTAATAAATATGCTTAAACTAAGCAGTTACTATAAACAATAAATCTGTGTATAAGAAGTTATCTAGTAACACCCCTGTTGAAATAAACAGTTGTATGAATTTTGACATTTTTCACACAAAATGTGAGACATGACAGTTGGTTTATTTCCATATTAAAGGCAATTTTATTTTTTATCATTAGGGAAAATGATTTTGCATGGAATATTGTCGTTTTAGGCTTTAACACCAAAACTTCTAATTTTCTCAAGTGAAATCAATTATCGCAGTATTAGCAAGGCCCATTGTGGATGCATCTTATATATGAAATAATAAATGTCATGATAAATATACCCCCAAAAAATACCTCCCTATATACATCAAACTATGAACTTAACTAATGAATATGGAATACATATAACCCTCATTGAATATATAACTTTAAAAAAAATAAGTGTTACAATGACTTCCAAATAAAGATAAAAATTTAAAAAAAAAAAAAAATGTACACATTCATTTATACCAAATAAATGGTATATGTGGGACTGAAGATCATAAATATAAACAAAACAAAGTTAAAATGAAATGTAAAATGTTTATACTATAACTTTCAAAATGAATGTAGATCTACTTCTTTTTTTATAATGAGAATACAAGTATAGCATGGTTTATACTATGGAGCTCAAGAGATTCACTTGCCTACATTGTGACTTAACTACAGCACGGTCCAGTAGAACTCAGTACTCCAGTGCAATATAACCAAGATATTAAGGATTTGCCTTGTACACCATGATTCTCGTACAGCCAGTAAACACGAAAACCAATGTTCATATGATGGCACAGATAGGAAGAGAAAGAATCAGAGAGATAAAGAGATAGACTGAGGAAAAAGAGAGAAAATATTTTGGCAAATTATCATCAAATAACAAAGGAGCACAATGATCTATCAGACAAAGATCAACTCGTATACATAATATACAAAATTATGTACATGGTTATTTCAAAGAAGAAGGCCCTAAATATTGAAACAAGTTAATATCATTCTCTGGTACTCAAACTCATAATTAAAAACTTCAAGGAATGAGAGAGAAAATGCAGTTTGTCCAAACCAAAATACATGTATATGAAATGTATGTGACATAGCTTTGCCACACAGGCATGATAGCCCCTTCTTCTTTTACCTCATAGAAGTTTCGATGTTTTGGCATATAGCCCGGACCTTTCCCAGACAGCTTCTAGAGATTCTGATCAGGGTCTTATTAGTCTGCTCATACATTTTGTAGCTCAGATTATACAGAGTTTAAACAGCCAAGAAAAATCCATGGTTTCACAGCATTCATGTTCAGTTAATCAATATTCATCAAGTCATCAAATTAGTATCTGAATATTCATGAGGTGAAGAGTTAAGTAAGAATCTCCCCTTTAATATCAGGCTTGTGTGGCTTGGGGAATTTTAACATTTGAAATGACAAATTAGATATCTACAGTTTTAAAAACAGTGGTATTTCTACATGTTACAAAGCTTAACAATGGGCCTTTGATATAATTCAAGTTTAGCCCAATGCTCAAAAACATAAAAGCACCATGGATAAGTAAAAATTAAATATCACTAACATAAAATCACAGACTGAGACTTAAAAAGACTGGGAAAGAAAACTGGATATGGTTTGCACATTATATTATACAAATATAAATGTGACATTAACCCTTTCCCTCATATAGACTCATTGTGACACACTCAATAGGTACCACATAAAGCCTGATCTGCAGAAAACCACAGTTAAACCTTATCAAATTTAATTACAAAATCCTCATTTCCAGACCACTGAGGAGCAGCGAACAGCATAAAACCTGATCAGCCTGCGAGTAACTCTGGTGATCTGGTTTTATGTTGTTCGCATAGGTCTTTTCATGGTGTCCTCTATGAGGGAAAGGGTTAATAAATGTTTTTTGCTCTTTCTCAATATCTACTTAAAATCAGAAACATTTAGTATGAGGAAGTCTGGCCCACATTCAAAACATCACTTCCAGCTGGTATCAGCATGTGCTGATCAATTGTAAAAAAAAATCAATTTCATCTGTGGTCTGTTTTATGCATGACAGCTTATTATGATAAAAAAAAATGTTACATTACTTCCAATCTTCAAATGACTTCTTTGAGGAGTTTGGGTGCTAACATTGTTGACGATCATTCATTTAGCATTTTCATGCCAAGGCAAATCTTGATATAATAGTTTCAATTTTCTTCCAATAAAAAAATAATACTCTATTTGAAATGAAATACCAGCCAATATGTTGGAATACTCAACATGGTTAAGGATTTAAGGAGACTCTAACAAGAAACATGAAATGGCTAAAGGATGCAGGCAGTGTGAATAGTTTTCATTTTAGGAAAAAGTAAGCAATTATGATTCATCTATTGGTAACAGTATTGCAGAATAAAACATAAGAATGATATAAAATGCACGATACTCAAAACAAATCAGATGAAAATGAACAATATACAAACATCGCAACAATGAATAAAAACAAAACTTAATATTCAAATACTGTCATCATGGATACCCAGTGTAATCTCCTTTTCATTTTATTTTCTTAACCACAACATTTACCTTACATTATTAATGATATACAGTAAGCTGCAGCGTTGGATACCCACGATTGCCTATTACATCAGCCATGGGATACTTGGCTAGCACTTTATTATGATAAGGATATTCATAAGAGGTACGTCGAACTGCCAAAATGCTGCTTACACAAATGAGTACATATCAGTTGGAAATCTAAAATCTGTAAGTCAGCAAAGGTTTGTCTAAGTGCCATAAGTATGAGAGTTTCTATTGGTCCAAAAAATCCCAACTACATGTACCTAGTGGGGCTGTGAATAGTGGTGTGGCTGTTCAAATAATAACGAGCAAATGTTAACTAAAAATCCCACAGGCGATGTATGGAGTAACAGAATGAATGCTCATGGATTTCTGACGCTGAGTAAGCTTGTGACAAATTGAGAGCTGAGTATCAAAGCATCATGCATAATTTGAAGTACTTTGCCTGACCCTGTGCAGAAAAAACACACACTGGAAACAGTAAAACATGCTGTGTATCCCAAGCTTGGGATTATCTGAGCTTTTCACTTTTCCAAATCTGTCAATGAATTACCGGTATCACAATTTTAATACACTCTATCTACCACAGGCCTTATACTGTACTACACAGGGTCCTACACAACAGAAACCATAATAACACACTATAGAAGTTTTAAACTCCTTAATACAATAACTGTGCAATAATCAGACAACTATTGAGGGAAAATGCAAGGCATGGATAATTGCAAGACTAAAGAGTCTAATTCATCAAAAGCTTGTCATTTTTCCCTTTAGTTTTTCTAGTGTTAACCTAATACATGTACTTCACGCCAAGATCTGGAAGGGACTTCAAATTAGGTACAATGCTTGGAAAATTGCTCCTTGGATTGCCACATTTTTACTGCGAATATTACTGTTATACTTCTTTATACAATTAACAAATGTCTAGACAAAACATCGTCCCCGTTAATACAATATCATTCATAGGATGCCATTTTTAAAGAGAAATATGTACAAAAGAATAAGTCAGAAATCATTCCTGTTGCTTGCTGCCTAACTCTGGTATTTTTGAGATTTATCAGTCATGAGATTTACATTTCTGTATTACTGAGGCTAACTTTTTTTAAGTCTAGAGCTATCACTGAAATCTATTAAACCCCAGCAATGCCCTCTATATGCAAATGTTATACTGTTCTGGGACAGTTCAACCAAAGGCAGAATGAACAGGGCAAAG
>CM037795.1:14578854-14628854 GCA_021229015.1 Solen grandis
CGTTTCCATACGACCACGGAGCCCTTGACATTTTAAGTTTTCCTAAAATATGCACATCAATTGTGAGTTAAAGTGAATAAAATATGAAAGTAGGGAAAGGATACCTCAACCTGAGGTCCTCTATTCGTAACTATTTGACTTTAATTGTATGGCTGATATGTTCCGAATGCCCCATCCGAGTTATGTCGGCATTTTCCAATAAAAGTTTCCGTGTTCACATATGGCATTCAGAATCACTCGCCCATTTCCTATGGAGGCTATTCGTTGCCAAAAATCCAGCCTTGTTGATCTAAGTTGAACAGTTTATTTTCCGACAAAATACACAATTCATATGAATTTCTTACTATTTAAACTCCAGAGATACATTCTTGGACTGAATTTGCCGATGCAACATTGTAAATACGTATTTCAACAAAATGCATTTTAATAAACTACAAAACGCCTTCTTACTTTAACGCTCGCAAGTTTACATTGTCCGACCATCATGATTCGGCTCAGCTTAATCCAGGTTTACACGTTTGCAATGTTGATAAATAAGCTCCGCCCATTTCCCCGCCCACTACATCATCGTAAATAAACGTAATTGTCCGCTCACTTTCGGTATTTTCCGACAACGACTGGCAAATCTCCACGCAGTTATCCCCCATGTACGAATAAGAGAGTAATCCCTGTGTTGCAGCGTGTAGGTCTACACATTCAAGGTAAATGCATTATGATAATTAAACAGTATCACCATTATTTACTAAGCATCACGTGTTTCAGTTGCATGAGTGCCATTGTATGCAGGTATTGAATCAAGATCGGAAGGTATAAAAAGATTAGTTTTTGAAACGTACCCCACCTACATTGTAAAGCCAGCAATATAAGGGCAGCATGGCGAAAATCTATATTTAGATTTTTATATCCCTGACCAGGATTTTAACTTTGATGTTTTTTTAGTCGAGCCACCAAAGCCACACGATATGAGAACCAACTTCACCACAATTGATCTTTTTTCAAAATTTAATATCTACCCACTGCCATTACTGGTGTTGTGAATTCGCGCTCAATGCCACTTTCATAAAAAAAAAATTGATTTTTATACCCCCCGCACAACAAAGTTGTAAGGGGGGTATGCTGGATTCAACTTGTCCGTCTGGCTGGCCGTCCGGCCGTCTGTCGTTTTTTTTTGTCCAGGCTGTTACTCAAAAAGTATAAAAGGCACCAAGATGAAACTTCATATGTGGATAGATCTCATTGAGGTGGAGTGCAGTGACCAAGAACCATAACTCTCTGTCGTGTAATTTTGTTATTGCCCTTTGTAAATGTTCATACTTATTTTTTGTCCGGGCCGTAACTCAAAAAGTATAAAAGGCATCAAGATGAAACTTCATAAGTAGATAGATCTCATTGAGGGGGCATGCAGTGACCAAGAACCATAACTCTCTGTTGCATAATTTTGGAGTTATTGTCCTTTGTAAATTTTCTACTTAATTTTTGTTGGGGCCATAACTAAAAAGTATAAAAGATATCAAGATGAAATTTCATATTTGGATGGATCTCATTGAGGGGGCATGCAGTGACCATGAACCATAACTCTCTGTTGTGTAATTTTGGAGTTACTGTCCTTTATAAATTTCATATTTCATTTTTGTCTGGGCCGTAACTCAAAAAGTTTAAAAGATATCAAGATGAAACTTCATATGTGGATAGATCTCATTGAGGGGGCGTGCAGTGACCATGAACCATAACTCTTTGTTGTGTAATTTTGGAGTTTTTGTCCTTTGTAAATATTCAATCTTAATTTTTGTCCGGGCCATAACTCAAAAAGTATAAAAGGCATCAAGATGAAACTTTAAACAAGAACTGTAAACTTCATTCCTGTGACAAAGCGACATGCAGGGGTTATTTGCGCCATTACAATGGCAGTTCTAGTTTTATTCACAATTTTCACAAACAGAGCTGAGGTGTACCGGACTCAATTTTTTGAATAACAATTCAAGAACACATCCAAAATTAAGGTGCCTTAAGTAGTCAATATTGACTATTGGCAGTATAAAGTTAAGTTGAAGTATTAAATTATGTTTTTAATCAGGAGATGTTCTATAAAGATATAAGATATCTCCTGCTTTAATAAAGATTGATCCTTTATTTGTAACCTAGTATATTAATGTTTTAAATGCAAGAAAAATGTCTGACTTCCAATATTATTTTAAATCTCTGTGTTTGTTCATATACATACCTGCAGATTGATTAATTTCTTTAAGATAATACACAAAAGTTACATGCCCCACATCTTTTTATCTTTCAGTATTCTACATGGCAAATTTAAATAGGGTGGCAGACCTTCTTAAAGAAGCAGTTAATGTCTTGTCAACTGCTAGCCCCAGTACAAGTACTGGTACTACTACAAGTAATACTGCCACAGACAATACAGCATCATTGAGGAACATATTTGCTCCATACAGACGAGCAAGAGGTGGTTATAGATCCATCCCTCAAGCAACCTACACACCAAAAACTACTTGGACACATAAATTTTGTTGTTTGGCCAGCCCTCATCAGGTAAGAATAGAAAGATGAATATTATTTTATCAAAAGATAATTTCCACATAATATAGGAAAAATGTTTATAAAATGATTTCATTATACTTATAGTTTGTATTGCAGTGATATATATGAATCAGTTCAGTTAATGCAGCACTTTTGGCAAAACCGTTCATTTAATCCATTTAAATGAGACAATCCAGTCCATTAATATACACATATTTCTAGTGGTGAATCCACCATTTCATCAGCATTAGGAGTCTATAATGACTCAGCATTTCACACATCATGCTAAAATGTTTGCCTTTTAAAACCTCACCTGACTTAATTCGGGCGGGGGGGGGGGGGGGGGGGGGGGTGCAAAGGGCATGGGTAGGTCAAAAGAATCCCTTTTCCCAATGCATATACCAAAAGATTCTCCTAAAGATCTTTTTTACCACTAAAGTTGTTAATTTGAAACTTTAAATACATATGTAAGCCACAAGCCAACACTTTTTGCAAAATATTTTATAAATTCCCTGATAATGTAACAAAAGGGTAAATTTATGTATATCTTTTATTCAATTTTATAAGAAAAACAGAAATTGTGGAATAACTACATTTAAAAAAGGTTATTTTTCAGGAAACAGTACCAGACAAGGCAGCCAAAAAACTACTAACAGATGCAGGGCTTGGAGAGAAAAAACTGACATTGGCCAAAAAAAAAGATTCAGAATATTTGAGGGAAGCATTATATGAAAAGTACCCCAAACTCAGGGATGGAGGTGGGTATGAACTACTGAGATCAAATGCACGGATTTCATTGGAGAAAATCAGCATGCCATCCTCAGGCTACAATACATTCTTTTTGGCTGATGAAAGTGGACTTGGGGGTGCTATATGTTACATAAGACCAATCCAAGAAAGTCTCTCCATGGAGCCTGTTGTGAATGTTGAGGTAAGCTTTCTAAATTATTGCCATCATTTTTATAGTTAATTTATATTAGGTTGTTTAGTCCTTGTTAGGTAACCTGAGCTTATGCTAAAGATGAGCTATTTCTTTCACCCTGTGTCTGGCATGCTTCCTCCAAATTTTACTTCAAATGACAAGGATATCTCTAAAACTCCAATGAAATTTTCAGCCCAACATAAGCGTTTTAAAACACCCTTCTGCATTTTTTACACTGAATTTCACAGAAATATAACATTTTAATAAATAATACTTCTGCTTAATTGGATAAAATGGATGGTAAACTCAAATAGTCAAGTCAAGTCAAGCCAGAGCCAAAATAGTATTTTATCAATATCTGGGTTCAAATGACTTCTTGCCATCTGCTTTCACATTTTCCTTCAAATCTTTAACTTTTTTATGTTTTGGGAAATAAGTGATTTTGCATTTTCTCACTTTTTTAAAGCCATTGGGCACTGGTATAGTACCCATTTCTTCAATATCCAGTGGGCATTTTGAAGCCAATATGTTTCATGCTGGCAAATTAAAATATTTTACTTGATAATGACCTGTATCTCCACATTTTGTAGCCTACAGAAGACTGCATCAAAGAGCTTTGTAAAGGATGTGGACAAAACATACCAGTTGTGTCTTTGAGAGACCACGTGGCAGTATGCTATGAGGTAAAAATATTGAATTTGTACAGTATGCTGTAATAGCAAACCAACATAAAAAATGTACTCAATGTTTTATTGGCATGATATTTGAAATACAAAATGTAAAGTGTGTGCCTTAAGAAATTTTTACAACTTTTTTTGAAAATGTTAAACTTTTAAACAAATTTTTTTTTTGACATGGTATTTCCAATGAATGAAAAGCTTAGTATCCCAACAGGTTATTGAAGAAAAAACATCCACCTTCGTGGCAGAGTGGTTAAAGTCACTAGCTTGTTAACCACTGTAACTTATCACTGAATGAGAGCCAGCTTCCGACCGGGTTCATGTTTTAGAGAGTTGGTAGTTCTTATGGAGGCTAGGGTCTGTCACTGGTTCTTCCTAGGAGCATTGGTTACATAACAACCTTCATAAGTGAAATAATGTTGAAGGGTGTTCAAACAAAGCCAAACTAAATGAACAAAAAAGTACAGACACTATTTTTTATACCCCTCAAAATGAAGTTTGGGGTGGGGAGTTACATTGGAGTCACCCTGTTGGTCTGTTGGGTGGTCTGTCCGCACTAAACATCCATTTTTGTGGCGCGAACTACTACATTTCTGAAGGGATTTTGATCAAACTTGCTAGGAGTTATCAGCATAGAGTATTATTGTGCATGACATGTTCTTTATGTGCTTCCTTAAGCATATGGCAGAGTTATGTGTCTTTGAACAATAACTATGTGGTATGTGGGGGGGGGGATATTAAATTATCAACTTTATTGATATCTCTTATGACAGGATTCTGATGAAGACATTAATGTACAGCTGTGCAAAAAGCGGAAGAAGGACAGACCAATATGTGACTATGCTTGTGTAAGTATGTCAAATCAAATACAAGTCAATAATCTGTTAATGTGTATATTTGTATCATTAGTTAGTGGAAACAGTTCTGGGTTAACAACTTCATGTAGTATTCATATGTCTTGGTTAAATTGTTCCTTGTCAAGATTTAATTTTGGGAAACATTAGTTTTGAGGGGGGGTGGGGGGGTATAGGAATCACCCTGTCCGTCTGTCTGTCTGTCCATGTACCTTGTAAGCGCAACTCCTCCTAAACTGTTAAACTGTTTGATGGATTTGGCTCAGACTTTACACAATGATAGCATATGATATGTAGATGTGCATGAAGCAAGGAATTTTTTATTCAAGAGTCGAAAGGGGAGATAATCCATTTTTTAATTTGACAACCTAAAGGGGAGATAATCCATTTTTAGCACTTGGCATTTGGCGGGGTGGGGGGGGGGGGTATCCCATAGTGAGTTTACTCACAGTTCTAGTTTCTTATGTTTCCCATTAGGCACAAATCAAATTCGAGCCCCTTGTTTTACCATCCTTATCAAAACAAAGCGTGGAAGTCTGTTTAGATAGTGACGTCTTATTTGTCTATTCAAATACACCTCTCCTTTGCTATTTGTGATTTTTGATTTTTTTTTTAAATATTTAATTTACAGGTCTTCTAAGTTGGCGTCACTTCGGTCTGACTTCGGAAATGCTTGCATTTGAATGTTTGTAAACAAAGCTGCTAAATTGTCATCCACCTCTCCTTTGCTATTTGTGATTTTAGATGTTTTTGAGACTTAATATGGCTTTAAGCATAATCACTTGAGAAGATTTAAAACATAGCTAAATACATTTTCATCATACCATGCTTAAGTATTTGGTTGTTGTCAGTCTATTTCTTATATGTGATATATTTTTATTAGCAGAGATCAGGAATTTCCAGTATAGATAATGACAAAGAAAGCCAGATGAAGTTAAAGTAAATGTTCCTACTTTGTTTAATGGAAAGTTAAATGTTGCTTATCATTTAGGTTCATTGCATGTTTGTTTGCTCAACAGTTAAATGTTGCTTATCATTTAGGTAACTTTGCATGTTGGCACTAACAGTATTCATTATCAATGAATACTAAAATTTAAATTGATTTAAAACTAAGCGATGTTAGTTTCCTGCAAGTTTCCAATTAGGCCTTTGTTTCAGGAGTGTTAATGCCTTTCACAGCTTATAGTTAAAGTTATAATAGTGTTCAAAATTTTCATCATTTATTATAAAAAAAACAACAACAAAAAAACAGTCATCCAGTTGCATTAAGTAGGTTTTGAAAGCACCAGTGACAAATGAATATCTCAATATTAACAAAAGTACATATAGTTCTCTGAAAAGCAAATTCACAAAAAGATTTTTATGCTGGTGAGGAAAAAAAAGATATTATATTTTGCACTAGATTTCATTTATGCATTAAAAAGTAAATTTCATACTCAAAACATTCTTGCAATTATCCTAGTTATCTGTGACCATTCCTACCATGTAGAAATGCAGGTTCAATGTCCGTTTACACAAACTATGGCCTTGCGGTCAAAATTGGTCCCGCCCCAGTGGTCACTAATTTTACATAGAGTTATAAAAGAAAATCTTTTCATCAAAAACCATTAGGCCTACAGCTTAGATATTTGGTATGTAGCTTCATCTTATGGACCCTTACCAAGATTGTTCAAATTATGGCCCTGGGGTCAAAATTGGCCTTGCAACGGGAGTCACTTATTTTACATAGAGTTATATAAGAAAAACCTTCAAAAATCTTCTTGTCAGAAACCATAAAGCCTGGAGCTGAGATAATTGAGTAGTAGTATTTCCTAGTGGACTTCTGCAAAAGTTGTTAAAATAATTGTTGATATCATCAGAAATGGGGCCCCTAGGGGTTGGCTAATTTACAAACAGTTGAATAGGGAAAAAAAAATAAAAATCTTCTTGCAAGAAACAACAAGGGCTGTAGCTTAGATATTAAGTTTGTAGCATTGCCTTGTTGACCTCTTCCAAGATGGCTCAAATGAAGGACCTGTGATCAAAAAGGTCCCTGCCCCATGGGTCATTTTTGTCATATACTGGAGATATATGTCATAAGAATTATGATGATACATAACATATTACATATAACTTGAGCATACAATGAGAGCAATGCTTCTCAGGTGAGTGATTTAGGGCAACCATGGCCCTCTTGTTTCTGAACACTATTATAATGTTTAAGCTATAATGTTACAGCAAGTTAATTCTTTTTTGAAGTTCATCCTTCACAGATGGTGATATACTTCGCTGTGTATGATTTTCTTCTCATCTTATTTTCCTTCCATATTTAGCTTACATTTCCTATATTTTTTAAAGGAAGCATAGTGTAATGTATGTTAGAAGTTGTAAATTGTTTAAAACACAAGACAAATCTTAATTTTCAATATTGCCAGTCTGTGAATGAGCTACTTCTTTGTTATTTATGTAGTTGTTTTGTTTTATCATTAAGTGCAAATTTGGACCTATTTTGTTCGGTTCTGGGTCCATTCGCCCTAATTCCCTTTCGCCCTTTACCTTTTTGACAGAATTTACTTTTTCCTTATACACGTTTACCCAGAAAGGGGTCCATTCGCCCTAAAATATGGGTCCTTTAGCCCTTGTATTGTTTAGTAAGATCAGAATGGTAGAATATATGTTTGCTTATTTTGTTTTTTTGGTTTATTTATTTAATGTATATAATTAAATATTATATTTATATGTATTATAATATAATGATCAAACGGACTACTTACAATAACAATTTACATTTAAACTGATTAAATTATTACTTTTATAAACAATTTTTTCTATAATTGGGTCAGTATGTGTTAGCACCATAGATCTTTTGATATGATTTAATATGATCAAACTTCTTCAAACTTTGAAAAAAAAATCTGTGTAATTTGGTTACAAATTGTAATTTATCACACACCCCTTTAACGTGTGTCAATTGCAATTAATTATAGTTTATAATTGGTGTCTTCCCAACTGTCCCACTTTTATATAAAACAGTAAAAATCAAGGTGGGACAGTTGGGAATCATGCTTAATTGGATAACAATAGACTGTCATGGATGAGTGACTATAGTCTTTACCTAAATGGATGGAATATTTCAGTGCAATTATTTGTCTTATTGTCTTATATTATTAAGAGCAATTTGCAATAGTATTTATGGTTAGTAATATATTGCATATGCTATTAGCAAAATTATTTATAATAAGTATTTATAATACTTATTATGTTTTAGGATGTTGTCAGTATTCTCTCTCTCTCTCTCTGAAATGAAGAAAACAAACTCTTTATGTTTTCATATATTTATTATTTTTATTTCATGTGTCATGAACAAATCAAATAAAGACAGGGCTATATTCGGATGTGGTACAATTTATTGTATTTTGTTTTAATTTGAAAACAAGCATTTCATTTAAACAACTGTGACATTCCACCCTACTGATCTGTTCTATACAGAGTTACTCGTCAAACCGAATCAAATGCGATGCACAATCGGCATACTCCATCACAGTGATTTCTTCAGCCATGTACTTGTGTTTCAGGGCAGACAGTCTCTGTTCAAGTTGTCGGTATTTCCTCCTCTTCTTTTCTCTCACTCCTCCGGCACTGTGCTGAAGAATTTTGATAGCATTGGCAGCTTCAATCCTTTGTATTGTTTCCAAGAACTTGTAAATGTTCGGATGTGACTGTCTCATACTTTTCTTTAGTTTGTTGTGCCAGCCTTCCAAGTTGTTTGTTGTTCTTGGTCCTTCTGTCTCGAAATGGTTCCAGTTGTCCTTGTCTCCCTCAACCCAATGTTCAGTGACATAGTCTGTGAACCTTGAAACATCCACTGGAATCTCTGCATTTTCAGCATCCGTCAGTGCGACAAACCACACATCTTCAACATGTTGTATGGGGACTAGAGGCAGAACTGCAGCTCTTCTTCCTAGTTTCTTAAAGTCCTCATTCTCAGAATACAGTCCAACTAAGCCAAGCTTCTGTATCTTCCGCCAAACACACTGTGTGTAATGAAAAAAACACCCTTTCACATTCACATTTGGAAACACTCTGCGAGCTGCCTGCTTGGTTGCTGCCTCAAAGTCTATCAGGAGTGTGTCTGGTCCCAGTTCCATTCCTATTTCCCTGCATTTCTGTTGAAGATGTTGAAAAAGTCTGCAGTAAATCCTTTCACTTTTTCCAGGCAGAAGGGCAAACACTAACGGATACATGTGTCCATCAATATATCCATGGAGTGTGTAGACCTGGCTGAATATGTCTGGGCACACATAAAATGTTCCGTCTCCATATATGGTTGGGTTCTGTGCCAGATGCTGGAGATTTGTTCTTGTAGCAAAAATCAGCATCCTGTTGTCATTCTCTGCCTCATCAACCAGTAGGAACTGCTCACCAGTGTGCGTTTCAGTCCATTTTCCATCCAAATCTATGTCACTCCTGGACTTTGGTATCCCCGGTCTCAATGCACCTCTTTCCCTGTATAGAGATGACTTGGTGGAGGGGAAGGTTGGTAATCCTTTGCAGACTTGTTCTGCATCTTCGTCCCATTCTCTGTCTCTCAGACTGGATATGACTTCTTCATATATTGACGGAATCGGCGTGGTTTCTTCGCGTGCCCTCTTTCGCATGAGTTGATTTATTTCATGGCGCTTCAGTTCCATGTGTTCGGCTGCATGATTATGGGTATTGGTCACAGAAACTGGAATGTTGTCAGCTGTTGTGATTTTAGCAGAACAGGTTCGGACATGACAGACCCAGTACACCCTTGTTGGTTTTCGGTTTTTGACCTGGTATCTGAATCCATTGTAAACCAGACTATCACCACCACGTTGGTTCTTGACAAACTGCACACTCACTTGTGCATTTGCCATTTTAGCTTATAATTTCAGACGATGTTACTTAGTGAAATTTTACTATCAAATGAAGACATTTACATCAGAATGTAAATATATTGTATCTGATACAGTTCAGTTCATTAATGAGATATCACAGTTTGAAAGTCACAATAAATTGATAACCAAAAATGTTAATTACTTCAAATCAAATTGTTTACCTTAAGTAGTAAACTGCTAGATCAAAGGACTTGTTTGTATTTCTTAATCCAATCACTTAGCAATATATACAGGATAAATGGACTTTAGTTGGACCAATCAATTAACACAATTTAAAGAAAAAAGTAGCAGAGGTGATAATTATCTTAATAAGTTCAAATTATTTTTTATCTTTATCAATTCACATAAGCTTTAAAGCCAGAGATCAAAGGAATGCATGTTTACACTATAAATTACAATTAATTTAGTAACCCTAATTAATGGACCTTAATAAACACATTTTAGAAAGAAATAATACAATATAACTAAAACATGAAATTTTACCTCTTAAAATACAAAATCAAAAAAAAAATCAGAAACAAAATCAGATAATACAACTTCAATTCATTTTAATGTGTTGTAGTTTGAAATAGATTATAATCCCTTATCAAAACACACCCAGCAAGGTGCTAAAAATCTTGAGTGGGACAGTTGGGAAACAAAATATCAAAAAGTGGGACAGTTGGGCATAAACCTTATAATTGTAAGTTAATCCTAAGTGGCACGTTTTCGCACCAGCATTCATGCCTACCACACAGGCTTTTTTCATAATAGATGTCACCTTTTAAATGGTGTACACTATGCTTTGTTAACAAAAAAGATTAAGTGCATGTTTAACATTCTTTAAGATATAAAAAAATCACGCAATTTAGTACCTATTGGAATACATATTTTATTATTCATTTGAAAAAAAGAAAAATACATTAGGGCTAATGGACCCATCATGTGGGGCGAATGAACCTACATTGTGGGGCTAAAAGACTTGGGTGAAACGATTTTGGCAAAAGTGTACTTTAAGGGCAAATGAACCAGATACCATTTTATTCAAACTTAGTAACTGGTTTACCACTGTTGATTTGTGGTCAGCTGTGAGTTCAAAAATCATGGCAACATTAATGCCAGAAGCATGTCAGATGAATCATTAGTGTATGTTCCTAAATAACAGGTTTATCTTCAATCAACAAGTAAAGAATGGTTGACATAATCTGTTCAAGTTTGGTATAGGTTTTAAACTCAGCTTTATTTAGTTCAATGACTTGACCCCATTACAGCTCTGCAAATAATTTTCAAAGTTAAATTTACCTTTAATGCAAATGAATGACTAAGATCCAGAATGACTTTTTGTATTCAGCCAACAGCCAGCAAATGAGCAAATCTGTCCAGTATGTAACAAAACATTCCCCATGGATGTCATTGAAACACATGCAGCTTGTTGTGGGGAGAGAAATGAAGATGCTATGTTGTGTCAAGAAACTGAAGACCCAAATAGGTTTGTACTGACCTTAACATTTTGCTGATCTTTGATGTTCATGTGACCAATTATTCAAATGCCAAGGGAATTGTCATAGAAATAAGGGTTTGCAAATAGATTATTTGTTCAAAGTATGTTCCCTAATTGTGATATTGCTCAAAGATTTTAAAAGTTTTATGAATAAATTGCATATTTGGACTTTTTGGATTTTTTTAAGGAGACTGTTCTTGGGGAAATAAAGGTACTTTTTTCTGCTTTTAACAGAAAGTTTGAGAAATGCAAGAAAAACAATAAACATCTTTTTTAATAAAATTTTTCTTAACATCAAGCTTGTTGATGGCTTATATTGTTTAAAAAATCAGCTGAATGAATGTTCTTTGTAGATATGATTTTCTGATGAGACAGAGAGTCCTTGAAAATTGGGTAAATATCCTTGAAAATGCCATATAAACTCGTTGAAAGTTTGAATGTATGAACCCTGAAAATGTGAAGCTTTGGTTTGTTGACTCACTCGATTTAGTTCATTCTGCCTATGGCATGGAATGATGTTGAGGTCTTTAACTGCTCTTAAAGGGACATTCAGCAATTAGAAGGTAAAAAAAAAATAGCAATTAAATAATTGTGCGTCTGTGAAAAGATTTTAATGTCAACATAATATTTACTGAAATGTTTACATCAATACCCTACTTGAATTTGTAACTTGAAAACTTTCTTTTATAGTAAAATGAAAGTAAAAAATGGAAAAAAAAATAATGGGATTTCCTAGGATGTGCATGAGCAGTTTTTAATCCATAAATAATTGCATAGACAACAGCATTCTCTACCGCTTGGCAAGATTATATAGATTTCGCTGTAATAGTCTATCTCATGTTATGTCATGCTGAACATTCATAAAACAATTTGCTGAATTTCTCATAAACAGATTTATGACTCACTTCAACTATTTTTTCTATTACGAAATTATTGACAAATAAATATAAGAAAATTTCCAAAACGCCTTATGTTCTTTGTACAAAAATTTTCTTGCCACTGAATTAAGGTAACCTAATTTAAATTTTAAAAAATTTTAAAATTTTAAAAAACCACTTAATGTCCTTTTAATATCATACAGATGTAAAATAAAATATGTCCATTAATAAGGAATTTGATCCAACTGAAAGTGATTAACAAACAAAACCTTTCTGACAACTTGAATGTTCTTGTGAGTGCAACTCATACAATGCCTATGATACAAACCCACAATACATGGCTCAATAAGAAATCTTAAGTTTTTCTACTTGGGAGAGGACATTGAGGAAAATTTCATATGTTTTATACTTATTTTGAGGAAACGTGCTCTTCTTTTCGGAAACCTATTATTAGAAAAGAAAACAAACGTCTTCCTCAAAACAATCAACCATGGTTTGACGACGATTGTAAAATGAAAAGAAAATCATTTTATAATACACTTAACAATTACAGGACGCAAGACACAACAGAAAACAGACACATTATGACAAAAACTAGATCAGAGTACAAGTCATTAATACGCAAGAAAAAGTTAAATTACAATTATAGAAATACTACAATGTTAGAACGTGCGCGTTATGATAACGCTAAGGAGTACTGGAAAATGCTAAAACAAACATGTTGTCCAAACATAAATGCAAATATTAATATTTCTACTTTTGCAAGATATTTTAAATCAATTAACGACCCAGAATCATGTTTTTATCAGGCAGACGAAGGTATTATATACTTTAATGAACGGTATGTCGAGGGTGAATTTCAAATAATGTTTTCAGAATTAAATATTAACATAACTGATCAAGAAATTATATAAGTGTGTAAAGAAATACAGGTTGGCCGTACAGGCGGACCAGATGGATTACGATATATTAATAGCTATTATTGGAAACACCCAAACATACCAAAATTTATAGAACTTATCAAATCGGAAAACTCTTTAATTTTAAGAAAACTATCTATTTTTATTTACAAAAGTTTCAAATTGAGAGATGAAATGTATAACCGTTCATAGTAAGGTCTTTTATTCTCCCAAAGCTATATGTTAAGCATATGTATAACAATGTATTTTTTCCTTCTCTTTTCTGTTCTTTTTCTGAATGAAAATCTGTACGTATTTAACTTATATAAATTTAAAATCAGTTTACACATATATAATGATGACAAATATTCTTTAAATATCATGTATGTAACAATGTGTGAAAGTGTGCGTGTATGTCTGTGTTTTCCTTGTATACGTGTTATGTTATCACCGGAATTGTCTAGCTATTTCATAAATCATTTTATACATGTGAACTCATGGATTGTATGTCTTTTGTTCAATAAAATATATATATATATATATATATATATATATATATATAAAAAAACTGAATAACATTAAGTTGTGCATCAAGACAATTATATCAAGTCCTACAAACAGGTTTTGACCCTAAGTCACTAGTCTTTTAAAACATAAATTTCTTTTATTTAATAATGTCAAGTTTTAAAAGTAATGCATACTCTTGGATTTTAATAAAAAAAGATTTGCTAGCAATCTCCTTGCATGAGTAGTCTTGTCTAGTGGACATATTTATAATGTTATAAGCTATGTAAGGAGTAAAAGTGGAAGAGACATCAGATTCTTATTTCTATTTAAGGTCTTTAGATGAAGCTGTTGAAGCTGTGTTTAGAGAAGTGGAGAAAAAGTCAAATGTTTGGACCTTGAGTGTAGTTAGGTCTAACTTTATAGCAACAGCAACAGAAGAATTGAAGTTTGGTAGAGAGTCAGACTAGTTAAGTCCATTCAGAGTTTCATTCCTTGGAGAAGATGGAGTAGATAATGGAGGACCACATAGGGAGTTTTTTACACTCTTATTCAATATGTCACCTGTTTTCGATGGGAAATCATTCAGTGTAAACAGTGAGTTTCTTGCAGAGAGACAATATGTTCTACTTGGAAAGGCAACAGCTCTAGCAGTACTGAATGGCCATCCTGGTCCAAGAAGATTTTATAAACACATCGTTAACTACATTCTCATGGGGAAAGAACCAAATGTGGATGATGTATTGGAAATAGAACAGTCCGACGTGCTAGCTGCATTGCAGATGGTATGAATACCACATTGTTTTAACTCAAAATAGAATCTATCAGTCATGCATGAAAATTTTAGGGCCTTTAAGAAGCAAGAAATATTCTTTTGCACCTGTAAACACTGCTTAAAAACTTACTTTTAATGCTGACATGACTAAGTTGTGCCTGAAGTGTGTTTAAGTGTTTTTTAAGAGTCTCTTGGTATGCAGGCCCCTCTTAACTACATTCTGTGGGGGAGGACTACTGGAATCACCTTGAATTTTGTCTGTTTTTCTGTTGACACAATTTTGTCAAGATCATTTGTATTTTAGTTCTCAATTTATATTTTTCAAAGTTCATTACAAACTTTAATCATATGAAATTATACATGCCATGTGCAAATTTAAATATCCTAGGACAAAACTTTATGTGTCCTCTTGCTGTTGGGGGTACTCATCACTTCTTTTATAGCTCTTGTTTTTATAGTAAAGTCTTAATTGGAAGTAGATAGGTCAGTCAAAACCTCAGTTTGAGACATAGATTCTGTATTGATGATGTAATTATAGAAAATACTTTGCCTACGTCTCTCTTATTTTCAAAGCATAGTATTTATTAATGTGAGATGACATGATTGACGCAAATTTGTAACAAACTCACATGATTTTCTTACTGGACACTGACCACTGTCTTGACGATAGTATTTCATGAAGTTTCGACGAGTAAAACCGATAGGTTTTGAATCTAGTAGGTTAATTTGTGAGTAAACCTTTCGTAGAGATATTTAGTAGTCTGAATCTAAGTTTTAATAACTTTCCCTTGCACTACACTTTCTCCATTCTTGTAGAGGCTTGCTTACACCAAAAGCAACTATTTGCATTTTGTAATATTTTTTGCAATTAAATATTTTCAATATTTTGAAAAATGGAAGGGACTTTTTATTGGGAATGGGGCTGGTCAGTTAGGGACCGGGTCTGTTTTCCTGACCTGTAGATAGGCTTGAAAAAACCCTGGCCTGGATAGCATAATTGTAACGTATTTCGCTTCTCACCAATGTGTCATGGGTTTAATTCCTTGTGATGTACCGTACGTGAGAGGGTATGGTGGTTACCTGTCCAGGCATGTAGGGTTTTCACTGGGTACTCTGGTTTCCTTCCACAATACTGGCCACACACGCTTTCATCTGAGCCATCAAGAGTGATTTATATTATTTGTGAGAACAGAATCAATATAAAATGAATAAAGTTATAACACATCGGTGTCTTCTTGTTCCAAAGTGACTGAGACAAAACCATTCTCACCTTGGAGGTATTTCACCTTCTGGCATGCTTCCTTGGTAGAGAAAATAAATTGGCAGTACAGTTCATCCTTCATCTTATCTAAGGTTTTCTTTGTCAGACTTATCGGTTGGCTAATTTGAAGCCTCATTAGACATTAGACCATGCAAATTACAGGCCCTATTAGAAATCTTTACAGCTACATTTCAACCTGTTGATTGTGTTATAATGTCATACTGCTTATTTTCAGTTACAGTCTGACGGTGGAATTGGTGAACCAGATGAAAGTTTGATGGATATGCTTGGAGCAGCAGGATTTAAGAAACAGCTCAAGGACTCAACAAGGCTTGAAGCTAGCAAAGCATTGAGACAGCACTATGGCTTCTACATGTTCATGGGGCCATTATTGCAATACATGGAAGGTAAGTTGAAATGAATGATGAGCTGCATCATTCTGCAGACTATTTGTCTTTGTCTTTTAAGGCCAGCATAGCATATACAGTGACTGTCTAATCCAAACTCTTCTAATCCAGAACTCTATCTAAACCAAATAAGTTTCACACAGTCCTGTATTTTTTCTGCTGATGGATCATCCTAGTAGTTAACCTTTGTAATCCAAACACCTCAATTATCTGAACATTTCTTTTGGGTGCAAAAAGATTCAGATAGACAGGTTCCACTGTACTGATGATCAGAAACTTGACCAGTTGTCCCAATACTTACTCCTCAGTGTGACAACAAACAGTTAGTGTACATGTATAACATCTTTAGTTGGGGCCATATTCAAGGGTCATAATCCAGTAATGCCTGGAGAGGTCTAGAATCAGATGTTGTTGTTGTTGATTGGGGTTTACCGTCAATGCGATAGTATTTCAGTCATATAGCGACGTCCAGCTAATTACAGGTGGAGGAAGACCCTGAGTACACAGAGGTACCCGGGTAGAACCACCGACCTACCGCAAGCCAGCTGGAAGGCTTCCTCACATGAAAAATCAGAAGTCCCTACCGGGATTCGAACCCACAGCGGTTAGGGGCTGAGAGATTTGTAGTCCACGACTGTTACCGCTCGGCCACGGTGGCCCCTGAATCAGATATTGTACCCATCAACACTGTCACAAAGTTTGATAAAGATCTGATAATACTTATTTGACTTAGAAAGCAGAAAAGGCTAATTTTGTCAATTTTGTACAATTCAGGGGTCATAACTCAAAGATTCGTCAAAATATTGTGCCTACAAACATTTTCACAAATTTCATGTAGATTCAATAACTATTTTTCAATGGGCATAAAAAAATAAGAAAAAAAAGAAATGAAAAAAATATTATAATTTGCGAGTTGATGGTAAAAATATCTCTCAAATGTTTTTGAAGGACAAGATGAACCTAGCTTAGAGACTCACTTTTCACAATGTAAAACCTTATCTACTGCCGATTGTTCAATTAAAAATCAGCTTTTTAGGGAAACATCATGACATTAATTTGCTTGTAATGTTTTTGATATTTTTGCAGTGATAGAGCAGCTGCACAGGCTCCCAATTCCTCTGATATGCTGTTTACATTATAATGATCCCCAGTCATGTTACCAGTGTTTACTATTAGCCTTTCTTTTTACATCAATACAGGACTTAAGCTGCATGGAATTTTGGACCTTCTTAGAAAGCACAAAGAGGACAGCATGGAGATTTTACTTTTTGCAGATCAACCAGAAGTTTCTGAAGTAGCACGGTTCTTTGTACCGTCATACTCTTTAGATGATGCCTTAAAAGCCAAGGAAGTAATGGTTGTGTACAACTTCAACAAATTCCTGAAGCAAGTGGACAGTATGTATTTCTGTAGTCAGTATATAGTAAACACTTGGTAATTTTTATGGCCCCTGGGGCATATTGTTTTTGGGCTGTAAACTTGACCATAACTTTTCACCTAGTACCTTCATAATTCACATGTATATGCACCTTGATGAGCTCAACCTTCCAGAACATTTGGAGGGTCACTGTGACCTTATTTAACAACCAAAAAATGACATGATGTGCATGTATCTTGATGGGTTTAACCCATTTGCGGGTCACAGGGTCAGAATTCAAGTTCACCTTCAAGATTTAAGGCCCCTTTCTCTGGGGTATGGCGCTCAATTGAACATATCACATTTTTATGCTCCCCGAAGGAAGAGCATATATATAGCTGCCGCTTCGTCCGTCCGTCATAATTTTGTCCGGAGCATAACACAAAAATGTAAGAGGTATCAACATGAACCTTCATGATTACATAGATCTTGTTAAGGAGAAGGGCAGTGCAAAAGAACCATAACTCCATTTTCATAAATTAGGAGTTATTGCCCTTTGTTATTTTTTTTATTTATATATTTTTCTCTTTATGTTACTGTATCATATATATATATATTGCCTTTTGGAATTAGTGTTTATTCGGGGAGCATCCACCAGTTTTACCAATTCTCTTGTTGTTTTTTTATGCCCCCCTTCGAAGAAGAGGGGGTATATTGCTTTGCTCATGTCGGTCCGTATGTCCGTCGGTCTGTCGGTCTGTCGGTAGACCAGACCTTGTCCGAGTGATAACTTAAGTTCTATTTGGCCTTTAAGTCTCAAACTTCATGTGGTTGTTGCTCATGATTAGTAGATGACCCCTATTGATTTTGGTGTCATTACCTCAAAGGTCAAGGTCACAAGGTTGTGTATTATAATACCAGACCTTGTCCGAGTGATAACTTAAGTTCTATTTGACCTTTAAGTCTCAAACTTCTTGTGGTTGTTGCTCACGATTAGTAGATGACCCCTATCGATTTTGGTGTCATTACCTCAAAGGTCAAGGTCACATGTTGTGTATGTATAATAACAGACCTTGTCCGAGTGATAACTTAAGTTCTATTTGACCTTTAAGTCTCAAACTTCTTGTGGTTGTTGCTCTCGATTAGTAGATGACCCCTATCGATTTTGGTGTCATTACCTCAAAGGTCAAGGTCACAGTTGTGTTAATGCCAGACCTTGTCCTTAATTGAAGTTCTATTTGACCTTTAAGTCTCAAACTTCATGTGGTTGTTGCTTATGATTAGTAGATGACCATTATCAATTTTGGTGTCAATACCTCAAAGGTCAAGGTCACAAGGTTGCATTTGTATATATGTTTGATGACTTTGCCTTGTCCAAATAAAATTTTAGTCCTATTTCAGACTATATGTGGTTGTTCCTTATAATGAGTAGATGACCTCTATTGATTTGGGTGTCAATATTCAAAGGTCAAGTTCACAATGTCACATGTTGATATATTTTCATTATATAAATGTCTTGCCCAAGTGATAACTTCTATTTTAGTTTTACTCTTAAGGTCCTAACCTCATGTAGTTGTTGCTTATAAATGTAGAAAAACCCTGTTTTCAAATTAATAAGTTGGATTCTTATAAATATTTTGTACGATTTAAGCACTGTCTGACTAATAACTCAAAATCTCATTGTGTCTGGTTTTATTTCAGTAAATGTTTAGTTCCACATTTTAGCACATTATATTTTCACTCAAATTTTTATACGCCCATCTTAAGATGGGGCATATTATGTGAACACTCACGGCGTGCTGGCGGGCGGGTGGGCAGGCGTGGAACATTTGTTGTCCGGGCTCTAACTTCAATACCGTTTGCCCAATCCTTTTCAAACTTTCCACACATGTGCATGGCCATAATATCTCGGATGAGTTCGATATCCAGCATTATCGCGTGAATGACTTAGAAGTTATGGCCCTTGGCGTACACAAAATACTTGAAAATTTGCTTGTCCCTAGTCCTTAGACCCTATGAGGTGTTGTCAGATCTTGCAGTTAATTAATAGAAATGTATCAACATTTTTTTTTTATGATTAACATCATTAACTAATGGGATTTTGGAATTATTTTGCTTATTTATGGACAGTAGCTTGTTACTCTGAGCTATTTCTGAGAGTCCCCATACCATGATGGGCGTATTTTGTGGCAGTCCTGACCCTTGTTGAAGTTTGAGAATTTTTTGTGACAAGCCAACATTATGAAGGCAAACTCCTTGCATGTAATATAGCTATATACATATTATGGCATATGAGGGGGGCATATATGTTTCACAAACATTTCTTGTTATCTTATTGTCGAAATAACTAGAATAATATAATGCTTGTTGAAATGAGGCCCCTTGCAGAGTTTAGCAGCTTAGTCCCCAAACACTTCCATCGGCGGGAACAATAGATTTAACTTCTATTCTCAAAGTCTGGATCCTGAAATAACTTGAAAAGTATACATGATAGGTTCATGAACTTTGTACATTGATAGAGGGCAATACAGAGATAATTCAAATCTTTTCTTTTTTTTGTTAAGCACAAGGTTAATGAGAGTTCATATGGTAGAGGGCAATGTACATATTTCTTGCTATTAACATAATTCTATTTAAATATTATATACAAAATATCAGAGAAGTTATGGTTTTTGATGATAAAACATTGGTGCATTTTTAACAAGATGCTCATGGTGAACTTTTTGTGATCGCCTTTGGTCCAGCATGCTTGCGTGCCTCTGGTGTCAACAATTGCTTAAGACAACATTTCTTAAATGGCTTTGTGGATTGTTCCTTTTAAAATTTTAAAAATCATCATTTCTGAAACAGCGATGCCTAGACTTGATTTTTTATTGCCCTTAGGGCGGTACTATGTAATGACGCTGGTTGTCAGTTTGTTAGCAATGTCGGTGTTGTTGTTGTTGTATTGGGGTTTACCATCGCTTCGATAGTATTTAAATCATATAGTGACGTCCAGCTAATTACCGGTGGAGGAAGACCCCGAGTACACAGAGGTACCCGGGTAGAACCCCCGACCTACCGCAAGCCAGCTGGAAGGCTTCCTCACATGAAAAATCCGAAGTCCCTACCTGGATTCGATCCCACAGCAGTGAGGGGCTGAGAGATTTGTAGTCCACAACTGTAACCGCTCGGCCACGGCGGCCTGTTAGCAATGTCATGTCTGCTCTGTCTCTCTTGAGCAGCTTAAAAGAAATTTAAAACTATTTGACAGAATTGTTAACCAAACTGAGAGGATGTGCAGATTGTTGGTTTCAGATGGCTCTGTTAAGGTCAAGGTCATACTTAAAGGTCACATCTCATATTGGGGCGTATATTGCCCTGCTGTCAGCAGTGCTCTTGTTGGATTAAAGCATGATTTATGAACCTCTTCCAAGATTGTTCAAATTATGACCCTGTGGGAGGGGGGGTGGGGGGGCAAAATTGATTGCCCCAGTTTTTATACTCATAAGAAAAAGAAACTTTGAAAACCTTCTTGTTCGAATCACAAGGCTTAATAATTGGTAAATATAACTGTTGTGTGGACCTCTACCAAGATTATCCAAAACATGGTCTTAAAGTCATATTTGTCTCTGCTGAGGGGATAACTTTAGAGTTATATTTGAATTATTTATGAATTAAACCAAATTCCCATGAATTAGTTATTGCAATAGACTCAGGTGAGCTATTAAGGGCCATCATGGCCCTCTTGTTTCTTTTTTGATATTATAAGTAATGATTAATAAAACCAACTTTATTGTACGAGGGGTGATCGGGAACTTCGTAGACTCCTGCCAGGAAAAAATAATATCAATGTATATACCTAAAAATATTGAATATATTTGGATTGCTATGGGTATGGATAATTCAACGATTAATTTACATATGACTTTAATTTTTATTGAACTAAAACAGAGAAATGTTAATAATTGTTTGTATGGGGTTTTGTAGTTATGGGACTATTAACAAGGTAAATATGACAACAGCCTACAAACTTCTTGATTGCCCCTCGTATATATTTTAGCAATAATTTTGGTGTCTGTTGATATTGTTGAAATTACAGGATATGTATTTTTAGGAAAATTGGTAACATGCTGCTGCCTTGGAGAAGGAGATGAATTATCCAACAAAACAGTTTCATTGAAGGATGTTCTGAAATCTTTTCTTGGATGTGAAAGCCTGCCAAGAAACACTCCCAGTGGTCTGATTACGTTTGATCATTCATCTAATAGTTTCTCTACAGTCAACACCTGTGGTCCATCTATAACTTTCAGGAACTTGGATAAGATTAAAGAGTATGGAGAAATGAAAGAGCACTTGCTTAACATAGTTATTGGAGCTCCAGACTTTGGAATGGAATAGATGTATTCATCGTGTGGCCTGACTAGAGTCAGAAAACTTATAAAGGTTACTTTTGTTCGCTGCGACATCCTCATCTGCTTCTTTGTCACCATATCTTGGAATGACTTAAGATTTTGTGTACATATTTATTGCAATGACCCGGAATGCAGGTGCAGTGTATAAAAACCATAAGAACAAAGTTGTAACATGATTATTGAGTTATTATTCTTTTTTATGTATGTTTTTAGTTATTTCCCTTTGATTGATTGTCTAAGAGCATTTCTTGTCAGGAGCATAACTTGTCACCTTAAATTTGATTGACTAAAGTTTTGTTATGTATGTTTATTGCAATAACCCAGAATGCATTGCACAAGATTCTAACTCTACCTTGTGATATTTTTTAGTTATCCCCTTTGAAAGATTTTCTCAAATATTTCTTGTTTGGAGCATTACTTTTTCACCACAAGGTTTAATGCATTAATATTTATACACTTGATATATATAATTTTTGCAATGACATAAAGTGCAGTGCACAATAATCAAAACTCTACCTTGTGTGCATTTGAGTTATTCTCCTTTGGTAGATTTTCTTTGAGCAATTCTTGGCTGTAGCATAACTTTTTCACCATAGGTTTTATATGCAATGAGACTAAATATGTATGTTTCTTGCATTGTCCTAAACTGTAGTGCACAAGAACCATAACTCTACCTTGTGCATTTTTAGCTCGACTTTTCGAAGAAAATGAGGGCTTATACTGTCACTCAGGCGTCGGCGTTGCAACACAAGGTTAAAGTTTTTTTCAAACATCAATAACTTAAATACTATCAAAGGTATTCCACCCAAACTTAAAATACTTATTCACCATCATCACTTCTACCTTACTTCTAAGGCCCACAACCCTGGCTACCCTATTTTTGGAGTTATGCCCCTTTCATACTTACAAAACAGCCAAAATCAAGGTTAAAGTTTTTACAAAGTTGTATATCTTCAATACTATCTAAGGTATTCAACTGAAACTTCAAGTACATATTCACCATCATTACCTCTACCTTACTAACAAGGCCCATAACTCTTGCTGTACTACTTCTTAAGTTATGCCACTTTTATACTTAGAAAACAGCCAAAATCATGGTAATTTTTTTACATAGTTGTACTATCACATGTATTTGACTATAACTAGAACATATCATCATTGATATGTACCATACTATTAAAATCCATAAAACTGTGTCTTAGCAACTGAGAAAAGTCGAGCGCGCTGTCTTATGGACAGCTCTTGTTGGAATTATTCCTCATTGATTTTAAAAGTTATTCCATTAGAATGAGATGCATAGTTTCAGGGAATGAGAATACTACAAACTTGTAAGGATAGTTTATGCGATATGAGTCTAACTTAAACACTGTGATTCTGATTTGTGTCCCGATTTGCCAGATGAAAATCAAATGGTAAGGCAGAGTGCAGTTCTTTTGAAGTTTAAGAATCTAAGCATTAGCATATTAATGTATTTGTATTTGCTTTCAAAATAGCTTCCAAGTTTTATTTCATGTACAGTAGAAACAAATCTGTCAACAGATTAGTCATTGTAAGACGACATATCTGACCCGCAGAATTCTAGTCATATTACATTTGATTGTAGTAGAGTGATACCATGTTCTATTACAGATGAGTTGAGTGATCTTACATATTAGTGGAGTGATTTGTGTTTATCATGTTACAAATGAGTGGTGTGATTTGTTTATCATGTTACAAATGATTGGAGTGGTGTGGTATTTTGTGTCACCTGCAGACATATAGGAATCACTTTGCCCGTCATCGTCATCAGTGTCATTGGCATCATCAGCATTGTCATTGCACACTTTTTTGTCCCGAGAAAAACTTAAACAGTGATGCATGTATTGACTCCAAACTTGCAACACAAACACTTTATTAGATGAAGAAGTGCAGTTCACACATATCATATCTCTAGCTCAACTAATTCTTGAGTTATTCCCTTTATTAAAACTGATTTACATTTTCTTGTCCGGAGCATAACCTTACAAGTGTTGCATTGATTGACTTTAAACTTGCAACTTTGATACTTTATAAGGTGTAAAAATGCAGTAAACAACAACCATAATTCTAGGTCATCTTATTCCTGAGTTATTCCCCTTTGTTAAAATTGATTCATTCTTTCTTGTTTTGAACCAAACTTCATCAGACTCCAAACTTGCATCTTGTTGTTTCATTATTTGCTACTGGTTTATTCTATATTTGTTAAAACATGATTAATATAATTATTTATCTACTGGCATAAATATTTCTTTGTCATGACATTTGTGTTAAAAAGTTAAAAAAATCTTCATTCCATTCACACTGATTCAACTTGTAACTTAAATTAATTATAGTTGTTGAACAGAGCAAAACATAACTCTTGTTTTTGATAGTTGTTGAAGAAAACAAATGTGATTTTTTTTTTTTTGGCTTAGTGGCAAACCTTTGTATTTATGTAAAGAGATATGGGACAGTATAACTATATTATGACTAGGTGTGGTATCATGCCACATACCTACTTTGTCATAAGTAAGGAGGGACCTGAGAGAGTATAACAACAATGTTACTGGGTATGATATCAAGCCACATATCTACAGTTATTTCAATGCTTGAATTATCTCTATTTACCGTTAATAAATACTTTATAAACGTGACTATTGCACACAAAATTACTAATTCAATCTTACCACAATCACTTGTATTGCAATGGTTATGAAACTACTAAGATAAAATCACAACTAATGTCCTGGGATCCAGCCTTGAAGTAAAAATATACGGCAAATATTTTTATAAACAAACTTCCTTAACCCAATTGTTTAAGCATGTTAAAAAACCCAAGGTTTTGCAAGTTACCTTTTTTTTTTTTTCAAATAAAAAAACAACATACTTCTTAATAATTTAATAATTACAGTCCAATTTCAAATGTGAACTACATTTCTGTTGAATCAGGATTTTTAAAGATGTGCATGCATGTCAAAAGTTGCTTTACCTTTATATATACAACTGTAGTGTGCGGAAAAATATCTTTAAAACCTGTTGTTTTATGATGCAAGACGTGTATACTTCATTGCTAGTCATCAATTTATGATATTATTGCAACCTCTGGTAGTCCTATTCAGGCATGATTATCATTATTTGTTTCATTTAGTAATGATTTATTTATGCAAAAAGATACATTCAAAAATACAGGCGTATTGTTATTTGGCTTCCTTTTTCTTTTTTTTCTTTTTTTGAGTATTTTTTTTTTATTTATTTCATTTATACCAATAAAAATCATTGAAATCAATATTTGTATTCTTATTCAATATTCCTTTGGCCGGATTTCATTGACACTTGCATCAAAATCTTTCTTGTTTGTGCATTTGAAATTTCATCAACAGTCAAACTGGTTAGCTTAATAGGTTGAGCATTGGATAAGGAATCTAAAGGTTGCTCTCTAGGCTGGGCACAAATTTCTCTTTGACAATTGATCTCAGACATTGTGTCTAATGGCCATTTATCTCTAACCTCTGATTTAGAGTAGTTACTTGTTGGGAAATCGATAATTACTGGTTAAGCCAATAAGGAGTACTGTCTGCTGAGGTATGAGTAAGATGTTGAAATTGGTGTTAAATCCCATACAAACAGTCTAATTTTTAGCTCGACTATTCGAAGAATATGAGAGCTATTGTAATCGCCCTGGCGTCGGCGTTGCAGCTTTTGGTTAAAGTTTTGCGTGCAAGTTACTATCAACCTTATATCTCAATAACCATTTATGGTATTGACGTGAAAGTTTATATGTTAAGGGGCATCAGACAACCAAGGTAGATAACTCTTGACTGAATTTAATATGAATTATGGCCCCTTTTTAACTTAGAAATTTTGGTTAAAGTTTTGCATGCAAGATACTCTCATGCTTATATCTCAGTATTCAGGCATGTGATTGATTTGAAACATCTTTAATATGTTTAGGGGTATCATACTTTCATGGTTGATAACTCTTGATGGAATATTTTACAATTATGGCCCCTTTTTTACCTTAAAATTTTGGAAATTTTGCATGCAAGGTACTTTCAGCTTATGTCTCAGAAGCATGTGATTGATTTGAAACATCTTTAATCTGTTTAGGGGTATCATACTATAAAGGAAGATAACACTTGATGGAATATATTAAAAATTATGACCCCCTTTTAACTTAGAATTTTGGTTAAATTTTTGCATTTAAGCTACTATCCAGCTTATATCTCAGAAATTGCTTGTGGAATTGACTAGAAAGTAAAGGAGTGTCTTCAGGGGGATCAGAAAACTAAGGAGGATAGCTTTTGGACTGAATTTTATACAAATAATGGCCCTTTTCTTACTTGGATTTTTGGTTAAAGTTTTGCATGCACAGTGTTATTGTGCTTATGTCTCAGTAACTAGGCATGGGATTGATTTTAGACATCATAAAAATATTAAGGGGTATCAGACTATCAAGGTATATCATTTTTGACTATTATTATGTACAGGGTATGTGAAGGACAAGAATTGAAATAGATTTCATTTGATTTACCAACAAGCATTTTGAATAGTCGAGCATGCTGTCCTCTGACAGCTCTTGCATGCTGTCCTCTGACAGCTCTTGCATGCTGTCCTCTGACAGCTCTTGTTAAATTTAATAACCATCTCTGGTGGCCCATTGTTAGAGTGTCAGAGTGGGAGGTTCTGGGTTGATCCCCATCCAGGATATACCAAAGTCATTAAAAACAGTACTGGTAGCTCCCTGCTTGGCTCTCAGCATATAGATGGGTAGTTCCGGGACTGGATGGCCCGGTGTAAGGATAATATGACTTGGTGTGGTACCATGCCACATGTCTACAGCGTGATATTGCAGTGTAATAGCACTATATCTGTCTCAAGCAGACATTGTCTGTAAATGATTGAAATACTGACGGTGGGAAGTTAAACCAAACAAACAAACAGTTTTTGTATCTTTCTTGTGCAAAATTGTATAACAACTATGCCAGCTAGCAATTGTCAACAAGAATGTCTCTGGCAGTAACAAACAAATCAACTCCATGACACTCAGAATGTGTAAGTGGATTAACCGTTCCCTGAAGAATATTTGAAACATCATCCAGTGGTTCTAATTCTACAGAAAATGTGTCGTTACTTCCACACACATATTATCTGCCCTCTATGCCAAAGTTCACCAAATCATCCTGAAAAAAAAGTTATGGTGAACAAAAGCTATTACTGAATGTGATCCATACAACACAAAGATTTGTTAATAGCTTTGATGTAGAAGATATTGAATCATCAACATAATTCACAACGCACAAATACACTGTGACTGTGCCAATTTGATAAAAGAACAAGAGGCCAAGGTGACAATTTATCACTCATTCATGTCTTTGTTTGGACACTGATTTTTTTTTTTTTTAGCTCTTATGATCCATACTTAAACTTTAATTCAAATAAAAACCTTTAAAATTTTTTTATATTACACTTACCATATATGCATTATATTGTTATGTTTTCTTATACTAATATTGTACAATATTGTTCTATATTATACATTATAGTTACTACATTGTTTTTTTATTATTAATTGTAGGCTATTATATTACAGTTTTTAATTTTAAAAATATGCTGCATAATATATTATTTATGATCTAGATTTTAACCGAAGATAATCATAACTTGAGGCTAACCAAGAAATCCTCAAAACATGCGTTCTGACAGATGCCCAAAAAGTTTAGGCTCAATAATGTAGCCTCTACTGTTCTAGTTTTTGAACCAAGATGACATATATTCAAACTTGACTTAAAAATCACCAAAATATACTTTTTGACTTTCCAAAATATTTAGGTTGAAAAGGCAGCCTCTCGCATGTTGACATGGTTTTTACATATTTGATCCCTGTAACCTAGCTAGTTTTTGATCCAACATGACCCATAGCTTGATCTTAAACTAACAAAACAACCTTATTGAAATATTTCCAGAACATAAGGTTTGAAAATGTTGCTTCTAGACTCATTAAAAGTAGACTTATTAAAAGTTTTTTTTCCATATTTGGGGTCTGTGACCTAATTTTTGTCCCCTGTCAATATCTATTCAAACTTGACCCAGAAATCCTGCTGAGTTTTAAGGAAGTGTGTAAAACAGCTGAATTTTTAGCTCACCTGAGCACAACGTGCTCATGGTGAGCTTTTGTGATGGTCCGCCGTGCGTCGTAAACTTTTTAATTCAAACGACTTCTCCTCCTAAACTACTGAGCAGATTTCAATAAAACTTTACACAAATGACCCTTGGGTGACCCTCTTTCAAGTTTGTTCAAATGGTTCCAGTCTGTTGAATAACTAGGTCACAGGAGCTAAAAATAGACAAAAAAATTGCAATCTTTAAAAATCTTCTTCTCTGAAACCAAAAGGCACAGGGCTTTGATATTTGGTATGTAGCATCATCTTATGGTCCTCTACCAAGTTTGTTCAAATTATGGGGTCAAAATTGGCCCCGCCCTGGGGGGTCACTTTATTTACATAGGCTTAAATAGGGAAAACTTAGAAAAATCTTCTTCTCCGAAACCGTATGGCCTAGAGCTAAGATATTTGGCATGTAGCATTGTCTAGTGATCTCTACCAAGTTTGTTCAAATAATGGCCCTGGGGTCAAAATTGGCCCCACCCAGGGGGTTACTTTCTTCAACATAGGCTAATATTAGCAACTGTTTATCAGATCTGAATGATACTGTGCACAATTACTCATCTTAACATGTACATCACATATCAACAAAAAGGAATTGCTTTGTACATTTAGATAATTTTTCAACCATTAAAAATAACACCTTGTTACCTTGATCTGTAACCTATCTTTTGTAACTTTATGGTGGGACATTTTATCTTTACTCAGGTGAGCGGATTAGAGCCCTTGGGCTCTTGTTTCTTTTATACAAGTCTAACTTACCACTTCCAGGTCATTACGTGGATCAATTGTTAATCCAGATACCCACAACTGCAATGGAGTTCTGTTATTTGCAGTTCTCAATGGTTTTCTGATATAGGCATTCCGGAATGCATCTAAATGCTGTTGAATACGTGGCAGATAGATAAAATGTAGTACTCTCATGTCAACCTCATTGTTGTGTGTCATTATTCCTTGATCTTCCATCATACAAAACAGTGTGTAAAACAAACTGATACAGCCATCCCATAAATCTCTCCACAGTCTCTCAATCCTGAAAAACATTTAAAGACTAGTTAAAACAATCTGTCATTGATGGTATCAACCATTTCTTTTTACTAAATTACAAAAACCTTTAACCCATTGACACTTTTATCTCTATAAATGATTGCCGAGGCTGACCTTAAAAATTTGTTTGGAGTTACCATACCTAGTTCATGAAAATAACAACTACTCAACTAGTCAAATTTTTTGGGGGGTGCTTTAGGTGTCCACTTTTATTAAAATTGCTTTCACACATTTATATTTTCCTCTCCATACCTTTATTTTCTTTTTCAGTTTTTCTTTCTGCTAGTTTCTTTTATTTGAAGAATTTGTTTTATCATCTGGTTTGTTCACTCTGTTTTAGTATCTTTCTCAATGCAGTTATGAACAAAAAATTAAATTGTCCAGTGTCAACAATTTTTTTAAACAACATCTCCTCCTAAACTGCTAGGTGGATTTAAACAAAAATCACAGGATTGATCCTTATGTTGCCCTCTTCCAAACTTATTCAAATTATTTTTATTGGTCAAAAAAACTAGGTCACAGGAGCTAAAAACAGATTTTGAAAAAAAATTGTCATGTAGCATTATCTTATGAACCTCTCCCAAGATTGTTCAAATCGTGGCCATATGGTGATAAATGACAACGCGCCAGCGGTCACTTGTTTTACATAGAGTTATATAGGAAAAAACTTTATAAAAATTCTCCTTTTAAACAATAAAGCTTAGAGATTAGTTTTGGTATGTAGCATTGTCTAATGGACCATTACCAAAATTGTTCAATTCATGGCCCTACATTGAAAAATGACCCCAAGTTATATAGGAAAACTTAAAAAATCTTCTCTGAAACCAAAAGGCCTAGAGCTTTGATGTTTGGTGTGAAGTATTGTCTAATAGACCATTACCAAGATTGTTCAAATTATGCACTTGAGGTGATAAATGACCTGCGCCTAGACTGAGTTATATCAGAATTCTTGTCTGTTTTTAATCTGAAAACCTTGAAATAAGTTGTAGCAGAGATACTAAGATGAGCAATTTACAGCCATCATGGCCCTCTTGTTTTTTCTTTTAAATTTATAAAAAAGCAAATATAATTATGGCACTTGCCTTTGGTTGTGAACACTCCTTCCAGCTATGAAACTATTTAAACCTCGCTCCTGTAACATAAGCTCTGCTACACCACCATTTTCACCACCTTTGTCTGACCGAACACGTTCTGGCAAACCATAAATCTCAACAGCTTCTTTGAAGGACTGCAAAACTGTATCAGAGCGGTTGTTGTTGCTGATTTTCAAAAATACAGGTATCCTTGAATAACCATCAATTCCACCATGAATAACCATTCTCCAGCTAAAAATGTGAAGGAATTAGTTTCAAACACAATATAATATAGAATAATATAAAATAATCTAAAATCATAGAATATGATATAGTACAAAGCTAAACAGTACTTTATGATAAAATTTTACACAAGCCTCATAATTACAAATAATACAGAATAATACAAAATAGTACACAATTATATTTAAAACAAGATAATTTGATGTAATACAATAAAGTGCAATGTAGTACAAAGTAGTACAATGTAAAACAGTATCATTATACCCCCACTACCCTAAGGTATGGGTAGGGTGGCTACATTTAGGAATCACTTTGTCGGTTGGTACATCAATCCCAATTTTTTTGGCTGGACTGTAATTTTCAAATGTCAGTGTGCTGCATGCAAGAACAAGAAAATGAGTGCTAGCTCAAAGGTCAAGGTCATGCTTTGATGTCAAAGATAAAAAATGAGTTAATTTTGCTTGTTCACATTGTTAATTCACCACGGAAGGAGGGATCTAAAATATCTTGACACAAATGATCAACAATTTACTGGTAATGAAATTACAACATGAGAAAAATTGGAGGGTAGTGGTTTTTTTCATCTTCTAGTTTACTATAGTAAAATATGAAATAGCATGATATAGTGCAATGTTTTACAGAACCCTCCCTGGTGGCCGAGTGGTTAGTCGTCTACCTTGGAAACCTGAGGTTATGGGTTCAATCACCAGCTGCAACATAATAAAGTTGTTAAAAATGGAACTGGTAGCTCCCTGCTTGGCCATAAGTATATATACAGGGTAGTTCCAGGACTGATTGGCCTGGTGTCAGGATAATGTGATTGGGTGTGGTATCATGCCACGTGTCTATGTGTGATATTGCAGTGT
This sequence comes from Solen grandis, assembly GCA_021229015.1. Classification (NCBI taxonomy): domain Eukaryota; kingdom Metazoa; phylum Mollusca; class Bivalvia; order Adapedonta; family Solenidae; genus Solen; species Solen grandis. The sequence goes on from CM037795.1 coordinate 14,610,086, forward strand.
GGCAGCACTATATCTGTCTAAAGTAGACAACCAACAAACAATGTAATATACTGTAGTTCAATATTGTACATTTGCATACAGTATAAATATAATGTAGCAGAATATAGTATAATTTAGTGGAATATAGTACATTTTTCACTATAATTAAGTTAAGAATGATATAGTGCAATATACTAAGATTTGAAAACAGTAATGTTTGATGATCAGAAGGCAATGTTAAGTATGAATCATTTGGAGTCAAAAATAAGGTCACAGGGTTCAAACATAAGACTCACATGAGCATTATAGGGTGATCATGGCCCTCTTTTTCAATTACCCATAGATAACAAACATTGATAATTATTGTTTCTCATGCAATGCACTTTTGTGTATCTTGAAAAGGGTACAGTGCTGAGTTCTGAATTTGTAGAAGTCTGTATGCATCAAAATGATAGCACAGCAAACAAAAATACACAACAAATTTTAAAGTAGCTGAAAAAATAGAGCCATCCAAAAAGGACTTTATTTAATTTCTGACACTGAGTTGTGTATAAAATTGTACTCATTTACCCCCAAAAGCAGCATATCTGTAGCTCTGTATCATTGTCCATATCTTTGTGTGAACAACTTTGTTCACTAATTATACCCATGACCAGTATACTCATAATATAAATTTAAGGGAACTTATTAAAAGTTATAAACTCTGGCAATCATTTTTTGTAAAATGCAGTAGTACACAAGATTCCTAAAAATAGTAAAATACCGCCACAAGAAGTGGTTGGTGCCATGACATTTACATACTGCAAGAGTCCTTCGACACCACATCAGTACTTGATTTTTCATATTGGAGGGTACCTTCCATACTTAATATTACGTGACAGCATCAGAATGACTGCAAAATTAGGACATGACAATCGATGTTGAAATGTACCAACTACAAAGAAGCCACCACAGACTAACTTTACTTTTATATCATTTGCTTAACATACTATATTTTTAAACAAAATATTTACCTAATTAGTTTGTGGTATCCATCAATATGCCAGAGAGACAATGGTCCTCGTACACAGTATTGTCTTCTACAAATTGGTTTTAGTGACATTTTTCTTTGAAGAATACCTTCTATGTCTACTCTTCGCATTGCCTCAAGTACACGCATCTTCTGAATAGTCAATCCTTTGACACACAAATGGCTTCTAACAGTTCTATATCCTATACCTGGGAAGTTATGGATGATACCTTGTATTTCAATGTCAAGTTCTTCATCAGAAATGTTTGAAAACTTTGATGACATACTAATGCCCATTTCAGTTAAACGTCTATTTAAAGTTCTTTTACTTATACCAAAAAGAGCAGCCATGTCTTTCTGTTTAAAACCACAATCTACATAATACTCGACCATTCCAACAGGAATTTTCAGAACCGGTCTGCCTTTCATACCTGTTCTATGATCAACACGTGTCCCTTCTGTGATGTCTACAGATGTACATAATTCATGGTGTAATAGGTCCAATGCAGACTCCAAAATATTTGCTGCAACTTCTGCATTTCGGTCCTCAATGAAATTTCTTAAAATACTAATGACTAATTCTATTTCACTACATATGTCAGGAATAAGCAGGGGATCTTGCAGTTCACATAGGTGAATAATTCTCCACACCTTCTCCAACACAGAGTCTAAAATAGGAGTATTTTCCATATCCTAGAAAAAGAAAATAAGAGAAAAACTGATCAACTGTCTGTGTCTTAATCCAACTCTTAATGTTTTTTTGTTTTGTTTTTTCAGACAGTAAAAATTACTGCATGACTATAAATCAAGATTTTTTATGCAAAACAAATATGTTTATAGAAGGAATAAGTCAAATTGATATTTAAGGTTCAGTTAAGTTGCTGCTTTACTACTGTCCAATTTTCAAGTCAAAACAAATGGAAGATTTGCTACAGATAGATCTATACAATAATTTTTACAGGCCAAATTCTGGCTGCTGCCTTTCCCAGTAATATTAAGTATCATCTAATTACTATATCACAAAATTTAGATTTGCTACAGATAGATCTATACAATAATGTTTACAGGCCCAATTCTGGCTGCTGCCTTTCCCAGTAATATTAAGTATCATCTAATTACTATATCACAAAATTTTATATACATTATAAAAAAAAAAAAACTTCAATGTCTGTACATAGCGACTTCCCTTTCATAGATCTACATAACATTTTTTTCAACCAATTTTTTTTTTCGTTTTCATTTTACCATTATATATATATATATTAAAAGAGTCCAAAGGTAAGTATAATCATTAACAATTGATGTATATAAAATTATTGTATGTACAAAGTATCATTTTCAGACTCAGGTAAATACGAAATCTTTCTGTACTTACCGATTTATTATGGTGGAAGAGTTACCTCTCTTTATTTTCCGCTCGTGAAATTTGGCTCCGCCTATAAATCTTCGCCTATTTCCGTGATACTGCCATATATGGAAGTTGCAAAATCGTCTACAAATGTTAATCGCGTAGAAATGTAAAAGTCAAGTATGCAGTTGTAAACCTGAGAGTGTTATATGATGCGGCTCCATTCTCGAACGTCGTGATGTACGGCGTAAAAGGTGTCGTGTATGTCGTTGTACATTTCGTAAATTTGAGTTTGAAAAATTATAAATATTATTTGCATTTTATCTTAGCTGCATGTTACCAAATTATATTCTAGAAGTAAAAACGTTACTAGTTAAATCGAGATAATCTAAACGCACAATACGAGCACAATATGTACCTCTCGGATAAACGTTTATACTTTTACAAATCTGTTTACTTGAACCGAAGTATAAATTGTCATGATTACAAGGCTGGATTTTTGGCAACGAATAGCCTCCATAATTTCCAACGGGTTAAGCCGTGGATTGCCAAGTTGATACGATTGGTCAAATAGATCGAAACGTAACCAGGGCCGAATGGTGTTGTAGGCCCATTCGGAAAATCTCGTATTATTTCGTAAAAAGGTTTGATCTAATATTGATTTTCAGTCCTCCCTGTATATTTGAACAAGTTTTTATTCTTTAAATATTGTTGAATGGAGGAGACAAATATACTCACTTAAAAGCATTTGCGAAATTTAAACAATAAATTGAATAGTCAATGAACAACCCCGACCCAGTTATTTGAGTCGGTGGTCTCAGCTCTGGTGAATCAGGGTCTATATATATACGTAGTATTAAAGAGATCAAGGGTGAATTTAAGATTTATTTTGGTTAAACAAAATAAGATATCACTGGACTTAAGCTACATACATATAGAAGTAATTTCGGAAAAGGAAGGACAATGAACTTAAAATATAATTGTTTGCTGATGTGTGCGTATATGATTTGTCAGGCAAGTGTATTCTCTTCTCCATCGTTTCCTTTCTCATGTTCTGCTCTTCTATATGTTTGTATGTCCGTTTTCACCGTCTCAGTAATTAAACATTATTTCTATAACGTTATAATCATTACAAGGGTTGTTCCAGGACTGGTAGGATAATGTGCCAGGGTGTGGAATCATGCCACATGTCTCAAGTAGACATAGTCTCCAAATAGCTGAAATACTTTCGTGGGGGGAGGGGGGACTTTAAACCCAATAAACAAACAAAAAAGTATGAAAATCTTAACCTGAAGAAGAACTGCTTCAAATCCGGTGTAAATTCATTTTATAAATCATAACCAATAGACATATTTAACACAGATAGGAAACTCGTCGAAAATATTCAGCATGATCATAGAATAAAATATGAAACAAATTACAGAGATAAATGAAGCCATGTTATAAAACAATCATTTCTCTACCGCAAGGAATTATTTCCAGTTTTGTTGGGTTTTTTTCAACCTTTTAAGTCATGATTAAAATGCAACTAGTGTAGCAGAAAACAACACATTTTACATATTTATCATCATGCAGGTACTTTTCTATTTTACATGATACATTTTTATTTCTTGACTTATATTGATAAATAAGGTATTATTTTGTAATGTAATGTTCTATCTAAGATATATTTTACTTTCATATATCTTCGATAGAATATGAAATATTTGAAAACGCGACTTTGCGAGAATTGGGCACTTTGTTACGTGCTTTTGTGAGATAAAGACTAGTTGCCATTCTTTATTTAATATACATGTAATAAACATATTTTAGTCTAGTTCGGAAATTTTAGCACCGTCGCAAATTTCAGTTATATGTTACATGCCACAACTGTTTGAAAATCCAATCTATTTAAGAAATTTAACTTATCAGACTGTGGCCGAATATAATGTCCTTTCTCAGGTATAGCGACTCTAGGCCCTATGAAATATTTTTAGGAAAGGGAAGATCATAAAAAGTGTGAAGTTGAGAACTCTTGGTATAGAGTGATTATTGAGGAAAGAAGGAATTCCAAAGTATGGATATTATCACATATGCAGTTTCATACTGACAAAATACACTTTTCTTTAAACAAAGACTTGAACAATCACATGCACATCAATCTACAAAACCCAACACCATGATTGCTGGACAGCATATGTATAGGATAGAGATTATTAAGACATTTTTACAGATAGCAGAAGGCTCAAGCGAGAGTAGCGAACGCAGGCTTCCATTCTTTCGAGAAATATCTGAAGGCAGCTCGTTCACAAATGATCGGTAGAAATTTTTAAAAAGTCTACTCTTCCTCGTTAATGTGGATGAATTTTATGTTTCCTGCAAGTTAAAGTCACATTACACGGGAAATAGCCCAGTAAAGCTAGCAGAAATATTGCCAAACATCGACAAAATTGCAACAGAAATTATTCTACTGGCATGTTTAATCTTGGTGTCCGTAGAACCTATGAAAAAAAGTCTAAAATTATCAAACGAGGGGAAACTTTTTTTTTTAGCGTGTCCATGGTAACCCCTTGTTTGTCTTTTGGTCGCCCTTGAAGACAATAAATCCTTATAGTAGTCAAGGCTAGGAGGATAGGTCACAATGCACTCGATGACCCTTTATATGTTCTATTTAAATCCGCCATTTTGAATGAGGTAGAAAATTGACGCTCTTGCGTAACCGGATCGAGCAGACGATGTTTTGATAAACGGCCACAGAATTGTGCCTTCTTTTAAGCTAAAGTATGACCGCCATTTTTATCGGATTCCTAACTTCCATTGTTTTATATCTAAAACTATCAAATATTATTGTTAAACATAAACAGTTTTAAATGTAAATAGAGTGCGTTCATGGGTATGTATTCACGTCCGTAGATCTTAGTCGGTATAAACCAGTACGCCCTGCTATATTAAGCAGACGGCACAGACATTGCTAGATGATCTACCTGTAAATACATTCACCTTTCCACAGGTAAATGAGTATTATATTGTAAACGAGCAGACGACACTTCTCTCGCGCAATAGCAGACGACAGTACACACCATGGGTAAGAGATTAAAAGTATTATGTCCTTTTCCCCAGGTTTTCAACACTTTGTCTATCTTCCACGTCTGATTCAAATCCACATTTATTTTCTGAAGTTCACTTTGATAAAATTACTTGAATATCATCGGCCTGTAAATCTCGTGGTCTATAGATCAGTAGTGTACCACTATGGTAACGTTTATGTACTTGAAACACTTCATCGGTGTAGGTTTGGTCATAAGCTCGTGTGAATGTTGTTTTAAGATGACTTATGCGCACATAGTCACCTACTTTAAACTTGATGGGTTTAAGTTTTGTCACTGTCATCATAGATTTGGGGTTTTGAGCAAAATAAGTAGCTAATCGCACTTTCTCCTGATTGGTATCTTTGACATCAGCGGGTCTCATCACAATTGTCCTATGATAGGTATGATTATAACTGTCAGCGATATCTTGTAACACCGGTAGAAATGTACTGGTTTCCTTGTAAGAAAAATAACGCATGAGTCGAGTCTTTATCGTCAAAATAGCCCGTTCGGATGTTGACGCCTTTGTTTCATTTTGGGTAGGAAAGTAGTGAACTTCTTCTTCCTTCATGGTGTACCGGTACACCACTATGGAGCTCCGGAGCACCGGGGCACCGGAGCACCAGGAGCATATTTTGGAGCACCGGAGCACCACTTTTGAGCACCGGGGCGCCATATTGGGGCACCGGTGCACCACTCCTCCTCCTCCTCAAAAGTTTAAAGCCAAGAAAGTCCAGGATCTCATGAAGAAAGAAGAAGTTCACTACTTTCCTACCCAAAATGAAACAAAGGCGTCAACATCCGAACGGGCTATTTTGACTCATGCGTTATTTTTCTTACAAGGAAACCAGTACATTTCTACCGGTGTTACAAGATATCGCTGACAGTTATAATCATACCTATCATAGGACAATTGTGATGAGACCCGCTGATGTCAAAGATACCAATCAGGAGAAAGTGCGATTAGCTACTTATTTTGCTCAAAACCCCAAATCTATGATGACAGTGACAAAACTTAAACCCATCAAGTTTAAAGTAGGTGACTATGTGCGCATAAGTCATCTTAAAACAACATTCACACGAGCTTATGACCAAACCTACACCGATGAAGTGTTTCAAGTACATAAACGTTACCATAGTGGTACACTACTGATCTATAGACCACGAGATTTACAGGCCGATGATATTCAAGTAATTTTATCAAAGTGAACTTCAGAAAATAAATGTGGATTTGAATCAGACGTGGAAGATAGACAAAGTGTTGAAAACCTGGGGAAAAGGACATAATACTTTTAATCTCTTACCCATGGTGTGTACTGTCGTCTGCTATTGCGCGAGAGAAGTGTCGTCTGCTCGTTTACAATATAATACTCATTTACCTGTGGAAAGGTGAATGTATTTACAGGTAGATCATCTAGCAATGTCTGTGCCGTCTGCTTAATATAGCAGGGCGTACTGGTTTATACCGACTAAGATCTACGGACGTGAATACATACCCATGAACGCACTCTATTTACATTTAAAACTGTTTATGTTTAACAATAATATTTGATAGTTTTAGATATAAAACAATGGAAGTTAGGAATCCGATAAAAATGGCGGTCATACTTTAGCTTAAAAGAAGGCACAATTCTGTGGCCGTTTATCAAAACATCGTCTGCTCGATCCGGTTACGCAAGAGCGTCAATTTTCTACCTCATTCAAAATGGCGGATTTAAATAGAACATATAGAGGGTCATCGAGTGCATTGTGACCTATCCTCCTAGCCTTGACTACTCCTTATATTTCAATCAATTTCAGTGATAAAGTAATGAAACTGGTACCAACTAAGTGATTAGGCTTAGTACTTTGATTTTATTGGCTTTTATTAAATCTAACAAATTTGCATACTCATGAATATTAATAAGACATTTAAAAAAAAAAAACATGAAAAATATGCAAATATTTTATATACTATTATGCATAAAACTGACTTAAATTCACATAAATAGTTTCACTCAAGCTTAAACATATCTAATAACTACAAGCTACAAAGTATGATTTTTTTTTTTTTTTCAATTGAACCCAGCTACTACAGATCAAGACTGTACATGTACGAATTCATTATTATTTTATTTAAAAATATTATTATTTCATTTCAACGTATTGAAATAGAACTAATGTGGATGTTTTCTATTCCATAACAAAAAAGTGAAATCATTATACATATATACTTATTTGCATACTTATGAATATTAATGAGATCATTAGGATAAGGAGAGCGATGTACATCTATTACAGTAAAACCTCTGAAAGCTGGACAATAAAGTGTGCGATTTTTTGCAAAAATTGTTGCTCAAAACAGCACAATAATATTGCAGAAAGCCTTCTATGTGAGCTTTGTTCAAAATAGTCGAATTGCATTGATCTATCCTCTATATTTTTAAATCTCTTTTATACATGTGTATAAGTGTTGTTTTTTTTTTTGTTGTTTTTTTTAAATTTACTGTACTTTTTATTTTAGCGGTTCTGAATTCAATTTAAAACTGCATTAAACCCTGAAATCCTTTAAAAACATAGCTAACAGAGCCTCAGGTGATAATGATGATAAAATGCCATGATTAATTATATTATACAGTTGCAAGGCAACAGCATTTTCTGGCATTTGTTTCCATGACAAATGATTTTTTGAAAAAATTTAAATAAAAACAATCAAAAGTCAGACTTTATATCAAATTATCAAGCAAAGCATTGCAAACAGTGTGGTTCCAGTTAAGATACTTTTGTATCAAAGAAAAATCTGATAAGAGATTTCGCTGTCTGATAACTATATTTTAAATACAGCAGCAATTTATTTCATGGAACATAAAAGTTATATGCGATTTTAATCACAAACTTATTTTGAATATAGACAATCTACATAACTTAACCATGATTCAAATACAACAGTACAGATAGCATGGTCTCTGATCAAATGCTCTTTTCTAGAACAGCATCCAATAATTGACAAGGCTAGGTAGCTATTGCATTTTTACTGTGTTGTCTATAAGTTACAGTTCCGACGCACCAATCTACTCAATGTGAGATGTAAGTTTAATGTAAAACTAACAGGCACATTTAATTTAATGTTCAATGTATAATTTTACGAACAATGCAGTTTCTGATTATAGTTATATTTATCGAACAGCATCTAATCAGGAACATCATTGCATGGTACCTAGTTCTGTTTCATTTACATTCACAATTTACATCAAAAGTATAGATATATACCTAGTAAGCCCCCAATAATGTATGGATCACTGACATTTACAAATGCAATGTAAATGTATTGCCAACAGGAAAACTGAGGATAAATGTGTCAAATACAATATATCAAGTACAGTGTCCCTGATCAGAGGCTGCTTATCTGAAGCAATCTCTTATATCAATCTTCATTAGGACACAAACACTACCAAATGACAAACTGTAAGTTTACACTGTTATCCACCAGTGTATGAAGTAAAGATTTACAAAATGTATGATCCCTGATCAGACGCTACTTTTTAAAGAAGCATCTGATAAGAGACATCACTTTCTGCCAACTAATTCACAAGCACTTAACGATTAAGATATATCGTAGGACATTATCAGTCACAATCAGTTATTCACTATAGAGGAATATAAACGCAATCCCCACGTACTTTGCTCGCAGCATTGACACCATCACTCACTCCCCTTCTTCCGTAACTGCACGATAGGCTTTTCTCCCTTCAGCGACTGCTTGCATAGCTGCACACTTGACTGAAAAAAATAAAATAACCACGAGTATTGAACAAAGCATTCACCTGTATATAAATAATGTTATATATTTGCAAACAATGCGAACCCTGATCGATACCTTCACATGAAGCTATCTGGTCTTCAATGGTTGTCATGCATTTTTTTTTTCGTGCTACTTCCGCATTTATCCCACTTAAACGAAATTTCAAATTTTAACTTTTACACTCTATTACCACTCATATATACGTATTTTTTTGTAATATGATGATGAACAATATTGTTCAAATCTTATGAATTTTTAGTTCAGTTTTGTTCATATGAATAGTGAATGAATTAGACCGCATTTTAAAGATTCAGTTAGACATTAAACGTGTTAAAAAATATGGAAGGAGAAGATCCCTTGAAAATGTTTTCTGATTATTTGTAAAAAATGGAAATAAAGAAGTGGTTTGAATATGGATAATTCGGAACTGAATGACAATAACTGTTATTTTTCTGTTATTTAACTGCAGTGGTTAGCAAAACGAATATATAAACCATTGCATCTTTTCGTAAAAAAAATATTGTATGAATATAGATCTTGATCATTTTAATGTTTTTTGTGCAACCTATATTTTCCAAGTAGAAATTTTCTTCACATACCGACAATGATTGTTTTGCGATGTAACTTGACACCATTTGCAGTAGAGATGTGTTACTTTGTACAAGTCATAAAATCTACTTATTTGTATAAACTCACAGTGTTACACTCAGTCTTAGCTGTTATTGGAAATAACTATTATGGTAATTGTATTTTTACTTTGTGATGAAAAGAATCTGATGCACTTCTGATTTTAGATAAATCTTATCTTATTCATTTTATTACTTTCACTCTTATTTTTCACAAAAATGAATGTTAACGTAAATGATTGCCTACCCTTCCAATGACATTCTTTAAGCCCCTGGACTTGTGTTGAATATCGTTGCCCATAATTACATCCCTGACCCATCACTCGATTGGTAACTGTAGGCACTGCTTACTCCAAAGATTAAATGTCATCTCCTCATAGTACATCCTCACTTCCTGAAGTCAGATCTGTAAACAGACAAAAAAAAATAGGTGAAAATATATTTCAAACATGTAAATATTTCTCCAGATACACTTATTTTTTAACATTTGTCATATTTAAATCTAAAACACATATATTTGTATAAAATTGCTTTGTGGCGCGAATGTGCTTCCGTAGAAAAACATCCGACTTGGTCTTCGTTTTGCAATTCACTAAAATTCGCTTTACTCACACAGCTTTACAGTATTTCCTGAAAATATAATAGGTTTTGCCTTAACTTATGCAACTTAAGTACTTTGTTACAACTCCTTAAGAAAGAAAACTGATATGAAGTATACTCGGGTAATCTCGCGGTATCACTAAACTCGCGGTATTTAGAAAAGCGCCCCTAGCCTTTGTAAACATAAACAATCGTGACCCAATTTCTTCACGTTTACAAAAGAAATATTTTCCAACAATATGCCACCAATTTGGGTAATTAAATACTGAAATAATATAATTTTAACATTTTATCTAAAAACAGCATTAATTTCACTCACATATTCCTAAAATAACCTAAATCCTTCACATTGACATCCATCGTCTGTCAAAATTTTGAAATGTCAAACTGAGGTTTGAAGTACTATATTTTATGCAAATTGATTAGACTGTGAAACCACTAATTTTTCCATCATTACTATCTAATCTAGTTATTTTCAATTAAAATTGGCCTTGTATACCAGTCTACCGCGAGTTTAATAGCCTCCCCTGATTACAAATGGCTGCCACAGTATGACAATTGGTGACCTAATTAAACTGTTATTACGGCTTTCCGCAAACCTGCGGAAAACGTATAGGGTTTGTTATGTTTCTTCTTATTACGGCTTTCCGCAAACTTGCGGAAAACGTATTGGGTTTGTTATGTTTATTAGGACTTTCTGCCCTTTCGGCAGAAAGTCATATTGGGTTTGTTATGTTTTTTATTAGGACTTTCTGCCCTTTCGGCAGAAAGTCATATTGGGTTTGTTATGTTTTTTATTAGGGCTTTCTGCTTTTCGCAGAAAGACCTATTGGGTTTGTTCTGTCTTTTATTATTACGGCTTTCCGCAAACCTGCGGAAAACGTATAGGGTTTGTTAGGACTTTCTGCCTACAGGCAGAAAGTCATATTGGGTTTGTACTGTTTTTTTATTATTCTTCTTCTTCTTCTTATTATTCTTTTTTTCTTCCTCTTATATTTGTGTTAATTTCGAGGTGTTGCCATTGACTCAGAACAATGAAAATTTTATGGCATATATTTCAAACCATGAGCTTTCGGATGCAATGAATTTTATATTCATACGACGTCATATGACGTCAGATTTGACGTCAGGTGAAAAAGTTTGTACGCGGTCTACAGCCATTATTTCTAGACCGATTTTCATCAAAATTTCACAGAATGTGTATGTTAGGCTCTAGTTGTGCATCCCTGTGTCAGTTTTTCAAAATTCGAAATTTCTATGGTTCTATAGCGAATCCAAGATTCGAACCAAGGTCGTAAATTTTAAAATGCTTATAAAATCTGTCCTATTTAAAATAGAAAGTTGATATTTAGTCAGTATATAGGTCTCTAGGAGTTTTAAACATTTTGTGAAAATAAATGTCATATGACGTCACGTGACGTCATTATATGATAATGTATTTCCAATATTAACAAGAATATTTCTATATGTTGAAATTGTCGAAGGGCAATGAAAATTTAATGACACATGCATCAAAGGTGGAAATTTTGATTTCAATGATTTTCATATGCCTATGACGTCATATGACGTCACACTTGAAATATGCAACAAAAGTTTGTACGCGGTCTACAGCCATTGTTTATGAACCGATTTTCATTAAAATTTCACAGAATGTGTATATTAAGTTCTAGTTGTGCATCTCGGTGTCCGTTTTTCAAAATTCGAAAAGTCCATGGTTCTATAGCGAATTCAAGATTCGAACCAAGGTCGTAAATTTTTAAATGCTTATAAAATCGAATTTATTTGAGATAGAAAAGTGATATTTGGTCAGTATATAGGTCTCTGGGAGTCTTAAACATTTTGTGAAAATAAACGTCACATGACGTCACTTGACGTCATTATATGATAATGTATTTCTAATATTAATAAGAGTATTTCTATATGTTGAAATTGTCGAAGGGCAATGAAAATTTAATGACAAATAATTCAGACGCTGAAATTTCGATTTCAATGTTTTTCAGAAGCCTATGACGTCATATGACGTCACATTTGAAATTGACTACGAAAGTTTGTACACGGTCCAGAGCCATTATTAATGGGCCGATTTTTATCAAATTTTCACAGAATGTGTATATTACGTTCTTATTGTGTATACCGGTGTCCGTTTTTCAAAATTCGAAAAGTCCAAGCATCTATGGCGGATCCAAGATTCGAACCAAGGACGTAAATTTTTAAATGCTTATAAAAACTGACCTATTTGAGATAGAAAGTTGAAATTTTGTCAGTTAGTAGGTCCATGGGTATCTAATAATTATGTGGAAATAAACGTCATATGACGTCACGTGACGTCAGTTTTTTATTATTATTATTCTTTTCTTCTTCCTAACTAAACGCTTATTTTAATATGTTGCAATAGTCCTAGGACCATGAAATTTTTATGGGTTATTAGTCACGTGAGGAAATTTTGATTTCAATGATTGTCAGCAGCCTATGACGTCACATGACGTCACAGCTAAAAATAGTGAAAAATGGTGTTTGCGCTCTACAGCCGCCATTTATAGTCGGATTTTCTTCAAATTTTCACAGATGGTACATCTTGAAACTAAGGTGTGCATATCCTGTCAGCTAACCGAAATTCCGAAAGACCGAAGTTCTGTGGCTGAAATAAGATTCGAACATAGGACCGAAAATTTCATTTTAGGATTAAAGAGCTTCAGGATGAGATAGAAAGTTGAAACTTACACAGTTTGCAGTTCTGCAGAATTTCTACATATATTTTGATTCCTGACGTCATATGACGTCATATGACGTCATAAGCACACTTCTTAATTTTTATTTTAGGGCAATGATTTCGACATGATGCCAGTTGTTCAGAATAATGAAAATTTCAGAGTTATTACAGTAAAGTATGCGCTATTGAACAAAAGCATCTTCCGCACCCTATGTCGTCATATGACGTCAGAGCTAAAAATAGTGAAAAATGGTGTTCACGCTCTACAGCCGCCATTTATGGTCGGATTTTCTTCAAATTTTCACAGATGGTACATCTTGAAACTAAGGTGTGCATATCCTGTCAGCTAACCGAAATTCCGAAAGACCGAAGTTCTGTGGCTGAAAAAAGATTCGAACATAGGACCGAAAAATTCATTTTAGGATAAAAGAGCTTCAGGATGAGATAGAAAGTTGAAACTTACACAGTTTGCAGTTCTGCAGAATTTCTATACATATTTTGAGTCGTGACGTCATATGACGTCATGTGACGTCATAAGTATACTTCTTAATTTTCATTTTAGGGCAATGATTTCGACATGATGCCAGTTGTTCAGAATAATGAAGATTTTAGAGTTATGACTGGAAAGTATGCGTTTTTAAACAAAAGCATCTTCAGCACCCTATGACGTCATGTGACGTCAGAGCTAAAAATATTGAACAATGGTGTTCGCGCTCTGCTGCCGCCATTTATGGTCGGATTTTCTTGTAATTTTCACAGATGGTACAACTTGAAACTAAGGTGTACATATCCTGCCAGCTTACCGAAATTCCGAAAAACCGAAGTTCTGTGGCTGAAGTAATATTCGAACATTGGACAAAAAATTTCATTTTAGGATTGAAGAGCTTCAGGATGAGATAGAAAGATGAAACTTGCACAATTTGCAGTTCTGCATTATTTCTACAAATATTTTGAATCGTGACGTCAGAGGACGTCATAAGCATGCCACTTATTTTTAATTTGGGGCAATGATTTCGACATGATGCCAATTGTTCAGAATAATGAAAATTTCAGAGTTATTGCAGTAAAGTATGCGCTTTTAAGCAACAGCATTTTCAACACCCTATGACGTCACGTGACGTCAGAGCTAAAAATAGTGAAAAATGGTGTTCGCGCTCTGCAGCCGCCATTTATGATCAGATTTTCTTCAAATTTTCACAGATGGTACATCTTGAAACTAAGGTGTGAATATTTTGTCAGCTAACCTTAATTCCGAAAAACCGAAGTATTGTGGCTGAAATAAGATTCGAACATAGGACCAAAAATTTCATTTTAGGGCTAAAGAACTTCGGGATGAGATAGAAAGTTGAAACTTACACAGTTTGCAGTTATGCAGAATTTCTTAATATATTTTGAGTCGTGACGTCATATGACGTCATAAGCATACTACTACTACTGCTACTTTCTTTTTTTTTCTTCGTAACTAAACGCTTATTTATAATATAATGTCAATTAATCACCTTGAACATGACATACTACCAGAGGTGATACATTACATGAAACTTCTATCTCCTGCTTTTTGCATTAACACAGGTTACAGAAAGTCCTATCATTCGTTTAGACGAATGACATCTAGTTATGTTTCTTCTTATTATTAGGACTTTATTATTATTATTATAAGTCCTATTGGGTTTGTACTGTTTATTAGGACTTTCTGCCCTTTCGGCAGAAAGTCCTATTGGGTTTGTACTGTTTTTTATTATTAGGACTTTCTGCCTACAGGCAGAAAGTCATATTGGGTTTGTACTGTTTTTTATTATTAGGACTTTCTGCCCTTTCGGCAGAAAGTCCTATTGGGTTTGTTATGTTTATTAGGACTTTCTGCCCTTTCGGCAGAAAGTCATATTGGGTTTGTTATGTTTTTTATTAGGACTTTCTGCCTACAGGCAGAAAGTCATATTGGGTTTGTACTGTTTTTTTATTATTCTTCTTCTTATTCTTTTTTCTTCCTCTTATATTTGTGTTAATTTCGAGGTGTTGCCATTGACTCATAACAATGAAAATTTTATGGCATATATTTCAAACCATGAGCTTTCGGATGCAATGAATTTTATATTCATACGACGTCATATAACGTCAGATTTGACGTCAGGTGAAAAAGATTGTACGCGGTCTACAGCCATTTTTTCAGGACCGATTTTCATCAAAATTTCACAGAATGTGTATGTTAGGCTCTAGTTGTGCATCCCGGTGTCCGTTTTTCAAAATTCGAAAAGTCCATGGTTCTATAGCGAATCCAAGATTCGAACCAAGGTCGTAAATTTTTAAATGCTTATAAAATCTGTCCTATTTCAGATAGAAAGTTGATATTTAGTCAGTATATAGGTCTCTAGAAGTTTTAAACATTTTGTGAAAATAAATGTCATATGACGTCACGTGACGTCATTATATGATAATGTATTTCTAATATCAACAAGAATATTTCTATATGTTGAAATTGTTGAAGGGCAATGAAAATTTAATGACACATGCTTCAAATGCTGAAATTTTGATTTCTATGATTTTTATATGCCTTTGACGTCATATGACGTCACACTTGAAATATGCAACAAAAGTTTGTACGCGGTCTTTCAGCCATTGTTTATGAACCGATTTTCATCAAATTTTCACAGAATGTGTATATTAAGTTCTAGTTGTGCATCTCGGTGTCCGTTTTTCAAAATTCGAAAAGTCCATGGTTCTATAGCGAATTCAAGATTGAACCAAGGTCGTAAATTTTTAAATGCTTATAAAATCGGTCCTTTTTGAGATAGAAAAGTGATATTTGGTCAGCATATAGGTCTCTGGGAGTCTTAAACATTTTGTGAAAATAAAGTCATATGAGTCACGTGACGTCATTTATATATAATGTATTTCTAATATTAACAAGAGTTTTTCTATATGTTGAAATTGTCGAAGGGCAATGAAAATTTAATGACAAATGATTCTGACGCTGAAATTTCGATTCCAATGATTTTCAGAAGCCTATGACGTCTATGACGTACATTTGAAATTGACTACGATAGTTTGTACACGGTCCAGAGCCATTATTAATGGGCCATTTTTTATCAAATTTTCACAGAATGTGTATATTACGTTTTTATTGTGTATACCCGGGGTCCCTTTTTCAAAATTCGAAAAGTCTAAGCATCTATGGCGGATCCAAGATTCGAACCAAAAACGTCAATTTTAAATGCTTATAAAACTGTCTATTTGAGATAGAAAGGTGAAATTTTGTCAGTTAGTAGGTCTCTGGGTGTCTAACAATTATGTGAAAATAAACGTAATATGACGTCACGTGACGTCATTTTTTATTATTATTATTCTTTCTTCTTCCTAACTAAACGCTTATTTTAATATGTTGCAATAGTCCTAGGACGATGAAATTTTTATGGGTTATTAGTCACGTGAGGAAATTTTGATTTCAATGATTATCGCAGCCTATGACGTCACATGACGTCAAAGCTAAAAATAGTGAAAAAATGGTGTTCGCGCTCTACAGCCGCCATTTATGGTCGGATTTTTCTTCAAATTTTCACAGATGGTACTCTTGAAACTAAGGGGGTGCATATCCTGTAAGCTAACTATAAATTTCCCAAAAGACCGAAGTTCTGTGGCTGAAATTAGATTCGAACAAAGGACCGAACATTTCATTTTAGGATTAAAGAGCTTCAGGATGAATAAAAGTTGAAACTTACACAGTTTGCAGTTCTGAGAATTTCTTAATATAATTTTGAGTCGTGACGTCAAATGTCGACATGTGACGTCATAAGCATACCACTTATTTTTAATTTGGGGAAATGATTTCGACCCTGATGCCAATTGTTCAGAATAATGAAAATTTCAGATTATTGCAGTAAAGTATGCGGTTTTGAGCAACAGCATTTTCAACACCCTATGACGTCACGTGACGTCAGAGCTACAAATAGTGAAAAATGGTATTCGCGCACTACAGCCGCCATTTATGGTCGGATTTTCTTCTAATTTTCACAGATGGTACACCTTTAAAAATAAGGTGTACATATCCTGCCAGCTTCCCGAAATTCCGAAAAAACCGAAGTATTGTGCCTGAAGTAAGATTCGAACATAGAACCAAAAATTTCATTTAGGGCTAAAGAACTTCGGGATGAGATAGAAATTTGAAACTTACACGAAAAAAAAAGTAAAAGGTAGAGAATTTAATATATATTCTTTCTAACGGAATTAATTTTAAATTATTTTTCAATTTTAGCAGAAAGTCCTATCATTTGTATCAACGAATGAAATCTAGTTTTTTATTCTTCTTATTATTCTTTTTTTTTCCTCTATATTTGTGTTAATTTCGGGGTGTTGCCATTGACTCAGAACAATGAAAATTTTATGGCATATTTCAAACCATGTGCTTTCGGTTGCAAGGTATTACATATTCATATGACGTCATTTAACGTCAGATTTGACGTCAGGTGAAAAGTTTGTACGCGGTCTACAGCCATTATTTCTTGACCGATTTTCATCAAATTTCACAGAATGTTTGTTTAGGCTCTAGTTGTGCATCCGGTGTCCGTTTTTCCAAAATTCGAAAATTCCATGGTTCTTTAGCGAATCCAAGATTCGAACCAAGGTCGTAAAATTTTTAAATGCTTATAAAATCTGTCCTGTTAAAGATAGAAAGTTGATATTTAGTCAGTATATAGGTCTCTAGATGTTTTAAACATTTTGTGAAAATAAATGTCATATGACGTCACGTGACGTCATTATATTATTATGTATTTCTAATATTAACAAGAATATTTCTATATGTTGAATTGTCGAAGGCAATGAAAATTTAATGACACATGTTTCAAATGCTAAAATTTTGATTTCTATGATTTTCATATACTTTGGACGTCATATGACGTCACATTTGAAATATGCAACAAAAGATTGTACGCGGTCTACAGCATTGTTTGTGAACCAATTTTCATCAAATTTTCACAGATTGTGTATATTAAGTTTAGTTGTGCATTCTCAGTGTCCGTTTTTCAAATTCGAAAAGTCCATGGTTCTATAGCGAATCCAAGATTCGAACCAAGGTCGTAAATTTTTAAAATGCTTATAAAATCGGTCTATTTCAGATAGAAAAGTGATATTTAGTCAGTATATAGGTCTCTGGGAGTCTTAAACATTTTGTGAAAAGAAACGTCATATGACGTCACGTGACGTCATTATATGATAATGTATTTCTAATATTAACAAGAGTATTTCTATATGTTGAAATTGTCGAAGGGCAATGAAAATTTAATGACAAATGATTCAGACGCTGAAATTTCGATTTCAATGATTTTCAGAAGCCTATGAAGTCATATGACGTCACATTTGAAGTTGACTACAAAGTTTGTACACGGTCCAGAGCCATTATTAATGGGCCGATTTTTATTTAAATTTTCACAGAATGTGTATTTACGTTCTTATTGTGTATACCGGTGTCCGTTTTTCAAAATTCGAAAAGTCCAAGCATCTATGGTGGATCCAAGATTCGAACCAAAGACGTTCAATTTTTAAATGCTTATAAAAACTGTTCTATTTGAGATAGAAAGGTGAAATTTTGTCAGTTTAGTAGGTCTCTGGGTGTCTTAACAATTATGTGAAAATAAACGTTATATGACGTCACG
>CM037795.1:14628954-14678954 GCA_021229015.1 Solen grandis
TATGTCTGATATACCTTACACCACATGTATATATGTCTGATTATACCTTACACCACATGTATAATGTCTGATATACTTTACACCACATGTATATATGTCTGATATACCTTACACCACATGTATATGTTGATATACTTTACACCATCGTATATATGTCTGATATACCTTACACCACATGTATATATGTCTGATTTACCTTACCCCATGTATATATGTCTGATTACCTTACACCACATGTATATATGTCTGATATACTTACACCACATGTATATATGTCTGATATACCTTACACCACATATATATGTCTGATATACTTTACACCATGTATATATGTATATATTTACACACATGATATATGTCTGATATACTTACACCCATGTATATATGTCTGATATACTTACACCACATGTATATATGTCTGTATTTACTTACACCACATGTATATATGTCTGATATACCTTACACCACATGTATATATGTCTGATATACCTTACACCACATGTATATATGTCTGATTTACCTTACACCACATGTATATTTGTTTGATATACGTTACACCACTTGTATATATGTCAGATATACCTTACACCACATGTATATATGTCTGATTTACCTTACACCCCATGTATATATGTCTGATTTACCTTACACCCCATGTATATATGTCTGATATACCTTACACCACATGTATGTATGTCTGATATACTTACACCCATATTATATATATATATATATATATATATATATATATATATATGTCTGATTTACCTTACACCCTATG
Source organism: Solen grandis (assembly GCA_021229015.1). Taxonomy (NCBI): domain Eukaryota; kingdom Metazoa; phylum Mollusca; class Bivalvia; order Adapedonta; family Solenidae; genus Solen; species Solen grandis. The sequence continues at coordinate 14,629,736 of CM037795.1, forward strand.
TATATATGTCTAATATACTTTACACCACATGTATATATGTTTTATTTACGTTACACCACATGTATATATGTACTGATATACCTTAAACAATTTTATATGTCTGATATACCTTACACCCATGAATACATGTCTGATTTACCTTACACCCCATGTATATATGTCTGATTTACTTACACCACATGTATATATGTCTGATATACCTTACACCACATGTATATATGTCTGATATACCGTTACACCCCATGATATATGTCTGATTTACCTTACACCCCATGTATATATGTCTGATTTACCTTACACCACATGTATATATGTCTGATTACCTTACACCACATGAATATATGTCTGATATACTTACACCCCATGTATATATGTCTGATTACCTTACACCACAAGTATATATGACTGATATACCTTACAAACCAATGTTTGTTTGTTCTGATAAACCTTACATCACACTGATTTGTATATACCCCCTTGTCTGTATACCTTACACCACATGTGCTCACATTATGTTTCTGATATACCTTACACCACATTTATATATGTCTGATTATATCTTACACCACATGCATATATGTCTGATATACCTTACACCACATGTATATATGTCTGATATACCTTACACCACATTTATATATGTCTGATATATCTTACATCACATGTATATATGTCTGATATACCTTACACCACATGTATGTATGTCTGATTTACCTTGCACCACATGTATGTATGTCTGATTTACCTTGCACTACATGTATGTATGTCTGATATATCTTACACCACATGTATATATGACTGATACACCTTACACTACAGGAACACAAATATAAACGACGGCTTATAATTTACACGGAACAACAATATCAAAATTATTTCGCCATTATATTTAGATTTTCTTCACACCATATATAAACGATAGTTACATCTCTCATGCCTAAGTCACAGTACTCGCACGAGCTGAGTAAATGTCCCTAAACTTACATACTGATGAACAAAGGTAAGCTTTAAAGCAGCTCGTTTACTGTTGATCGGTAGAAATACACCTTTTTCGTCTCTACCTCACTAATGTTGTGAAGTCATTCTGAGAAATACATTCGGCATATGTAGATCACATTGCAAGGGAACGCGTTGATTTTAGTAAACACTTCGGGTTATTCCGTTAAATATAGAATTCCGTATTCCCGATGAAGGTGCTTGCTGTAACTCACTACACTTTCTGCAACATAGCGTCTTCACCATTCCTCTTTCTGCATTAAATAAAGATAAATATAAAATATATATATGCTCATATAATGAAGAATTAAATCTTAATGAACTGAGTTGCTTATAACAGCATTGTCAAGTCTGGTACTTGTAAAAATAAGATGATATCATTAATCTCGCTTAAAGGAAGATAATAATATCTATTTAATATTTTTCAGCATTTTTTTTTTATTTTTCAAGCCTCATGTCCCCCTTTATTTCATATTTATCTTGATTCACTGCAGAAAAAGTTGCGTAATTATTACGTAAGGGTTGCTGCTTAATCCATATATTTCACCATTTTCGTGTATTGTGGCACTTTTGCCCATCATACCTCCTTTCTTTTACACATGCTATTGACTTTTTTGGGACATTTAGAAAAACATTTTTTTCTCTTGAATAGGTCATTGAAATTTAATTATTTCTTCACACATTGTTAAATGGACAATGGACTATGTAGCAGTGTGTTTTTCAGCAAAGACAGCAAACAATGTTGATGAGTGCATGCAAGATGAAGATGTGACAAGTAATATTTTCTTTGAATGTGAAGCCATATCTGAAAACCCTTTATAAACTGTATTCTCTTGACTTTGTATACTGAGTATTACTGGGGAAAAAACAACAACATGATTTACTGTAAAAAAATAACTTATGTTTTCACCCCCACCCACTTTTGGTTGACAATGACCCCTTAATACAACAATTGATCTTTCGCAAATATCACTGGCGATGAGACGTTGGTTGATCCCAGGTGAAAGATACCGATACAGAACAATATATGGACATTCAAAGGAAGCCAAAGACCTTGTATAGCAAAACGCACCATGAGCGTCAAAAAGGTAATGTATGTAATTTTCTTTACAAATCAAGGTCCTGCTATTCAAATTGCAGTATCAAAGGGTAAATCTGTAAATGCCCAGTTTTTCAAAGGCAAGGTCCTTCATAAACTAAAGAAATATTTCGCAAACCGTCGACCAGCAACTGGTCTCCATGGTGTCAGGTTGTTGTATGACAGCGGCCATTGTACGCGAATAAGGGTGTCGAGCCCCCTCATCCTGCTTATTCGCCAGATCTTGTCCCTTGTTACTTTTTTTCTATTTCCGAGGCCTAAAAAGCACCTTGCTGGAAGAAAATATCAAACGCGCGGAAATCTCGGTTCGGCTTTTTTCCAGTGTCTGAACAATTTACCTTGGCAATATTATGAAAACGCCTTTAAAGATTGGATTAAAAGACTGAAATGTAGTATATCACATGGTGGTGAGCATTTTGAAGGACTGAGATAGTTATTTTTCCATTGTTTGTTAAACACTTCTAAAACATTACCCTAGTTGCATTCATATTTGAACACGGCTCGTAATAATGGACACTTCTGATCTACTTAAGTTTATAATCAGCATTAATTTCCCGTTTTATATATATATATATATATATATATATATATATATATATATATAAACGCATTTTCTAGTGTCATTAAATGAACATGGTTTCTACTTTGGAACTATAAAAACGTGTTCGGATTTTACTAGTTCGAAAGGTAAACCGTTTCTTTATAGTTAATGCAATGATATACTTTGGCTTTTCAAAGTTTAGAGTTAAAACTTTTTTTTAATTAACATCGATTACGAAACAAGTTATCACAACTTATATTCATCACTCGCAATGGCTCTGGTGGCGGCGTATGTTGTCATTATTTTGGGAGGAAACCGTAGAAAAGCCACGTGTCTGGACGGGTGACCACTGTACCCTTTCACTTTGACTTGTTGTGGACTTGAACTTCGAAAATCTGTATTCGATTACGCCCGTAATATGGAAATTAATATTAATCTTATTTACTTTATTGTTGGATAATCTTGATGAAAATGCTATGGAAATATAATGGAGTTTTTCCCTTTTTAACAGTATCAGCCTTAAGGAACTAACATTTTATTTTAGATTTATATGTCCATTGTGAGATGTCACATCGAATCAATTTTTAGCGGTTCACGTGACCCGTTTCACTGAACTTCATGCATGTGGTGTAAAACAGCGTTTAGCGCCTGGTATTTTTCTAAACAAAATGTGATTATATTGTATAATACAATAAAATAAACGTTTCCAAATGACTGAAATACTGTCGGTGGGACGTTAAACCCAACAAACAAACAAACAAACAAAAAATAGATGACATATCTTTATGTTGTTTGTTGTGTATTTAAGACATTAAGAGCTGCTTTGTAAGGCAACATTCTAACACATAAAATGGAATGCGTTCGTGTGAAGTTAGGTGAAATGGGACTTTTGGTTGTACTAGTACTTTACGCATGGGAAGTTCCTGACAATTGCTCGCCTCAAGTTGGAATCGAACATGCAACCTTCGGATCCATAGTCGGTGAACAATAGCAGGGCCAGGACACTCGCATTTATTAAATTAAAGTGCAGTATGGAATATAGATATATAACCAAAATAGTTTCCTGTTATTCTAACGTCGATTAAGAAACATGTTCTTAGATCGGTCTCGAAGGCTCGTGGTTTAGATCAGTAATTTTCGCCTGGATAAGCCACCAAAGATTCTTGTTACAAATGGGATTTGAACCCATAACTTGCGGATAAGCAGTCAGATCAGATTGATAAAAAATCGTAAACAAGATTCCAAGGAAATTGGCAATTCTGCGGATTTAGTGCCCGTGTTACACCGCTTCTTCTTTGCCGAATGTGGAACTTTTAAAAATTCCGAACACTTAAACGTATCATTCCGCTGTAAATTTATATTTTCTTGGTATTATCCACATCCATTACTGATGTTACGGGGGCCGCCGTGGCCGAGCGGTTACAGTCGTGGACTACAAATCTCTCATCCCCTCACCGCTGTGGGTTCGAATCCCGGTAGGGACTTCGGATTTTCATATGAGGAAGCCTTCTAGCTGGCTTGCGGTAGGTCGGTGGTTCTACCCGGGTACCTCTGTGCACTCGGGGTCTTCCTCCACCTGTAATTAGCTGGACGTCGCTATATGATTGAAATACTATCGCAGAGACGGTAAACCCCAATACAACAACAACAGCTGATGTTACGCATACACTTTATATACATGTATAGGGCCTAGTGAATGCTTGAGACCTTCGTAGATACTTGATAGGGCCCTAGTTAGAGGTCCATGGGCCTCAAGCCCACCGGAAGTACTTGTATTTGGTGTTTCATACATATTATGAACACTGCAGCTTATATCCCGTGGATCCCGTGGCCCAGTGGTTAAGACATCCGCTTCGTGAGCGGGAGGTCGAAGGTTCGACCGGCAGAGGATCGTTCTGATATGGCCTGTTCGTGAGCCGGCAGCTAGTTAAATAATGGTTACCGGTTGTCTTCCTGCCTGGTGCCTGGCATATAGGAGGGAACTTGGAAGGTACTTATAATAGCAAAGAGGTGTCCCTTTCAATAGGAGTGACACTATAAAAAAACAACTTACCTTTACACTTTACCTTTTATATGCATAGCGTAACAACAATAACATTAATCATGAACTCTCGATCGATCGTAATGTTAGTATGAATGTAAGCAAAATAAGCAAAATGTTTAGATTTAGACTTGTGTTTGTGGGTGTTTGGGAATAAATATTTGCTTCACGCATATTCTTGACTGAAGTTAAGAAAAGAAAACGATTGACAATAAACAAGGAATATGCAAATTTTAAATTTTGATCAAGTAATCAAAGAACTACGAAAAACAAGCATTTACATCCATGCAAAACAAAATTTGATTCTGATTGTCGGTTTCAGGCAGAAGCGAATCCAGTTCAGATTGGGGAGGGGGTGTAATTTTAGATGGGGTGCGCCCTCTCACCCCCCACCCCCCTGAATCCGCCAGTGTCAGGGAGAATAATCTTGAAATTACAGTGATAGATGAACGAGATTGCTGCTTATCATTTCGTATAATTTTGGAGCACAACTCGATTTTCAATGATTTATCGGAATTTGATGAACCATATCGTGAATATCTACACTCTGTCTGGAAAGATTTTGTACTCCGAGGTTATTAAATTCCTGTTTGAAATCATTTCGCCAAAATGTATTTCCTTAAGTTTGCACCAATAAACCAGTTAATCGTATCACTACTTTCGTAAATGAATTTTTTTCCCTTTGCTTTCGATTCCATTAATCAGTACATTGGTAAGTCTCATTAACTTTCTTCGCTTTCATTGCCATCATATTAGTTCATTGGTCAGTCTCATTTGTTTCCTTTGCTTTCATTGTCATATTATCAGTTCCTTGGTCAGTCTCATTTGTTTCTATTGCTTCCATTGCCATTATATCAGTTCCTTGGTATGTCTTATTTGTTTCCTTTGCTTTCATTTCCATTATATCAATTCTTTGGTCAGTCTCATTTGTTTCCTTTGCCTTTATTGCCATTATATCAGTTCTTTGGTCAGTCTCAGTTGTTTCCTTTGCTTTCATTGCCATTATACTAGTTCTTTGGTCAGTCTCATTTGTTTCCTTTGCTTGCGTTGTCATTATATCAGTTCCTTGGTATGCCTCATTTGTTTCCTTTGCTTTCATTGCCATTATATCAGTTCCTTGGTAAGTCTCATTTGTTTCCTTTGCTTTCATTGCCATTATATCAGTTCCTTGGTCAGTCTCATTTGTTTCCTTCGCTTTCATTGCCATCATTTAGTTCATTGGTCAGTCTCATTTGTTTCATTTGCTTTCATAGCCATTATATAAGTTCCTTGGAAAGTCTTATTTGTTTTCTTTGCTTTCATTGTCATTATATTACTTTTTTGGTAAGTTTCCATGATAACGTACTCGTACATCTCTGTCTCTCTGTCTGTCTGTCTGTCTGTCTGATAATATCGCATCTCAAAGAGATATAATTTACACATTTGAAATTGTATCACTACTCGATGAGATATAAACCAGTTGCATAGCTATTTTTAGGCCCTGTAGGGCCTACAAGTTGGTCAAGGAAACGACATTTTCAAAAGTCCCAAAATATAAAATAAATTTGGAAGTGGAGAGGAGTCAAGTCTTATGCGTGATTTATAGTGTTCATACAGTGTTCGTTTATTTTGCATCGAACGAATCAGATTCATAGTTTAAAATGGTTGGGTGGAAAAAGTGGGCTACGCAGGTGTAACCCATATTCACTCTAATCAAACAAATATCCGCTTTATCTCTATTATGGTAGTCTACATCAGATCGATGTAGTGCTGCTGCGATGACATCATAGACAATAGGCAAGATACCGCCACACAAAGTTACATTATCCTGATGCCGAGCCCCCATTTCACCAATCTCCTGAGTAAATATTTTATATTCTAACTCAAAAAGTGTTAATTTTTAAAACACAGTTAAATTTTAATTATGTTTTTCTTAGTAAATAATTGCAATATTTTTTTTTATCTTTTAATTCATTTATCATTAATCACGATATTGCAATATTTAAAATTCGGAATCTGATCCTGAAATATAGGGCCTTCAAGGTGTCTTAATATGATTTAAGGACTTTGCTAGTTCGCGATTGGAGATTGAATCCACGACCTACCGCTCGCCCATCGAAGCCGGTACAGATGAATATAACGGAAAAAGAAGCATGGAATCCAATTGTCAATACCTATGTATTATAATTTTATAATCTAAATGATGTAAATAATTGTTTTTGCCAAGTTAGATATTTTGGTATCTCTTACTTTTGAAAACCAGCATTTTCTATTTGCGTGTACTTTCAGTTCCTTTGTATTCAACGGGTGATGTCATACAAGTTGAAATGGTAACTCAGCTTTTCCTGGTTTGCCTGTGTGTCCTGGCCGTGCGCTCACAGCGCATTTTGATCGATGGCGACGTATTCATAGAGGGCCTCTTTATGGTAAGAGACCAGCAAGGTGAAGAGTGTGGGGAATTGCTGGCAGAGTCGGCCAAGTATTATCTCGCCGCCTTCTGGACCATACAGTCACTGAATAAACAGAACTACATTCCGGGAGTCAAACTGGGTGGGTAGTTATTCGCATACATTCCCTTTCATCATCTCGCATACTTAAACTCTTTTTATAAACATTTCACGAATTGCATCTAAAAATGTTGAAAATAAAAACAGCAAACGATAACAAAAAAATCGGAATCATTTTTTATGGAAAGCCATGGTTATCTTATACTGTTCTTTTATAATGCACTAATCCGTGGTAGCATTATATGATTTCATTTTGATAGATTCCTTTATACGATCTAAGTCCAACCATGTAGAGAAGCATCTGTTTTATATTACATCAATATTTTGGACCAAAAAGCGATATATGTTACGGATTCGTCTCGATATCAATCCATAATTTCAATATTCCGTCCACCCTTGATACACCGGCAATGTTTGTAAATCTCGATTTCGCCGATGTATTGAGAATTGCTGCCGTTAAGAGATTAATAAATCCGTCACATGACTCCATAGTTTTGACCATCTCAGTATGTGATCAGCACGTGGAAGAATTGATTACAGTAAATAACACATAGGTACACTCATATGTATGACCTTTTTCGTAATATATATATATATATATATATATATATATATATATATATATATATATTGTTACAATGTTCCTTTTTTTAATAGGGTTCCGTCTTCATGAGACTTGTGGGTCACCCAATAGGGCCGCAGCAATAGCGTTCAATATCACATCCGGTTTACACACCACATACAAAAGAACTATAGGTAAGGTTAACCTACCCGGCAAATGGTATTAAGCAATTTATTAGAAAACGAAATATTTCATTGAAATATTCTACCTATATGTATCACTACCTTGAACACTTGTTTTTACATTGTTAAGGCTGTAAGCATGCTATGTGCTATCTTATGCTGAATAAATGTGTTATGTTTACTTATGTTTACGGAAGTGGCTCGAATTCCCCCACCGATGTCGAGCGCTAAAAAATACATAATTATATTTAAATAGTTCGTGTTAGATATTTGTATTTTTAGACTCAAGTCAATACATTTACAGTTTACATAGACAATACAGTAAAGGCATGTGAATATTTAATTTTCATAGGTAGACGGATTCATGGCGAATAGTGAAGAATGATAAAGTTCGCCACTAAGTATTTAAGTATTACTTAGCGTTAGGTTTTGTTGGTGGAAATTGGATTAATCAGTCTCTATTTTATTGTAATCTCGACTTTTTATTAATACATACATTAAAGCTATATTTGGACAGTATGTGATATTCATAGGAAATGAACACGATGCATAAACTTATCTGCATTTGTGATATGTTTTAAACGGGGAGAAATACACGCTCGACATTTCAAAATACTTGTTGGTTATATAAGAAAATATTTTGATTATTGTCCTTAACATATCCATAGTCTGATACCCATGGATATGTTTATGAAGTCAGTCTTAAATCAATCCCATTCCCTAGTTACTGAGATATACGGTAATCATTATAGTACTATGCCCGGAATCTAATACCATGCCCGAAGTTTAAAAAGGGGCCTAATTTACATTAAATTTAGTCAAGAGTTATCTACCAAAGTTTTCTGATGCCCCTGGACACAGTCGTTAACTACTAAGCTTTAAGCTGATAGAAACTTGCATTCAAAACTTTTACTAAACTTTTAATTGTATGCAAAAAACGAACCAAAAAGTATATGTCAAAAAGTGACCATAATTTGCATTAAATCCAATAAAAATGATGTACCACTGAACATGTTATGGGGTTAATGAAGTTTCAAATCAACCATATGCCTGTTTACTGAGATACATTCATGATAAGTACAATGTATGAAAACTTTAACCAAATAGTTAATTAAATTCAGTAAAGAGTTATCTACCTTTGCTGTCTGATGCCCCTAAGCATATTGTCTATACAATCAATGGTTATTGACATATACTAGTGCGCCTGAGAGTGGATTGCATGCAAACTTTAACTAAGCTTCTACGTTGACGCCGACGCATGGGTGATTGCAGTAGCTTTTCATATTCTTCGAATAATCTAGAGAAATTTGTTAAGAAAAGCTTCATGAAAGAGATTACTTTTTTCATCATGTGCAAAACGAAAATTGATACCACGAGAAAATTAATGAATCAAAGCAATTGCAGCAAAATAACGGGGCACCATTGACAGATCTATTAATAGCCCATAAGGTTCATGACCTATGGGCTAATGATGGTATCCCGTTATTTCGCTGTAATTGCTGTGATTCATTAATTTTTCTCGCAGTGATACATATTGAATTTATTTTTGTAAACAAATAGATAATATACGCATTGATGTCATGATAAAAGAAATGGCTGTCAACTATATTCTCTGGACTAACTTAATGACACTACAATATAAGAACCATTCACATTAAATCACCGTTTATCACGGGGACAGTAACTAATATATTGGTAAGTGACACCTGCTCAAAATAAGTCACAAAATAATTAATGATTTAGCTAAATTCATTTACCATGCCTTTTAAACTAAGATGGTTTATGTAAATTTTGAATTATGAAAAGTAATTTTGTACATTATTTTATTCTTGGAAATGCATATTTTTGAAATATGAGAATGAAAAATAAACTGTACTTTTTGTATGCATATGCTCTGTTAATATAATGATAGCATTATTCATGAAAAATGATGAGTTAAAAAAGTCACATTTTCAATTAACCTTACTTTGAATTAAAAATTTTTGTGTAATTGATAATTATATTGACTGATTTTAATTTTTATTTACTAAAGTATGGTTTTAACGAGTGGCTGATGGTACATTTCTTCACCAATTAAATACTGAAGAACAATTGCAAATATAGCTCAAATCTTATTCAGAAAAGTCAATACATGAAGGACACTTAAACCCATAGACTAAAATAAGTGTTCAATTTTCACGATTTTTTTTCATAATCAAATTCCTTTTGGACTTAGAGTCCATGTGGACACAACGTCCATCTATTTATTTTGTGGAAAATCGTACCAGTATTGTCATATAATGTGGTCTAATTACTCGTACAAGGTTTAACTTTAACTATATAATACATGCTGCCGTGCTGCGACACACGGACCTTGCTATAATTGTACATGTGTGTGTGTGTGTGTGTGTGTGTGTGTGTGTGCGTGCGTGCGCACGCACGCATGGGTGTACTTGTGTATGTTTGTCCAAATATCCTTAAATGCTTCGGGTATTTGTAGTTGACTCAGTAATCAGCGTCATTCCAGTCTATGCAATTGGTAATGTTCTGTTCTGGCATGAGTCTTTATGCTAGTAGTTATACATGGTGTATTTCATCATAACTCATTCTCTTTTGTCTGTATAACCCCATCATTCCTTCTCCCGTTTTTTTTTTGTTTTTTTGTTACCATTTTACCTCAGTATCTGCTTGCTAACTCTGATCCTGCCCTTGATCATAGTAAACCTCTTACAATTTGTTTCGGTAGGCGATTCAGATAAATTATGATCTTTTATATGAACTTTTTTACCTGTTTCTTTTTGTCGTTTATATAATCATGAAGCTACTTTTATTGATGTAAATCTCTCATATAATGTAATGATTTGTATTATCATATATATAGGATCTGACATTAATTGTCATTTCATATCGAAATTTACTAAACGAGTTTATGAATATGTTATTAAGCCAGCCTCTGGCGAGCTTTATAACATTTTCATGAACAAGTTTAGTAAAACTCGATATAAAATGACAATTAATGTCAGATTCTTTTTATCATATGAGCTAAACTCGGTTATCTACGTGTAAACAACGAGGCGAGTAAAACAACAAAACCAAATAACATGAATGAACGGACTGCGGACGACTCAAGACGATTGGTTATCTTATCCCTAGAAAAAAGTTCCAAACAATACCTGAAATTAACGATTTAATGTGTCTTTCTCATACATAATCAACATATCATTAAACAGTAAATAACACAATATTTTAAATCAAAATTAATTCCATCAAATATATATGATCGAGTTGTTCGACACAATATGCAAATAGGCTTGCATCATCTTCACTACACAAACGACGTCATCACATGGTAAGATATTTTTATTTCCATCCATGGGCCCTTTCAGGCATAATATAATTACATATAATATTAAATGCATATAGCACACAACATAAGATTAGAAAACAACTAAAGCTTAAAAAACACAACAATAGAATGCAACATTGAAAAATAAAAAAATAAACTTTTAAAATGACAAAACTAAAAGAAAATCATATAATATGAACAGAATTATGAATCATAATAATCCATATTATCCAACATGCCGAAGTTGTTGGTAGCAAATTATCATGATACCAATATATAATGTATATCTTATGATTAATTTGATTTTCTAGTAGAAAGATAAATCAAATGGCTAAACCAATTTGCATGTGTAGTCTCCCTTTGATAATTTTTAGACCATAAATATAAGACATAAGATATCCACAGAAGTATTCCAATTAGGTCAGATCAAATTAAGATCTTATAACCGTTGTTCAAAATAATAAACAATCTTGATCTAGGTAAAAAACACTGATGTATAAAGTTTGCTATAGCAGATATTGTTTCACTATTCTCACTAGACATTACAAATAAAAATTACTCAGATTTGGTTAAACTTTCAAAGTGTGCAACAACTTAAGATATATTTGACACAAACAAAATTCTGTCTTTTTCATACAGAGTGCATCTGAAGAGAAAATATTCTTCAAGTTCTTTTTCATTTAAAAAACAACATTTACAAAGTCTTTCATTAATAGAAATATTTCTTTACCGACCAGTTTCAGTTTCTAATTTGCACTTATTCAGAACTTGGTAACACAAGATCTAACTGCAGGATCTTTAATAATATTTAAATAAGGTTCATACATAAATTGCTTTTTAAATAATGCATAAGTTCATAATTTTCCACTTTGTTCCTGTTCACAAACATTTAATCTTTCTGTCCATTTCAATTTAAATTAATTTATTAGCTTCAATAAAATAACCCTCTTTTTTAACTATACATGAAGTACAGTCAATAGTACCCCATATTTCACGTGCATTTAGGAGTATGGGCTTTACAGTGTGGTCAAATACTTTAAAAAACGTTCTTATACTGTTTTTGACATTCACAAAATATTTTGATAACTTAAAATAAGCTTTGATAGCAGGTTTGTATATATCCTCTTGACATAAATTAAGCGAACCATTAGAACTAAACACAATACCTGGGTAGTTATAAGTAGTTACTTGCTGTAAAAGATGACTCCTGCAGTATATATAATTTGGGATGATTTTGCCTTTCCCAAATGCTAACACCTGAGTTTTCTTAAGATTTACAGTTTAACAATTTTTGGTACATATAGTGTATCCATGCACAATTGTAAGCCTTTGGCACTAGTAGACATAAGTATCAGATCATCTGAATATAACAAACAATTGACTTTACGCTCGCCTAATGTAATGGGGTCATGATGTGCCGTAAAAAATCCTTGCAACTCATTTTCAAATATTTTGAATAAATTGGGGCTTAAATTGTTCACTTGTCTAACGCCGACATGATGAGCTATTTTATCAGTATAGTCTTCTAAATCCTTTCCATTAATACTTATTCCTACCTCATTACAATTCTTATTCATTACATTGGAAAAAGTTGTTGAGAATGTGTCCTGTATTTCGGGCTTAACCTTTACATGTTTATAGTTATCCTTGTACACATCTTTACAGAAGGAGTTCCACGGAACCACTTCATGTGCATACACCTCATCACCTTTACACGAATCTACCTCCAACTCCGATTTTCAGAAATAAGCACAATAAAATGGATATTTCAATCCCTTTTCATTATGTTTTTGTACTGAAATATATTGTAATTTATAAGGAAAAGATTTTTTTCCAAATTCAGCAAACATTTATTCCGACTGACATTTTTTGAAGAAATAGTACTTTTATTTCAGAAAATATTTTTTTAAATGAATTCTTTTCTCCTTCAAAAGTTTTTTTTTATTTCCTTAACTACTGAACATAGAGTATAAAGAAAATCTGTATTACAGATTTTTAGAAAATCGTATTCAAATTACTCGTAACTCATCGTATTTTGTAGGTCAAACCGGAAGTGGATTTCTTATGATTTTTTTTTCATTTGAAAAACCAAAATAAAATACCTGTCATGTGTTGTTCATTGCGTAAAATAAAATCAATGTGTGAAGAAATAAAACAAGTATATGTTTTGGCTTGTTTCTAAATGAATTTCCCAAAATTCAGCCCTTTTCGGTAATTACTCTTACGTGTAACAACTCGGAAGCGGTGCTACAGTAAGGTTTTCCAGTTTGTGGTGAAAGCCAGCGTTCATTTTTGGCTAAAACATTTTGGTATATTATCAACGAAATCATCAAAGGATTTTAAATCAAAGGTAAAGTACGTTTTCATGAACTAGTTCGTGACAATCAATTGTATTATATTGTGAGTTAAATGTATATTTTAGGTTTTTTTTTGGACTTTCTATCAACTCTCATGGTTCTGCGCGCGCCATTCTTATTGCATATGATTTTCTTGTAAAATGAGAAAACTATGTGGTTGTAATGGTTTATTTAATAGACATTCGTTTTTAAAATGTACTTTTTCATCTAAAGAAGAAATGAACTTTTTATTGAGACACCCTCCAATCGATTAAATCGCCATCACTATCATACGCATGCAGACGACTTTGTAAAGATTTGTAAGTTGGAGGATTATGAGAGGTTTTAAACTCTTTTATAAGAATAATAACTAGAATAAATTTGATTTTTCACAAGCTAAATCAATACACAATCAAGTCCGTTCATCTGCTACTTGTGTCAATATTTTTTTCAACATGAATTTCTAACTTTTACTAGTGACCCCGTGTATTGAGAGAGGGTTGTTTCAAAAGCGTTATTAACAGTTTATATGAACAAATTACACAGAACAGTACTGTAGTCAATATCTAGCATGTTTTCAGTCTCATTTCATGATTATTACATTAATGATCTTATTTATATCCACAGCAAACTAATTTCTAATATTATTTTTTTGCTATTTTGTAATTAACCTTTTTTAAGAATAACCAAATTTGACAATTCATTTATGATGTTTTCTTAATCTTAATCTAGATGTTTTACCTACTGGAAAATTAAAAGGAGTTTGTATGAATGAGCATTCTTTTTTTTTTCATTTTTCACACTTTCCATGGAAATTATTCTGCACAAGTCTATAAAAATGAAATGAAAAAAAAAAATAACAATTAAAATTCTTCAAATAAAGCATGCATATATTATTTAAAAAAAAAAACCAAAATGAGCTGATCCTGAAAAAATATGTTTAAAAAAATTTTATTAAAATAATCAAGATAAAAATGCTTATGCAATTAAAAGGAACGCTCCGCTTATTCTGGCATCTTAACTATTAAATTCTCTCTTAATAAACACTAACTATAACGTCAAGTCAGGAAAAAAATCAAAATGGCCGCCGATTTTTTCTATGTCGACGTTGAGGGACTATATTGACGTCGTTAAGGTGTCGTTACGATGCAAGAATATGATGCGGTGGAACTCCTACTGTTAAGAACATTTAAAAACATTTTTTTTAATGTGCAGGATTTGGGTACCATACAAATTATGTAACATGTGACCTTGTTTATTGTTAAATAAATGTATAGGGGAAGGGCCGTAACTAATGTTGCTAGAACTTGTGTCCCGACCCCATTTCAATGTTTAATTTGAAATAAAATATGTTTAAACTATTTAAAAAAGACCCATTTCTTTCAATGTTATTCATTTTAACAATAAGAGTAGAGGGTAAAATTGTATCATCTTCACTACACAAACGACGTCATCAAATGTGTTTATTCCAGGCATGTTTTTATTTTTACACGGCGGTGAATTCGAACTGTTATCTCCGAGTTTTGTGACATTCTTTGTCGATTTAATGTTTAGTGGAGATATATTGATGTTGAACGTGCCACCGAATATATTTCCAGAAAACATATTGTTAAAACCACAGGAATCTGAAGTTCTGTCAATAAAGAACAAGAACTTCAAACTCCTGTCTTCAAACTGTGAATCGTCGTGTTTTTGGCAGAATTGGAAGAGCTCAAATTTGCTGTGTTAAACTGCTGGAAGGACAAAGTTGGATTTGTAGAAGTCAAAATGTTGGAGATATTTCTGTGTTGAGTCTGGCTAATGGGGCTATTATTATTTACAAAATGGGTGTTTTTATGTCCTGTTATTTGCATGATTTGGTTTGCTGGAAGATTACTTTCTGATGGTTTCTGTATGAGATGTTTGCGTGCGCTATGCTTTGTAAGCGTTTGGTGGAGGACAAGCCAGCTGCTGATTCCAATCTCTTCATTATCGAGGTAAGTTTGTTTTGGCCAATTGGTTGACGTTTAAATCATTGGTCGTTTTCTTTCATCATTCTTTGTTTTGTGTGAGTGGCTAAGTAAAACGGATGCGATGGGTAACAATAATCAGCTGGGCGTTTTGATGCGTAGAATTTATAAATATTGACGGAGCACCTTGTCTGATCATCTTCATTTGGCCACATTTTCGGTGTCACAGCTCGAACATCACGGGGAGTACTACCTTGTCTCGTTTTGGATTGTCTTTCTTTAAATTCGATGTATTCTTGGCCCAATTCATCGGCACAAATTTTAACATTTCACCAACACATTTCTCTATGCTCATTACTACCCCTTAATCGGAAATTTACTGTGTTAAAAAACACAAACTCTGATCCTGCCCTTGATCATAGTAAACCTCTTACAATTCGTTTCGGTAGGGGATTCAGATAAATTATGATCTTTTATATGAACTTTTTTACCTGTTTCTTTTTGTCGTTTATATAATCATGAAGCTACTTTTATTGATGTAAATCTCTCATATAATGTAATGATTTGTATTATCATATATATAGGATCTGACATTAATTGTCATTTCATATCGAAATTTACTAAACGAGTTTATGAATATGTTATTAAGCCAGCCTCTGGCGAGCTTTATAACATTTTCATGAACAAGTTTAGTAAAACTCGATATAAAATGACAATTAATGTCAGATTCTTTTTATCATATGAGCTAAACTCGGTTATCTACGTGTAAACAACGAGGCGAGTAAAACAACAAAACCAAATAACATGAATGAACGGACTGCGGACGACTCAAGACGATTGGTTATCTTATCCCTAGAAAAAAGTTCCAAACAATACCTGAAATTAACGATTTAATGTGTCTTTCTCATACACAATCAACATATCATTAAACAGTAAATAACACAATATTTTAAATCAAAATTAATTCCATCAAATATATATGATCGAGTTGTTCGACACAATATGCAAATAGGCTTGCATCATCTTCACTACACAAACGACGTCATCACATGGTAAGATATTTTTATTTCCATCCATGGGCCCTTTCAGGCATAATATAATTACATATAATATTAAATGCATATAGCACACAACATAAGATTAGAAAACAACTAAAGCTTAAAAAAACAACAATAGAATGCAACATTGAAAAATAAAAAAATAAACTTTTAAAATGACAAAACTAAAAGAAAATCATATAATATGAACAGAATTATGAATCATAATAATCCATATTATCCAACATGCCGAAGTTGTTGGTAGCAAATTATCATGATACCAATATATAATGTATATCTTATGATTAATTTGATTTTCTAGTAGAAAGATAAATCAAATGGCTAAACCAATTTGCATGTGTAGTCTCCCTTTGATAATTTTTAGACCATAAATATAAGACATAAGATATCCACAGAAGTATTCCAATTAGGTCAGATCAAATTAAGATCTTATAACCGTTGTTCAAAATAATAAACAATCTTGATCTAGGTAAAAAACACTGATGTATAAAGTTTGCTGTAGCAGATATTGTTTCACTATTCTCACTAGACATTACAAATAAAAATTACTCAGATTTGGTTAAACTTTCAAAGTGTGCAACAACTTAAGATATATTTGACACAAACAAAATTCTGTCTTTTTCATACAGAGTGCATCTGAAGAGAAAATATTCTTCAAGTTCTTTTTCATTTAAAAAACAACATTTACAAAGTCTTTCATTAATAGAAATATTTCTTTACCGACCAGTTTCAGTTTCTAATTTGCACTTATTCAGAACTTGGTAACACAAGATCTAACTGCAGGATCTTTAATAATATTTAAATAAGGTTCATACATAAATTGCTTTTTAAATAATGCATAAGTTCATAATTTTTTTTTCCTTCACAAACATTTAATCTTTCTGTCCATTTCAATTTAAATTAATTTATAGCTTCAATAAAATAACCCTCTTTTTTAACTATACATGAAGTACAGTCAATAGTACCCCATATTTCACGTGCATTTAGGAGTATGGGCTTTACAGTGTGGTCAAATACTTTAAAAAACGTTCTTATACTGTTTTTGACATTCACAAAATATTTTGATAACTTAAAATAAGCTTTGATAGCAGGTTTGTATATATCCTCTTGACATAAATTAAGCGAACCATTAGAACTAAACACAATACCTGGGTAGTTATAAGTAGTTACTTGCTGTAAAAGATGACTCCTGCAGTATATATAATTTGGGATGATTTTGCCTTTCCCAAATGCTAACACCTGAGTTTTCTTAAGATTTACAGTTTAACAATTTTTGGTACATATAGTGTATCCATGCACAATTGTAAGCCTTTGGCACTAGTAGACATAAGTATCAGATCATCTGAATATAACAAACAATTGACTTTACGCTCGCCTAATGTAATGGGGTCATGATGTGCCGTAAAAAATCCTTGCAACTCATTTTCAAATATTTTGAATAAATTGGGGCTTAAATTGTTCACTTGTCTAACGCCGACATGATGAGCTATTTTATCAGTATAGTCTTCTAAATCCTTTCCATTAATACTTATTCCTACCTCATTACAATTCTTATTCATTACATTGGAAAAAGTTGTTGAGAATGTGTCCTGTATTTCGGGCTTAACCTTTACATGTTTATAGTTATCCTTGTACACATCTTTACAGAAGGAGTTCCACGGAACCACTTCATGTGCATACACCTCATCACCTTTACACGAATCTACCTCCAACTCCGATTTTCAGAAATAAGCACAATAAAATGGATATTTCAATCCCTTTTCATTATGTTTTTGTACTGAAATATATTGTAATTTATAAGGAAAAGATTTTTTTCCAAATTCAGCAAACATTTATTCCGACTGACATCCATTTATTTCGAAGAAATAGTACTTTTATTTCAGAAAATATTTTTTTAAATGAATTCGCACTTTTCTCCTTCAAAATGCTAAAAATCTGTTATACAAATTTCCTTTATAATTTGTTTATTAGTACAATATTTCCTTAACTACTGAACATAAGAGTATAAAGAAAATCTGTATTACAGATTTTTAGAAAATCGTATTCAAATTACTCGTAACTCATCGTATTTTGTAGGTCAAACCGGAAGTGGATTTCTTATGATTTTTTTTTCATTTGAAAAACCAAAATAAAATACCTGTCATGTGTTGTTCATTGCGTAAAATAAAATCAATGTGTGAAGAAATAAAACAAGTATATGTTTTGGCTTGTTTCTAAATGAATTTCCCAAAATTCAGCCCCTTTTCGGTAATTACTCTTACGTGTAACAACTCGGAAGCGGTGCTACAGTAAGGTTTTCCAGTTTGTGGTGAAAGCCAGCGTTCATTTTTGGCTAAAACATTTTGGTATATTATCAACGAAATCATCAAAGGATTTTAAATCAAAGGTAAAGTACGTTTTCATGAACTAGTTCGTGACAATCAATTGTATTATATTGTGAGTTAAATGTATATTTTAGGTTTTTTTTTGGACTTTCTATCAACTCTCATGGTTCTGCGCGCGCCATTCTTATTGCATATGATTTTCTTGTAAAATGAGAAAACTATGTGGTTGTAATGGTTTATTTAATAGACATTCGTTTTTAAAATGTACTTTTTCATCTAAAGAAGAAATGAACTTTTTATTGAGACACCCTCCAATCGATTAAATCGCCATCACTATCATACGCATGCAGACGACTTTGTAAAGATTTGTAAGTTGGAGGATTATGAGAGGTTTTAAACTCTTTTATAAGAATAATAACTAGAATAAATTTGATTTTTCACAAGCTAAATCAATACACAATCAAGTCCGTTCATCTGCTACTTGTGTCAATATTTTTTTCAACATGAATTTCTAACTTTTACTAGTGACCCCGTGTATTGAGAGAGGGTTGTTTCAAAAGCGTTATTAACAGTTTATATGAACAAATTACACAGAACAGTACTGTAGTCAATATCTAGCATGTTTTCAGTCTCATTTCATGATTATTACATTAATGATCTTATTTATATCCACAGCAAACTAATTTCTAATATTATTTTTTTGCTATTTTAATTTAAATTCATTTTTTTTAATTAATCTATGTTTTACCTACTGGAAAATTAAAAGGAGTTTGTATGAATGAGCATTCTTTTTTTTTTTCATTTTTCACACTTTCCATGGAAATTATTCTGCACAAGTCTATAAAAAAAATGAAATAAAAAAAAAAAAACAATTAAAATTCTTCAAATAAAGCATGCATATGTATATTATTTACTAAATGTAGAAGAGAAATAAACCAAAATGAGCTGATCCTGAAAAAATATGTTTCAAGATAAAAATGCTTATGCAATTAAAAGGAACGCTCCGCTTATTCTGGCATCTTAACTATTAAATTCTCTCTTAATAAACACTAACTATAACGTCAAGTCAGGAAAAAATCAAAATGGCCGCCGATTTTTTCTATGTCGACGTTGAGGGACTATATTGACGTCGTTAAGGTGTCGTTACGATGCAAGAATATGATGCGGTGGAACTCCTACTGTTAAGAACATTTAAAAACATTTTTTTTAATGTGCAGGATTTGGGTACCATACAAATTATGTAACATGTGACCTTGTTTATTGTTAAATAAATGTATAGGGGAAGGGCCGTAACTAATGTTGCTAGAACTTGTGTCCCGACCCCATTTCAATGTTTAATTTGAAATAAAATATGTTTAAACTATTTAAAAAAGACCCCTTTTCTTTCAATGTTATTCATTTTAACAATAAGAGTAGAGGGTAAAATTGTATCATCTTCACTACACAAACGACGTCATCAAATGTGTTTATTCCAGGCATGTTTTTATTTTTACACGGCGGTGAATTCGAACTGTTATCTCCGAGTTTTGTGACATTCTTTGTCGATTTAATGTTTAGTGGAGATATATTGATGTTGAACGTGCCACCGAATATATTTCCAGAAAACATATTGTTAAAACCACAGGAATCTGAAGTTCTGTCAATAAAGAACAAGAACTTCAAACTCCTGTCTTCAAACTGTGAATCGTCGTGTTTTTGGCAGAATTGGAAGAGCTCAAATTTGCTGTGTTAAACTGCTGGAAGGACAAAGTTGGATTTGTAGAAGTCAAAATGTTGGAGATATTTCTGTGTTGAGTCTGGCTAATGGGGCTATTATTATTTACAAAATGGGTGTTTTTATGTCCTGTTATTTGCATGATTTGGTTTGCTGGAAGATTACTTTCTGATGGTTTCTGTATGAGATGTTTGCGTGCGCTATGCTTTGTAAGCGTTTGGTGGAGGACAAGCCAGCTGCTGATTCCAATCTCTTCATTATCGAGGTAAGTTTGTTTTGGCCAATTGGTTGACGTTTAAATCATTGGTCGTTTTCTTTCATCATTCTTTGTTTTGTGTGAGTGGCTAAGTAAAACGGATGCGATGGGTAACAATAATCAGCTGGGCGTTTTGATGCGTAGAATTTATAAATATTGACGGAGCACCTTGTCTGATCATCTTCATTTGGCCACATTTTCGGTGTCACAGCTCGAACATCACGGGGAGTACTACCTTGTCTCGTTTTGGATTGTCTTTCTTTAAATTCGATGTATTCTTGGCCCAATTCATCGGCACAAATTTTAACATTTCACCAACACATTTCTCTATGCTCATTACTACCCTTAATCGGAAATTTACTGTGTTAAAAAACACAAACTCTGATCCTGCCCTTGATCATAGTAAACCTCTTACAATTCGTTTCGGTAGGGGATTCAGATAAATTATGATCTTTTATATGAACTTTTTTACCTGTTTCTTTTTGTCGTTTATATAATCATGAAGCTACTTTTATTGATGTAAATCTCTCATATAATGTAATGATTTGTATTATCATATATATAGGATCTGACATTAATTGTCATTTCATATCGAAATTTACTAAACGAGTTTATGAATATGTTATTAAGCCAGCCTCTGGCGAGCTTTATAACATTTTCATGAACAAGTTTAGTAAAACTCGATATAAAATGACAATTAATGTCAGATTCTTTTTATCATATGAGCTAAACTCGGTTATCTACGTGTAAACAACGAGGCGAGTAAAACAACAAAACCAAATAACATGAATGAACGGACTGCGGACGACTCAAGACGATTGGTTATCTTATCCCTAGAAAAAAGTTCCAAACAATACCTGAAATTAACGATTTAATGTGTCTTTCTCATACACAATCAACATATCATTAAACAGTAAATAACACAATATTTTAAATCAAAATTAATTCCATCAAATATATATGATCGAGTTGTTCGACACAATATGCAAATAGGCTTGCATCATCTTCACTACACAAACGACGTCATCACATGGTAAGATATTTTTATTTCCATCCATGGGCCCTTTCAGGCATAATATAATTACATATAATATTAAATGCATATAGCACACAACATAAGATTAGAAAACAACTAAGGCTTAAAAAACACAACAATAGAATGCAACATTGAAAAATAAAAAAATAAACTTTTAAAATGACAAAACTAAAAGAAAATCATATAATATGAACAGAATTATGAATCATAATAATCCATATTATCCAACATGCCGAAGTTGTTGGTAGCAAATTATCATGATACCAATATATAATGTATATCTTATGATTAATTTGATTTTCTAGTAGAAAGATAAATCAAATGGCTAAACCAATTTGCATGTGTAGTCTCCCTTTGATAATTTTTAGACCATAAATATAAGACATAAGATATCCACAGAAGTATTCCAATTAGGTCAGATCAAATTAAGATCTTATAACCGTTGTTCAAAATAATAAACAATCTTGATCTAGGTAAAAAACACTGATGTATAAAGTTTGCTGTAGCAGATATTGTTTCACTATTCTCACTAGACATTACAAATAAAAATTACTCAGATTTGGTTAAACTTTCAAAGTGTGCAACAACTTAAGATATATTTGACACAAACAAAATTCTGTCTTTTTCATACAGAGTGCATCTGAAGAGAAAATATTCTTCAAGTTCTTTTTCATTTAAAAAACAACATTTACAAAGTCTTTCATTAATAGAAATATTTCTTTACCGACCAGTTTCAGTTTCTAATTTGCACTTATTCAGAACTTGGTAACACAAGATCTAACTGCAGGATCTTTAATAATATTTAAATAAGGTTCATACATAAATTGCTTTTTAAATAATGCATAAGTTCATAATTTTCCACTTTGTTCCTGTTCACAAACATTTAATCTTTCTGTCCATTTCAATTTAAATTAATTTATAGCTTCAATAAAATAACCCTCTTTTTTAACTATACATGAAGTACAGTCAATAGTACCCCATATTTCACGTGCATTTAGGAGTATGGGCTTTACAGTGTGGTCAAATACTTTAAAAAAACGTTCTTATACTGTTTTTGACATTCACAAAATATTTTGATAACTTAAAATAAGCTTTGATAGCAGGTTTGTATATATCCTCTTGACATAAATTAAGCGAACCATTAGAACTAAACACAATACCTGGGTAGTTATAAGTAGTTACTTGCTGTAAAAGATGACTCCTGCAGTATATATAATTTGGGATGATTTTGCCTTTCCCAAATGCTAACACCTGAGTTTTCTTAAGATTTACAGTTTAACAATTTTTGGTACATATAGTGTATCCATGCACAATTGTAAGCCTTTGGCACTAGTAGACATAAGTATCAGATCATCTGAATATAACAAACAATTGACTTTACGCTCGCCTAATGTAATGGGGTCATGATGTGCCGTAAAAAATCCTTGCAACTCATTTTCAAATATTTTGAATAAATTGGGGCTTAAATTGTTCACTTGTCTAACGCCGACATGATGAGCTATTTTATCAGTATAGTCTTCTAAATCCTTTCCATTAATACTTATTCCTACCTCATTACAATTCTTATTCATTACATTGGAAAAAGTTGTTGAGAATGTGTCCTGTATTTCGGGCTTAAACCCTTTACATGTTTATAGTTATCCTTGTACACATCTTTACAGAAGGAGTTCCACGGAACCACTTCATGTGCATACACCTCATCACCTTTACACGAATCTACCTCCAACTCCGATTTTCAGAAATAAGCACAATTAAAATGGATATTTCAATCCCTTTTCATTATGTTTTTGTACTGAAATATATTGTAATTTATACGGAAAAAGATTTTTTTCCAAATTCAGCAAACATTTATTCCGCTGCATCATTTATTTCGAAGAAATAGTATTTTATTTCAGAAATATTCGCACTTTTCTCCTTCAAAATGCTAAAAATCTGTTATACAAATTTCCTTTATATTTTGTTTATTAGTACAATATTTCCTTAACTACTGAACATATGAGTATAAAGAAAGTCTGTGTTACAGATTTTTAGAAAATCGTATTCAAATTACTCGTAACTCATCGTATTTTGTAGGTCAAACCGGAAGTGGATTTCTTATGATTTTTTTTTCATTTGAAAAACCAAAATAAATACTGTCATGTGTTGTTCATTGCGTAAAATAAAATCAATGTGTGAAGAAATAAAACAAGTATATGTTTTGGCTTGTTTCTAAATGAATTTCCCAAAATTCAGCCCTTTTCGGTAATTACTCTTACGTGTAACAACTCGGAAGCGGTGCTACAGTAAGGTTTTCCAGTTTGTGGTGAAAGCCAGCGTTCATTTTTGGCTAAAACATTTTGGTATATTATCAACGAAATCATCAAAGGATTTTAAATCAAAGGTAAAGTACGTTTTCATGAACTAGTTCGTGACAATCAATTGTATTATATTGTGAGTTAAATGTATATTTTAGGTTTTTTTTTTGGACTTTCTATCAACTCTCATGGTTCTGCGCGCGCCATTCTTATTGCATATGATTTTCTTGTAAAATGAGAAAACTATGTGGTTTGTAATGGTTTATTTAATAGACATTCGTTTTTTAAATGTACTTTTTCATCTAAAGAAGAAATGAACTTTTTATTGAGACACCCTCCAATCGATTAAATCGCCATCACTATCATACGCATGCAGACGACTTTGTAAAGATTTGTAAGTTGGAGGATTATGAGAGGTTTTAAACTCTTTTATAAGAATAATAACTAGAATAAATTTGATTTTTCACAAGCTAAATCAATACACAATCAAGTCGTTCATCTGCTACTTGTGTCAATATTTTTTTCAACATGAATTTTAACTTTTACTAGTGACCCCGTGTATTGAGAGAGGGTTGTTTCAAAAGCGTTATTAACAGTTTATATGAACAAATTACACAGAACAGTACTGTAGTCAATATCTAGCATGTTTTCAGTCTCATTTCATGATTATTACATTAATGATCTTATTTTATATCCACAGCAAACTAATTTCTAATATTATTTTTTTGCTATTTTGTGACATAATCTTAACCGTAACTTTTCATCTTGAAGAATAACCAAATTTGACAATTCATTCTATGCATGTTTTCTTAATCTTAATCTAGATGTTTTACCTACTGGAAAATTAAAAGGAGTTTGTATGAATGAGCATTCTTTTTTTTTTCATTTTTCACACTTTCCATGGAAATTATTCTGCACAAGTCTATAAAAATGAAATGAAAAAAAAAAATAACATCTAGATGTTTTGCTTATTTGAAAATTTATGTTTGTTTGTATGAATGCATATGTATATTATTTACTAAATGTAGAAGAGAAAATAAACCAAAATGAGCTGATCTGAAAAAATATGTTTCAAGATAAAAATGCTTATGCAATTAAAAGGAACGCTCCGCTTATTCTGGCATCTTAACTATTAAATTCTCTCTTAATAAACACTAACTATAACGTCAAGTCAGGAAAAAATCAAAATGGCCGCCGATTTTTTCTATGTCGACGTTGAGGGACTATATTGACGTCGTTAAGGTGTCGTTACGATGCAAGAATATGATGCGGTGGAACTCCTACTGTTAAGAACATTTAAAAACATTTTTTTTAATGTGCAGGATTTGGGTACCATACAAATTATGTAACATGTGACCTTGTTTATTGTTAAATAAATGTATAGGGGAAGGGCCGTAACTAATGTTGCTAGAACTTGTGTCCCGACCCCATTTCAATGTTTAATTTGAATAAAAATATGTTTAAACTATTTAAAAAAGGACCATTTCTTTCAATGTTATTCATTTTAACAATAAGAGTAGAGGGTAAAATTGTATCATCTTCACTACACAAACGACGTCATCAAATGTGTTTATTCCAGGCATGTTTTTATTTTACACGGCGGTGAATTCGAACTGTTATCTCCGAGTTTTGTGACATTCTTTGTCGATTTAATGTTTAGTGGAGATATATTGATGTTGAACGTGCCACCGAATATATTTCCAGAAAAACATATTGTTAAAAACCACAGGAATCTGAAGTTCTGTCAATAAAGAACAAGAACTTCAAATCCTGTCTTCAAACTGTGAATCGTCGTGTTTTTGGCAGAATTGGAAGAGCTCAAATTTGCTGTGTTAAACTGCTGGAAGGACAAAGTTGGATTTGTAGAAGTCAAAATGTTGGAGATATTTCTGTGTTGAGTCTGGCTAATGGGGCTATTATTATTTACAAAATGGGTGTTTTTATGTCCTGTTATTTGCATGATTTGGTTTGCTGGAAGATTACTTTCTGATGGTTTCTGTATGAGATGTTTGCGTGCGCTATGCTTTGTAAGCGTTTGGTGGAGGACAAGCCAGCTGCTGATTCCAATCTCTTCATTATCGAGGTAAGTTTGTTTTGGCCAATTGGTTGACGTTTAAATCATTGGTCGTTTTCTTTCATCATTCTTTGTTTTGTGTGAGTGGCTAAGTAAAACGGATGCGATGGGTAACAATAATCAGCTGGGCGTTTTGATGCGTAGAATTTATAAATATTGACGGAGCACCTTGTCTGATCATCTTCATTTGGCCACATTTTCGGTGTCACAGCTCGAACATCACGGGGAGTACTACCTTGTCTCGTTTTGGATTGTCTTTCTTTAAATTCGATGTATTCTTGGCCCAATTCATCGGCACAAATTTTAACATTTCACCAACACATTTCTCTATGCTCATTACTACCCTTAATCGGAAATTTACTGTGTTAAAAAACACAAAACTCTGATCCTGCCCTTGATCATAGTAAACCTCTTACAATTCGTTTCGGTAGGGGATTCAGATAAATTATGATCTTTTATATGAACTTTTTTACCTGTTTCTTTTTGTCGTTTATATAATCATGAAGCTACTTTTATTGATGTAAATCTCTCATATAATGTAATGATTTGTATTATCATATATATAGATCTGACATTAATTGTCATTTCATATCGAAATTTACTAAACGAGTTTATGAATATGTTATTAAGCCAGCCTCTGGCGAGCTTTATAACATTTTCATGAACAAGTTTAGTAAAACTCGATATAAAATGACAATTAATGTCAGATTCTTTTTATCATATGAGCTAAACTCGGTTATCTACGTGTAAACAACGAGGCGAGTAAAACAACAAAACCAAATAACATGAATGAACGGACTGCGGACGACTCAAGACGATTGGTTATCTTATCCCTAGAAAAAAGTTCCAAACAATACCTGAAATTAACGATTTAATGTGTCTTTCTCATACACAATCAACATATCATTAAACAGTAAATAACACAATATTTTAAATCAAAATTAATTCCATCAAATATATATGATCGAGTTGTTCGACACAATATGCAAATAGGCTTGCATCATCTTCACTACACAAACGACGTCATCACATGGTAAGATATATTTATTTCCAATCAAGGGCCTTCTCAGGCCTAATATAATCACATATAATATTAAATGCATATAGCACACAACATAAGATTAGAAAACAACTAAAGCTTAAAAACACAACAATAGAATGCAACATTGAAAATAAAAAAAATAAACTTTTTAAAATGACAAAACTAAAAGAGAATCATATAATATGAACAGAATTATGAATCATAATAATCCATATTATCCAACATGCCGAAGTTGTTGGTAGCAAATTATCATGATACCAATATATAATGTATATCTTATGATTAATTTGATTTTCTAGTAGAAAGATAATCAAATGGCTAAACCAATTTGCATGTGTAGTCTCCCTTTGATAATTTTTAGACCATAAATATAAGACATAAGATATCCACAGAAGTATTCCAATTAGGTCAGATCAAATTAAGATCTTATAACCGTTGTTCAAAATAATAAACAATCTTGATCTAGGTAAAAACACTGATGTATAAAGTTTGCTGTAGCAGATATTGTTTCACTATTCTCACTAGACATTACAAATAAAAATTACTCAGATTTGGTTAAACTTTCAAAGTGTGCAACAACTTAAGATATATTTGACACAAACAAAATTCTGTCTTTTTCATACAGAGTGCATCTGAAGAGAAAATATTCTTCAAGTTCTTTTTCATTTAAAACACAACATTTACAAAGTCTTTCATTAATAGAAATATTTCTTTACCGACCAGTTTCAGTTTCTAATTTGCATTATTCAGAACTTGGTAACACAAGATCTAACTGCAGGATCTTTAATAATATTTAAATAAGGTTCATACATAAATTGCTTTTTAAATAATGCATAAGTTCATAATTTTCCACTTTGTTCCTGTTCACAAACATTTAATCTTTCTGTCCATTTCAATTTAAATTAATTTATAGCTTCAATAAAATAACCCTCTTTTTTAACTATACATGAAGTACAGTCAATAGTACCCCATATTTCACGTGCATTTAGGAGTATGGGCTTTACAGTGTGGTCAAATACTTTAAAAAAACGTTCTTATATGTTTTTGACATTCACAAAATATTTTGATAACTTAAAATAAGCTTTGATAGCAGGTTTGTATATATCCTCTTGACATAAATTAAGCGAACATTAGAACTAAACACAATACCTGGGTAGTTATAAGTAGTTACTTGCTGTAAAAGATGACTCCTGCAGTATATATAATTTGGGATGATTTTGCCTTTCCCAAATGCTAACACCTGAGTTTTCTTAAGATTTACAGTTTAACAATTTTTGGTACATATAGTGTATCCATGCACAATTGTAAGCCTTTGGCACTAGTAGACATAAGTATCAGATCATCTGAATATTAACAAACAATTGACTTTACGCTCGCCTAATGTAATGGGGTCATGATGTGCCGTAAAAAATCTTGCAACTCATTTTCAAATATTTTGAATAAATTGGGGCTTAAATTGTTCACTTGTCTAACGCCGATCATGATGAGCTATTTTTATCAGTATAGTCTTCTAAATCCTTTCCATTAATACTTATTCCTACCTCATTACAATTTTATTCATTACATTGGAAAAAGTTGTTGAGAATGTGTCCTGTATTTCGGGCTTAACCTTTACATGTTTATAGTTATCCTTGTACACATCTTTACTGAAGGAGTTCCACGGAACCATTCATGTGCATACACCTCATCACCTTTACACGAATCTACCTCCAACTCCGATTTTCAGAAATAAGCACAATAAAATGGATATTTCAATCCCTTTTCATTATGTTTTTGTACTGAAATATATTGTAATTTATAAGGAAAAGATTTTTTTCCAAATTCAGCAAACATTTATTCCGACTGACATCCCTTTATTTCGAAGAAATAGTACTTTTATTTCAGAAAATATTTTTTTAAATGAATTCGCACTTTTTCTCCTTCAAAATGCTAAAAATCTGTTATACAAATTTCCTTTATAATTTGTTTATTAGTACAATATTTCCTTAACTATGAACATAAGAGTATAAAGAAAATCTGTATTACAGATTTTTAGAAAATCGTATTCAAATTACTCGTAAACTCATCGTATTTTGTAGGTCAAACCGGAAGTGGATTTCTTATGATTTTTTTTTCATTTGAAAAACCAAAATAAATACCTGTCATGTGTTGTTCATTTCGTAAAATAAAATCAATGTGTGAAGAAATAAAACAAGTATATGTTTTGGTTGTTTCTAAATGAATTTCCCAAAATTCAGCCCTTTTCGGTAATTACTCTTACGTGTAAACAATCGGAAGCGGTGCTACAGTAGGTTTTCCAGTTTGTGGTGAAAGCCAGCGTTCATTTTTGGCCTAAAACATTTTGGTATATTATCAACGAAATCATCAAAGGATTTTAAATCAAAGGTAAAGTACGTTTTCATGAACTAGTTCGTGACAATCAATTGTATTATATTGTGAGTTAAATGTATATTTTAGGTTTTTTTTGGACTTTCTATCAACTCTCATGGTTCTGCGCGCGCCATTCTTATTGCATATGATTTTCTTGTAAAATGAGAAAACTATGTGGTTGTAATGGTTTATTTAATAGACATTCGTTTTTAAAATGTACTTTTTCATCTAAAGAAGAAATGAACTTTTTATTGAGACACCCTCCAATCGATTAAATCGCCATCACTATCATACGCATGCAGACGACTTTGTAAAGATTTGTAAGTTGGAGGATTATGAGAGGTTTTAAACTCTTTTATAAGAATAATAACTAGAATAAATTTGATTTTTCACAAGCTAAATCATACACAATCAAGTCCGTTCATCTGCTACTTGGTGTCAATATTTTTTTCACATGAA
The DNA here is from genome assembly GCA_021229015.1 of Solen grandis. Classification (NCBI taxonomy): domain Eukaryota; kingdom Metazoa; phylum Mollusca; class Bivalvia; order Adapedonta; family Solenidae; genus Solen; species Solen grandis. The sequence continues at coordinate 14,659,880 of CM037795.1, forward strand.
TTTCTAACTTTTACTAGTGACCCGTGTATTGAGAGAGGGTTGTTTCAAAAGCGTTATTAACAGTTTATATGAACAAATTACACAGAACAGTACTGTAGTCAATATCTAGCATGTTTTCAGTCTCATTTCATGATTATTACATTAATGATCTTATTTATATCCACAGCAAACTAATTTCTAATATTATTTTTTTGCTATTTTGTGACATAATCTTAACCGTAACTTTATATAATCATGAAGCTACTTTTATTGATGTAAATCTCTCATATAATGTAATGATTTGTATTATCATATATATAGGATCTGACATTAATTGTCATTTCATATCGAAATTTACTAAACGAGTTTATGAATATGTTATTAAGCCAGCCTCTGGCGAGCTTTATAACATTTTCATGAACAAGTTTAGTAAAACTCGATATAAAATGACAATTAATGTCAGATTCTTTTTATCATATGAGCTAAACTCGGTTATCTACGTGTAAACAACGAGGCGAGTAAAACAACAAAACCAAATAACATGAATGAACGGACTGCGGACGACTCAAGACGATTGGTTATCTTATCCCTAGAAAAAAGTTCCAAACAATACCTGAAATTAACGATTTAATGTGTCTTTCTCATACACAATCAACATATCATTAAACAGTAAATAACACAATATTTTAAATCAAAATTAATTCATCAAATATATATGATCGAGTTGTTCGACACAATATGCAAATAGGCTTGCATCATCTTCACTACACAAACGACGTCATCACATGGTAAGATATTTTTATTTCCATCCATGGGCCCTTTCAGGCATATATAATTACATATAATATTAATGCATATAGCACACAACATAAGATTAGAAAACAACTAAAGCTTAAAAACACAACAATAGAATGCAACATTGAAAAATAAAAAAATAAACTTTTAAAATGACAAAACTAAAAGAAAATCATATAATATGAACAGAATTATGAATCATAATAATCCATATTATCCAACATGCCGAAGTTGTTGGTAGCAAATTATCATGATACCAATATATAATGTATATCTTATGATTAATTTGATTTTCTAGTAGAAAGATAAATCAAATGGCTAAACCAATTTGCATGTGTAGTCTCCTTTGATAATTTTTAGACCATAAATATAAGACATAAGATATCCACAGAAGTATTCCAATTAGGTCAGATCAAATTAAGATCTTATAACCGTTGTTCAAAATAATAAACAATCTTGATCTAGGTAAAAAACACTGATGTATAAAGTTTGCTGTAGCAGATATTGTTTCCTATTCTCACTAGACATTACAAATAAAAATTACTCAGATTTGGTTAAACTTTCAAAGTGTGCAACAACTTAAGATATATTTGACACAAACAAAATTCTGTCTTTTTCATACAGAGTGCATCTGAAGAGAAAATATTCTTCAAGTTCTTTTTCATTTAAAAAACAACATTTACAAAGTCTTTCATTAATAGAAATATTTCTTTACCGACCAGTTTCAGTTTCTAATTTGCACTTATTCAGAACTTGGTAAACAAGATCTAACTGCAGGATCTTTAATAATATTTAAATAAGGTTCATACATAAATTGCTTTTTAAATAATGCATAAGTTCATAATTTTCCACTTTGTTCCTGTTCACAAACATTTAATCTTTCTGTCCATTTCAATTTAAATTAATTTATAGCTTCAATAAAATAACCCTCTTTTTTAACTATACATGAAGTACAGTCAATAGTACCCCATATTTCACGTGCATTTAGGAGTATGGGCTTTACAGTGTGGTCAAATACTTTAAAAAAACGTTCTTATACTGTTTTTGACATTCACAAAATATTTTGATAACTTAAAATAAGCTTTGATAGCAGGTTTGTATATATCCTCTTGACATAAATTAAGCGAACCATTAGAACTAAACACAATACCTGGGTAGTTATAGTAGTTACTTGCTGTAAAAGATGACTCCTGCAGTATATATTAATTTGGGATGATTTTGCCTTTCCCAAATGCTAACACCTGAGTTTTCTTAAGATTTACAGTTTTAACAATTTTTGGTACATATAGGTGTATCCATGCACATTGTAAGCCTTTGGCACTAGTAGACATAAGTATCAGATCATCTGAATATAAAAAAACAATTGACTTTACGCTCGCCTAATGTAATGGGGTCATGATGTGCCGTAAAAAATCCTTGCAATCATTTTCAAATATTTTGAATAAATTGGGGCTTAAATTGTTCACTTGTCTAACGCCGACATGATGAGCTATTTTATCAGTATAGTCTTCTAAATCCTTTCCATTAATACTTATTCCTACCTCATTACAATTCTTATTCATTACATTGGAAAAAGTTGTTGAGAATGTGTCTGTATTTCGGGCTTAACCTTTACATGTTTATAGTTATCCTTGTACACATCTTTACAGAAGGAGTTCCACGGAACCACTTCATGTGCATACACCTCATCACCTTTACACGAATCTACCTCCAACTCCGATTTTCAGAAATAAGCACAATAAATGGATATTTCAATCCCTTTTCATTATGTTTTTGTACTGAAATATATTGTAATTTATAAGGAAAAGATTTTTTTTCCAAATTCAGCAAACATTTATTCCGACTGACATCCATTTATTTCGAAGAAATAGTACTTTTATTTCAGAAATATTTTTTTAAATGAATTCGCACTTTTCTCCTTCAAAATGCTAAAAATCTGTTATACAAATTTCCTTTATAATTTGTTTATTAGTCAATATTTCCTTAACTACTGAACATAAGAGTATAAAGAAAATCTGTATTACAGATTTTTAGAAAATCGTATTCAAATTACTCGTAAACTCATCGTATTTTGTAGGTCAAACCGGAAGTTGATTTCTTTTTTTTTTTTTTTTATTTGATAAACCAAAATAAAATACCTGTCATGTGTTGTTCATTGCGTAAAATAAAATCAATGTGTGAAGAAATAAAACAAGTATATGTTTTGGCTTGTTTCTAAATGAATTTCCCAAAATTCAGCCCCTTTTCGGTAATTACTCTTACGTGTAACAACTCGGAAGCGGTGCTACAGTAAGGTTTTCCAGTTTGTGGTGAAAGCCAGCGTTCATTTTTGGCTAAAACATTTTGGTATATTATCAACGAAATCATCAAAGGATTTTAAATCAAAGGTAAAGTACGTTTTCATGAACTAGTTCGTGACAATCAATTGTATTATATTGTGAGTTAAATGTATATTTTAGGTTTTTTTTGGACTTTCTATCAAACTCTCATGGTTCTGCGCGCGCCATTCTTATTGCATATGATTTTCTTGTAAAATGAGAAAACTATGTGGTTGTAATGGTTTATTTAATAGACATTCGTTTTTTAAATGTACTTTTTCATCTAAAGAAGAAATGAACTTTTTATTGAGACACCCTCCAATCGATTAAATCGCCATCACTATCATACGCATGCAGACGACTTTGTAAAGATTTGTAAGTTGGAGGATTATGAGATGTTTTAAACTCTTTTATTAAGAATAATTAACTAGAATAAATTTGATTTTTCACAAGCTAAATCAATACACAATCAAGTCCGTTCATCTGCTACTTGTGTCAATATTTTTTCAACATGAATTTCTAACTTTTACTAGTGACCCCGTGTATTGAGAGAGGGTTGTTTCAAAAGCGTTATTAACAGTTTATATGAACAAATTACACAGAACAGTACTGTAGTCAATATCTAGCATGTTTTCAGTCTCATTTCATGATTATTACATTAATGATCTTATTTATATCACAGCAAACTAATTTCTAATATTATTTTTTTGCTATTTTGTGACATAATCTTAACCGTAACTTTTCATCTTGAAGAATAACCAAATTTGACAATTCATTCTATGCATGTTTTCTTAATCTTAATCTAGATGTTTTACCTACTGGAAAATTAAAAGGAGTTTGTATGAATGAGCATTCTTTTTTTTTTCATTTTTCACACTTTCCATGGAAATTATTCTGCACAAGTCTATAAAAATGAAATGAAAAAAAAAAAAAACAATTAAAATTCTTCAAATAAAAGCATGCATATGTATATTATTTACTAAATGTAGAAGAGAAATAAACCAAAATGAGCTGATCCTGAAAAAATATGTTTCAAGATAAAAATGCTTATGCAATTAAAAGGAACGCTCCGCTTATTCTGGCATCTTAACTATTAAATTCTCTCTTAATAAACACTAACTATAACGTCAAGTCAGGAAAAAAATCAAAATGGCCGCCGATTTTTTCTATGTCGACGTTGAGGGACTATATTGACGTCGTTAAGGTGTCGTTACGATGCAAGAATATGATGCGGTGGAACTCCTACTGTTAAGAACATTTAAAAACATTTTTTTTAATGTGCAGGATTTGGGTACCATACAAATTATGTAACATGTGACCTTGTTTATTGTTAAATAAATGTATAGGGGAAGGGCCGTAACTAATGTTGCTAGAACTTGTGTCCCGACCCCATTTCATGTTTAATTTGAAATAAAATATGTTTAAACTATTTAAAAAAGACCCATTTCTTTCAATGTTATTCATTTTAACAATAAGAGTAGAGGGTTAAAATTGTATCATCTTCACTACACAAACGACGTCATCAAATGTGTTTATTCCAGGCATGTTTTTATTTTTACACGGCGGTGAATTCGAACTGTTATCTCCGGTTTTGTGACATTCTTTGTCGATTTAATGTTTAGTGGAGATATATTGATGTTGAACGTGCCACCGAATATATTTCCAGAAAACATATTGTTAAAACCACAGGAATCTGAAGTTCTGTCAATAAAGAACAAGAACTTCAAACTCCTGTCTTCAAACTGTGAATCGTCGTGTTTTTGGCAGAATTGGAAGAGCTCAAATTTGCTGTGTTAAACTGCTGGAAGGACAAAGTTGGATTTGTAGAAGTCAAAATGTTGGAGATATTTCTGTGTTGAGTCTGGCTAATGGGGCTATTATTATTTACAAAATGGGTGTTTTTATGTCCTGTTATTTGCATGATTTGGTTTGCTGGAACATTACTTTCTGATGGTTTCTGTATGAGATGTTTGCGTGCGCTATGCTTTGTAAGCGTTTGGTGGAGGACAAGCCAGCTGCTGATTCCAATCTCTTCATTATCGAGGTAAGTTTGTTTTGGCCAATTGGTTGACGTTTAAATCATTGGTCGTTTTCTTTCATCATTCTTTGTTTTGTGTGAGTGGCTAAGTAAAACGGATGCGATGGGTAACAATAATCAGCTGGGCGTTTTGATGCGTAGAATTTATAAATATTGACGGAGCACCTTGTCTGATCATCTTCATTTGGCCACATTTTCGGTGTCACAGCTCGAACATCACGGGGAGTACTACCTTGTCTCGTTTTGGATTGTCTTTCTTTAAATTCGATGTATTCTTGGCCCAATTCATCGGCACAAATTTTAACATTTCACCAACACATTTCTCTATGCTCATTACTACCCCTTAATCGGAAATTTACTGTGTTAAAAAACACAAACTCTGATCCTGCCCTTGATCATAGTAAACCTCTTACAATTCGTTTCGGTAGGGGATTCAGATAAATTATGATCTTTTATATGAACTTTTTTACCTGTTTCTTTTTGTCGTTTATATAATCATGAAGCTACTTTATTGATGTAAATCTCTCATATAATGTAATGATTTGTATTATCATATATATAGGATCTGACATTAATTGTCATTTCATATCGAAATTTACTAAACGAGTTTATGAATATGTTATTAAGCCAGCCTCTGGCGAGCTTTATAACATTTTCATGAACAAGTTTAGTAAAACATCGATATAAAATGACAATTAATGTCAGATTCTTTTTATCATATGAGCTAAACTCGGTTATCTACGTGTAAACAACGAGGCGAGTAAAACAACAAAACCAAATAACATGAATGAACGGACTGCGGACGACTCAAGACGATTGGTTATCTTATCCCTAGAAAAAAGTTCCAAACAATACCTGAAATTAACGATTTAATGTGTCTTTCTCATACACAATCAACATATCATTAAACAGTAAATAAACAATATTTTAAATCAAAATTAATTCCATCAAATATATATGATCGAGTTGTTCGACACAATATGCAATAGGCTTGCATCATCTTCACTACACAAACGACGTCATCACATGGTAAGATATTTTTATTTCCATCCATGGGCCCTTTCAGGCATAATATAATTACATATAATATTAAATGCATATAGCACACAACATAAGATTAGAAAACAACTAAAGCTTAAAACACAACAATAGAATGCAACATTGAAAAATAAAAAAATAAACTTTTAAAATGACAAAAACTAAAAGAAAATCATATATATGAACAGAATTATGAATCATAATAATCCATATTATCCAACATGCCGAAGTTGTTGGTAGCAAATTATCATGATACCAATATATAATGTATATCTTATGATTAATTTGATTTTCTAGTAGAAAGATAAATCAAATGGCTAAACCAATTTGCAGTGTGTAGTCTCCCTTTGATAATTTTTAGACCATAAATATAAGACATAAGATATCCACAGAAGTATTCCAATTAGGTCAGATCAAATTAAGATCTTATAACCGTTGTTCAAAATAATAAACAATCTTGATCTAGGTAAAAAACACTGATGTATAAAGTTTGCTGTAGCAGATATTGTTTCACTATTCTCACTAGACATTACAAATAAAAATTACTCAGATTTGGTTAAACTTTCAAAGTGTGCAACAACTTAAGATATATTTAACACAAACAAAATTCTGTCTTTTTCATACAGAGTGCATCTGAAGAGAAAATATTCTTCAAGTTCTTTTTCATTTAAAAAACAACATTTACAAAGTCTTTCATTATAGAAATATTTCTTTACGACCAGTTTCAGTTTCTAATTTGCACTTATCAGAACTTGGTAACACAAGATTAACTGCAGGATCTTTAATAATATTTAAATAAGGTTCATACATAAATTGCTTTTTAAATAATGCATAAGTTCATAATTTTCCACTTTGTTCCTGTTCACAAACATTTAATCTTTCTGTCCATTTCAATTTAAATTAATTTATAGCTTCAATAAAATAACCCTCTTTTTTAACTATACATGAAGTACAGTCAATAGTACCCCATATTTCACGTGCATTTAGGAGTATGGGCTTTACAGTGTGGTCAAATACTTTAAAAAACGTTCTTATACTGTTTTTGACATTCACAAAATATTTTGATAACTTAAAATAAGCTTTGATAGCAGGTTGTTATATATCCTCTTGACATAAATTAAGCGAACCATTAGAATAAACACAATACTGGGTAGTTATAAGTAGTTACTTGCTGTAAAAGATGACTCCTGCAGTATATATAATTTGGGATGATTTTGCCTTTCCCAAATGCTAACACCTGAGTTTTCTTAAGATTTACAGTTTAACAATTTTTGGTACATATAGTGTATCCATGTACAATTGTAAGCCTTTGGCACTAGTAGAATATAACAAACAATTGACTTTACGCTCGCCTAATGTAATGGGGTCATGATGTGCCGTAAAAATCCTTGCAACTCATTTTCAAATATTTTGAATAAATTGGGGCTTAAATTGTTCACTTGTCTAACGCCGACATGATGAGCTATTTTATCAGTATAGTCTTCTAAATCCTTTCCTTTAAATTTACTTATTCCTATCTCATTACAATTCTTATTCATTACATTGGAAAAAGTTGTTGAGAATGTGCCCTGTATTTCAGGTTTAAAGGTAGCGACATGGTAATGGACAACTATCAAATTTAATGGTTTTGAATAACCTGAGTATAAACTTTAGTTAGTACAAAAGTTATACCCCTATCTTATGTCAAAGATATCTGTTCTCTGAGTCGACAAAATATAATTAGTACCTTTGTTATTCCCCATATTGCACACATTTTTCGAAAATTTCGGACAGCGATATCTAAGTCATTTTTTCACTAAATAACTTCGTTTTTGTATTAAACTGTATCTATACAAATGAATAGTGATCCGTGTCTCAAATTTCTTTTAAATTTTTCTGTTAAAGATATTTAACTTAACTTTTTTTTCGCTTCGAAACACGCCGCTCGTCAATTAATTAGCCATTGTAACAAAACTAAAACAATTATCGAAAAATTGGGGACACGGATCACTAGACGGATCAAAGACCTTCCGACAAACAAAAAACGCTTTGAAATCGGACAATAATCAACTTTGTAATCACTGTCCAAACACCCCACTACAAGCTAATTCCAGTTTTGTGGAAAATTAGCTTGAAAGATAAAACGATCAAAATGTGCTAATTAAAATGGGATTATCGCAAAACTGTTCAGCCTTAATTAAATTCTTTTTGCTCAGTAGTTTAGCTGTTTGATACATCGTCCATTATTCACTCTTTCCGAACATATAAGTACTTAAACTTTTGGTTTACATCCCATAAAGTCATTAGTGTCATAGTGCACAGAGCATATGACACACACAAGTCACGTGACTACCTTCAAGCGTCGAGATTAGGGGCCCCACACGGGGAAAATAATGGATACCGAAGCCGCACTAAGCCGAACAGTCGTAGGGGCAGGGTAGATTGAAATGTGTTTTTTGCATTTATTAATTACATTACCGTATTTTATTATTTGTATTATGCCTGTTTCAATATGATACATAATTAGGGTTTTGGTTAAGGTGCGACATTGGGTAATAACGGTAAAATGCACCAAAATGGGTTTTTAACGGAATAAAATTCCCTCACCCCTTTATGATCTTTCAACCAGTCATTACCATTGTATCTTTTCAATAGGAATTAATAAAACTCAACATCTTAAATATTTGTCCTTTTATTTGAATATCGAAATGAACTTCTTTTTTTTTTCATTACACTTTATCAGTACAATTGTTTCCAAATTTACATTAAGAGAAATATATGAATTTTTTTCGTTCTTGAGAATGTTATATTGATTTTTAACCTGCAATTGTTGGTTCGATTAAACTTTCGCGAAAATAAGGCTTTTGTATTATTTCATCTATTGTCTTTTACGTTGTACATCTTAAAAAATAATAATGATAATTAACATCAACATTAAAATAAAATGATTGATTTTTTAAATTACTTTATGGGCATGGTCCGTAATAGTTTGTCGAAAAGGCCTTTGTCATTGTAAAATTATTGCGCGTGTATGACGGCTACACGCGGTCTCTTAGAGGGCCCCAAAAAGTAACAAATTAGAGGCCCGTTAGTTGTCAACATGTAGCAGTTACACTGGGGACAGGAAGTCTATTACGTAATATACTAGGTGACAGCTCGGGCCCCCAACTTTCTCTTTTTATTTCTTTTATTTCCCATATTTACTTCAAGTGATAATAAACATTAAAGGAATACGCTCGGCTGAAATGAAAATTTAACCATCAACAAACCTTTTAGTGTAGATCACTTTGACATGACTTTCATTTTTATACACGCTATATTTGTGAAGATATAACTGTTTAAAGTTTGTGATTTCGATCGGCTATGGCCGCCGCCATCTTTGTTCATTTTTTACCTTTCTGTTGGCGTCACTAATAACCATTGAACCATATCCCGATCGTTGAGTTCGATTAATATGGGTTGTTATAAAAGCATTAAAGGAATACGCTCGGCTGATTACAAATAGGTTTCAACTGAAAGATATTGATGTAAATAAACCAATTAAATTTCTCATTTCATTGAATCAATCGTAATAAGTACAAGTACAAGTACAAATATTTTATTGCTTTAAACATATACATATTTATAGCAATTTCAAAAACAAATTCAAATAAAGGACATGATTTTACAGGAGCTATAACATCATACAGTCCAAAATTAAATATTCACTTTTATATTAAGTCTTACAGATGTGTATCGTATATTACACTTTTTTGGAGATTTGCATAATTTTATATACTTAGATAAATTAATGATAATATTTCGAGATGTTGAACTCATTAAATTAGTAAATTTTTGTTTTGTTGGCCATGTATAATAGTAACGTTTAATATAAATTGATCTAAGTGTAGAATATTTCGGACAAATAAGTAAAAGTGATATTCCGTTTCCAATTGCCTGAGTTAGAATTTTGGCAAATTCTATTGTTTCTATAAATATTAGTATGCGACCTTGTTCTATTGCTAAGTTATGTGATGATGTACGAAATTTTGCTAACGCTATCCTAAAATTTGTTACAGTAAGTATGTCTAAATAGTTTTCGAAGTTAAAAGTGAACTTAAATAAACAGTATGTATCAAGTCGACTCGAGTTATTTATCGATGAATACCAAGTTTGTATGTATATATCTAATAATCTTGTTTAATATAGTTAAAATTAATAGGCATATTAAACTGGTTTTCCCCTAGAAAAAATAGCCCTGATTGATTTAAAATAGTTTTTATATGAAATGCCCAATTATTACCATTATATGTCAGTCCATTTCAGTATCTGTTTTTAACATAAAATAGGTTTTAAATAATATGGTTCTTTCACTTAAGGTGAGAAGTTTAGTCCAGTTTTTAAGAAGAAGTAGTTTTCTATGTAAAAACTTTGGTTACGACCCAATTCAAATAAAGCATTTTAGTTGGTTGATGTTTAACTCCAAGTAATCTTCTACAAAATTTAGAGAATAAGTTTTATATTTGGGTTTTGGTGATCCCCCATTTCAGAAAGAATATTGAGAATAGGAAGAACAAGAGAATCAAACAATTTTACTTTGGGTTTGGGGAAAGTTCAATTTGTTGTTGACAATAAAGGGTTATGAAACGAAAATGAAGCATCGGCTATTCCCGCTGTGTGCGATTCCAATTACCTTTTTTAAATAGATAGACCCCCAAATATTAAATGATTCTAAAATTTTAAAAGTTTTGTATTTTTAAGAAAAAAATTATAGTGGCTACGCTTACCGTTTTAAAAATCATTACTTTTGTTTTCTTAACATTAATTTTTAAATTTTCCCAGATATTCGTATTGCTCTATATCTTTTAAATATTGATTGTAACATTCGGGATCTTGTGTGAAAACAACAGATATCAGCAAATAGTAATAAAAAAATTGTACTCTTCAACAGTTAATAAACCATTTAATTTAATTTAAAAATTTTCCCTTAAAAATCTTTTAAAATAAATAGACACAAAATCTGTGATAGGATCCCCTTTGCTTTACCCAATTTTAGAATGTATATGATTAGATTTCATAGAATTGTATTTATGAATGTTTGACATTTATATACATGGATTTTTTCATTGGTAATTTTGTCTTTTTCTTCATCTAAAGTTTTCCCCATAAAAAAGTCTGCCCAATACGGTCAAACATTTTCTCCCAGTCTAGGAATGCTACATAAAGTTTTCTTTTAGACGATAATGTTTTTGTTATGTTGCTGCAATATAAAAAATACAGTCTGTTGTTGTTTTGTTTTTTTTGAAATCCAAACTGATTGCTATAAATTTACCTATTTATCAGCCCATTTTTTTTAAAGATTTACTAATAATTTGGGTATATTTTTGAGAGAAGTTATTCAGAGTGTTTCCTCATAATTTTTACCCCTGAGAGCCCCCCTTTAAAAATTTGGTTTAAAAGATACCCTCTCCCCAATTGCAGGAAAAATTCCATCTTAAAAATTTTGTTAAAAAAGAAAACTAAAAAAGGTGAGATTATATCAAAAGAGTGTTTAAAATTAGCTAAAAAAATGTCATTTTCCCGGGGAAAGAATTGTAAGTTAAAGGGCGTCTATTTAAACCAATTTGCTCCCGTATTTTTTATTTTATAATACATCTTTGTCTTTTTTGTGAAAAGCTTGCAAATGCGGTTATTTAAAAGTTGTGTGGGGGTTTAAAAAGATTGGATAAGAAAACCTGGCAAAACTTTTTAACAGACTAAGCTCATATAAAATCGCACCTAGGGCCATAAAACACGGCCCTAAAACGAAGCGTGCGACCCAGTCACCCGTCAACAGACAATTGAGGCACGTTTTACTGAAACGGACTGTAGAGTATAATCTCACCACAAACATACTAAAAGCATTATAAAATATGAAAGAAAAGTGTTAATCCACGTTTTTATTTTTAATCTAATTAGCTATTTTAGGAAAAAGTCTGTTTAATAAATTATATAAGTAAAAAATTCGTATCGCAATGAGCTCATGTTAGTTGTATAAGAAAGTAGTAGATAATTTACATTATTTTGCTAAATTGCGAGCAAATTAGGTGTGTTTAAACATAAATTTCAACACGGTGTCCCTTTGATTTTGTCTCTATAGATTTCACAGTTACCCTCATTGAAATTAGATTTCTACTTTCATGTTTTTCCGCCCCCTTTTTTATATTTATATGTTTGACTAAAAAACTGTTTAAAAATTGTTTTATAAATTTCTGTAAAGATTTGCGCAAATTTAAAATTTGCGATGTTTGTGGAAAATGATAAATGATTTTCGTGACAAGGGGTATTGACTTTAGTTATGGTTCGATCACTATAGCAGGAAGTTTAATAAAGTTTTTGAGATTTTTCTTAAAATGGAGTGTATATTCTTTCGACTTTGGCCGAATATACTGAGGGAAAAGCTGCAACTGTTCAAAGCAATGAGTAGGGAGGAGAAATATTTATGTGCTGGGGGCTTTTGTCGTGTGATAACTGTGTTATGATGCCATCCAATATGGAAAATGTATGTTGCAAATCGAGGACTTGGTTGTTGGAAATTTAGAGAATTACGTGCTTTACGGACCATCGGATTTTACACCTTAGTTTGAATGATTCTGTTTTAGAATTTGCTTCTTACCATTTGGATACAAAGGTCATAGGACGGGGGCCCAGACTTTCACCACGGTAAGAAAACAATAAAATGATCTAGTTTAATCTTTTAAAAATATATTTTCATCATATTAAAATAAAATTACACTTAAAATGTCCTTTAAGTAATTATAATTACTTTTTGCCTTCCGATTCTTTTTGGGGTAAATTTTCTCCACAACACAGAAATTTTCCCTTCTTATTTCAATGTATGTACGCAACCGGATGTGTCTGTGCGTCAGATTGTTAAAAAAAAAGTCTGCGAGACCAGAGACGTAAAAAATGTCTGGCCCATGTCTCGGAGCAAATTGGGTAAATGACTTTTTAATTGCAATTTCTTCTTTTACGATTGATTAAATGAAATGGAAATTAAAATTTGGGTTTTATTTACATCAATATCTTTAAATTTAAAAACCTAGTTGTTTCACCCGGGTTTTCCCTTTAACCTGTGCTATGTAATGTGTTATTTGACAAAGACAAATAATATCTTCCCTAGGTATAAACTGATTTCCTTACACGGGCCCCTCTGAAATCCCCGCCTACTCGAGTCCGTGATCGAAATAGCGGACTGCTTTTTCGGCTATATGGGATCTGGTTTTCGGGCCATAAATCGCATATTTTAAAGTGAATATTGGATTTTTGTTTTCACAGATCATTAAAAGAGGGTGGAAAGTATTTTTTTCCTTTAAAAACCCATTTTTAGCATTTTACCTTTTATTCCCCAATGTCGCTCCTTTACTGTTTTAGTTTCCTTGTAACATCTTTACAGAAGGATTTCCCCGGGAACCACTTCATGTGCATACCCCTCATCCCTTTACCGAATCTAATCCAACTCCGTTTTCAAAAATAAGCAAATAAAATGGATATTTCAATCCCTTTTCATTATTTTTTTGTACTGAAATATATTGTAATTTATAAGGAAAAGATTTTTTTCCAATTTTAGAAAAACATTTATTCCGACTGAATCCATTTTTTCGAAGAAATAGTCTTTTATTTCGAAAATATTTTTTTAAATAAATTTCGCACTTTTCTCCTTAAAAATGCAAAAATCTGTTATACAAATTTCCTTTATAATTTGTTTATTGTACAAATTTCCTTAACTCTGAACATAAGGTATAAAGAAAATTGTATTACAATTTTTTTAGAAAATCGTATTCAAATTACTCGAACTCATCGTATTGTGTGGTCAAACCGGAAGTGGATTTCTTATGATTTTTTTTTCTTTGAAAAAACCAAAATAAAAACCTGTCATGTGTTGTTCATTGCGTAAAATAAAAAAATGTGTGAAGAAATAAAAAAAGTATATTTTTTTGGTTTTTTCTAAATGAATTCCCAAAAATTTACCCCCTTTTGGGTAATTACTCTTACGGTAACAACTGGGAAAGCGGTGCTACGTAAGGTTTTTCCCAGTTTGGGTGAAACCCAGCGTTTTTTTTGGTAAAACATTTTGCTAATTATCAACGAAATCTAAAAGGATTTTAAATAAAAGGTTTTAAAGTCTTTTCTGAACTAGTTGTGACAATCAATTGTATTATATTGTGATTTAAATGTATATTTTATTTTTTTTTTTTGGACTTTCTATCAACTCTCAGGGTTTTCTGCGCGCGCCATTTTCATTGCATATGATTTTCTTGTAAAATGAGAAAAAAGATGTGGTTGTAATGGTTTTATTTAATAGACATTCGTTTTTAAAATGTACTTTTTCATCTAAAGAAGAAATGAACTTTTTATTGAGACACCCTCCCAAACGATTTAAATCGCCATCATTATCATACGCATGCAGACGACTTTGTAAAGATTTTTAAGTTGGAGGATTATGAGAGGTTTTAAACTCTTTTATAAGAATAATAACTAGAATAAATTTGATTTTTCACAAGCTAAATCAATACACAATCAAGTCCGTTCATCTGCTACTTGTGTCAATATTTTTTTCAACATGAATTTCTAACTTTTACTAGTGGACCCGTGTAATTGAGAGAGGGTTGTTTCAAAAGCGTTATTAACAGTTTATATGAAGAAATTACACAGAACAGTACTGTAGTCAATATCTAGCATGTTTTCAGTCTCATTTCATGATTATTACATTAATGATCTTATTTATATCCACAGCAAACTAATTTCTAATAATTTTTTTTTGCTATTTTGTGACATAATCTTAACCGTGACTTTTCATCTTGAAGAATAACCAAATTTGACAATTCATTCTATGCATGTTTTCTTAATCTTAATCTAGATGTTTTACCTACTGGAAAATTAATAGGAATTTGTATGAATGAACATTCCTTTTTTTTTTTTTTCATTTTTCACACTTTCCATAGAAATTATTCTGCACAAGTCTATAAAAATGAAAAGAAAAAAAAAAAAAAAAAAAATTCTTCAAATAAAAACATGCATATGTATATTATTTACTAAATGTAGAAGAGAAATTTAAACCAAAATGAGTGATCCTGAAAAAAAAGTTTCAAGACAAGAATGCTTATGCAATTAGAACGCTCCGCTTATTCTGGCTTCTTTAAATGTTAAATTCTCTCTTAATAAACACTAACTATAACGTCCCAAATCAGGAAAAAATCAAAATGACCGCCGACTTTTTCTATGTCGACGTTGAGGGACTATATTGAGTCGTTTAGGTGTCGTTACGTTTGAAAGAATTGATGCGGTGGGAATCCTACTGTTAAGAACTTTTTAAAAACATTTTTTTTTAATGTGCAGGTTTGGGTCCCCCTAAAAAATTATGTAACATGTGACCTTGTTTATTTTTTTAAATAAAGTATAGGGGAAAGGCCTTTAACTAATTTTGCTAGAACTTGTGTCCCGACCCCTTTTCCCAAAGTTTAATTTGAAATAAAATATTTTTAAAAACTATTTAAAAAAGCCCCATTTCTTTCAATGTTTTTCTTTTAAACAATAAGAGTAGGGGGGAAAAAAATTGTATCATTTTCCCACTACAAAAACCCCGTCATAAAATGTTTTTATTCCGGGCATGTTTTTTTTTTACACGGCGGGGGAATTCAAACTGTTATCTCCGAGTTTTGTGCATTCTTTGTCGATTTTTGTTTAGTGGAGATATTTGATTTTTAAACGTGCCCCCGAATATATTTCCAGAAAAAAATTATTTTTAAAAACCACAGGAATCTGAATTTCTGTCAAAAAAAAACAAGAACTTCAAATCCTGTCTTAAAACCCTGTGATTCGTGTGTTTTTGGCAAAATTTGGGAAGAGCTCAAATTTGTTTGGGGTTAAACGGGCGGGAAAAGGACAAAGTTGGATTTGTAGAAGTCAAAATGTTGGAGTTATTTCTGTGTTGAGTCTGGCAAATGGGGCTATTATTATTTAAAAAAAGGGGGTGTTTTTATGTCCTTTTTATTTGCATGTTTTGGTTTGCTGGAACATTACTTTCTGAGGGTTTTCTGTATGAGATTTTTGCGTGCGCAATCTTTGAAAGCTTTTTGGTGGGGAAAACCCCGCTGTGATCCCCAATCTCTTAAATTATCGAGGAAAGGGTTTGTTTTGGCCAATTGGTTGACGTTTAAATCATTGGTCGTTTTCTTTCTCTTCTTTGTTTTGTGTGAGTGGTTTAAAGTAAAACGGATGCGATGGGTCCCAATAATCAGCGGGGTTTTTTTGGGATGCGTAGAATTTATAAATATTGACGGAGCCCCTTGTGGGAAACATCTTCATTTGGCCACATTTTCGGTGTCACAGTTTCGAACATCACGGGGAGTACTACCTTGTCTCGTTTTGGATTGTCTTTTTTTAAAAATTCGTGTATTTTTGGGCCCCAAATTCATGGGCACAAAATTTAACTTTTCACCAACACATTTCTCTATGCTCTTTTTACTCCCCTTAATGGGAAATTTTTACTGTGTTAAAAACACAAATGTTAATGAAACTTTCTGGTGAAGGGGTTTGCCCCCTTAACTGTTCGATTTCTGTTTTGGATATCAGTTGATTTGTTAGGTCGATTTCCAAGACCGTCTTTTTTCAGTTATTTCTGATTTGCATGAAAAGGTGTTCTCATTTTAGCAAAACTCGATGCCCTAAATTATAAATACCCCGTGTTTTTTTTTCAAAAAAAATTGTCTCTCGAAACTACCTAAAAATGCACAAAGGGAGACGGGCTCATAATTGGATCCTTAGTTTTTCGTAAGCTTATAAAAAAACTTACAGAGGAATTGCAAAATTTCCGGGAATTTCAGGGGGTTTCATTGTGCTAAATTAGGAAATTTTTTAGAATTTTCGGGTTTTATTTAGGTTTTTGGGGCTGTATTTTTGCTCCGCTGTTATATATTATGCTATCTTTACCCGTTTCTTTTAATTTTCATAAACTTAAAGATTTTCGTCGTCGCAAGACGGGGAAAATTTTTGGGGCAGTAACCCGAGTTAATTGTGTGTTCAATGGGCTTTCCCCAATATCGGTACCCGCAATTAAAACAGTTTATATGTCCCTGCCGTGGAACTGCATTGCTTAAATATAGTGGGATTCCCTTTGTAAACAAGGAAACCGTTTGCGTCGAGTGCCCCCTTTGGTTAAAAAAGGGTCAGTATGTTTTTAAACACACCCAGGTGACTAATAATGTCATTTAAATTTGGCCTAAAAAATTATGTGTAACGTGTTAAATATAAAAAAAAACGTTTTTTGGTTATACGACACCGAAAACCGTTCTTTAAAAAATGTTGTCATATGATAAAAGTATGTTGTGGTTGCTTGAATCTCGAATTATCTTCATGAGCATCGGTAAATAGAGAGGATTCTTGGTTTTTAAGTCCCTTTCCTGTCCGTAGGGGACTTTTGATATTACCTTATGTCTAAAAATCCCTCTCCCTATCTCTCTATTTTATTCTCCTTTTTGTCCTCCCATGAAAAATTTTATAATATTTTGTTGGAATTCCCAAGTTTTGGATTAAAGATAAAAAATGATTGTGTAGAATGGTATCCTATATCTGTCCCAAGTAGACATAGTATCTAAATGGGTGAAAAACTGTTGGCGGGACTTTCAACTCAATAAATAACCCAAAAAATGTTTTTGTGATACTTTTACGTGTTTTTAATATCGGAGAGGTTTATACGTATCGTTATTCCCCAAAATTATTACCCAAACAGAATCTCCAAAATTAAAAAAATCATGCAATTTTTTCCCGATGTTTTTTGGTTTTAACAGCAATTTGATAAACAAGAAGAACATTTAATCATTTGCAGCTATATTTGGACCCGAGGGCAAGTTTAAAAAGCTACCGTGTGTCAAGGGTGCTCAGTGCTTTGCCCGACAAGGAGCGGCTTTTGCAGATCGGATTTTAGCACTACTGCAGTTCACTTAGAACAAATTTACTGTACACAAACTTCTTTCGGGTCATACCATCTGACCGGGGTTTCCGACAAAGGTAAAAGGTTTGAATTGCCCCATAACGGCAAATTATTTCCTTAAGAGGTGCTCTTTAACGGGGGGGGGGGGGGGCTCTTTAACGGGGGGGGGGGAGGCGGCTAAATTTATTTTTGAAACTTAATTATATTTATTGATTGCCGTGGATATCATCCCAATACACTGGGATGATTTTTATTTTATATATTATTATTTTTTATTTTAATTATATTTCCTATTGGATAAATGAAGTATATTTTTTTATCTCGTGAATGTGCCAAGTGACCGTTATCTCACTTTGTGGGAAATTTTATCTACACCTTTCGTACCAGAAAACTACCTTCTAAAATACGAAGTTGGGGCCCCCTTTAGACCCAGTTTCAGTTAAAATACCTGTAATGGTTCCGCTACATCTTAACCTTCCTTTCCAAGATAACCAATTTCCCCAATGAAACATTGAAAGGCCTGAGGTTCAAAATTTTATCGGAATTTAACAAAGGACTCCAGTCGATATTTTGCCGGGTGACCGTTCCCAAAGCGGTAAAATGTTGTTATATCTCTTTTCATGTATTTTGTGTATTTAAAATATTTCTATTTTATGTCCTGTTTTCAATGTCATTTTACACATTTCATTTCAACTTCTTCTTGAGTTTATTTTTATATAATTATTGGAGATTTGTTCCTGTCTTAATCATCTTGCGTACATACAATGTCGGGGTTTGGGAAAATACTGCCTTCGACTACATATGGCAAAACTACATAGTTTTCTTTAAATGCTTCATTAAAATGGTTTTTTATGAAAACATTTTTATTTAAGATGAAGGGCATGTTTAGGCGCTGTTGAAATTCATTTTGAAACGATTTAAATGGGCATATTTTGCGGGCTTTTATCAGTTGCAAATACGGAAAAGGAGTTTTTTGGT
>CM037795.1:14679054-14729054 GCA_021229015.1 Solen grandis
TAATGTCCCCATTGTTTGTGTTACTTGGGGTTTTTCACGCGTTTGCTAAATATAGTTTTGTTATTCGCAACAATAAGACAATAGAAAAGGACTCCTTAAACGCAGAGAGTAACCGCATCTTTTATCATCCGGGGCTATCAAAGGCGCCGCTTCGAATCATTAGGAAAACTGTTTCAATTTGGAGAACAGGAAGTTTTTTTATTTAGAAAACAGTATTAATCAGCTAATAATGGAGAAAAAAGAATTAACATCTAGATTAATCTTCAAAGTTATCGCTCAGTATCGCATTTGTAATCAACGCATCAACATGTCGAAACGAAAAGTGCTAACTTTAGAGGAACGGATTAATGTGATTGAACTGTCAAAAAGTAAAAGTGCACGGAAAATCGCGGAGGAATTGGGAGAGAGAGATTCACCTAAGTGAATAAAAAAACAACATAAATAAAAAAAAAAATTAATTATATATACTACTAAAATTTATCAATTTTATTAAAAGAACACATTTCATTCACATGCAAACACATTTACACATACAATATACATGGATAATGAGATACCATTATTTTCACACTGTCGTGAAAATAAAAAATGACATATTTTATTAAGAGACCGTTTTATTAAGAGACCACTTTTACAAAATCCCAAGGGTGGTCTCTTAATACAAGTTTGACTGTAGTTTATGGGTGGAGATATGAACAGTTTTTCAGATAAAAGGTCGTAAGTAAATTTGAGGGGGCGGAGCCTGACCACTTGGTGACCCATGTGAACATAAAAGAAGTACCATTTAGTCCATCTCATCACGAGGAACAAGAATATATATGGTTAACGGGTGGAGATCTGAACAGTTTTTGAGATATAAGGTCATAAGTAAAATTCAGGGGGTGGGGCCTGACCTATGGGTGATCTCGGGGGGACACCAAAGTAGTACTATTCAATTCTTCTCATTATAAAGAACAAATAATATTTATGTGATTCAAGATGAAAATTTTAAATATTTAACCAAAATACATTTTTAATGGAAAAAATCCATCTTTGAGGGGGTGGGGCCTGACCCCATGGGACCCCCCATTTACAAAAAATCAGGGAGGCACCACTACTCGTTGACGACTATATGTAAAGATTGTTCGAGTGGTCTCCGAGATATGGCCCATACAGATTAAGTTGCCAGCACGAGAAAGAAGAAGAAAACAGTAAGTTTCCAAACTTTGTTTGAAAGACTTAATAATTATTGTGCGTTTTTTACCAGTTTCCTTTATTTATCCCATTCTATCATACTCCCACAACTTGGAGGGGGTGGGGTAGGTGGGGTAGAGGACTTCTTATCAGCACATAAACTAAATCTTATTAATGTGCAATGTGGTCCAGGTAAAGAGGAAAAGCTGTGTCAACAGGATGAGTAGATTTGGGGAAGTTAGTGTATTGTTAAGGGGAGAGAAGCCAAAGGAATGACCTCTGTGCCCCCTCCACTGATATTTCAATTTCAACTTGTGTGACATCCACTCTACTCACTGGAAGAAATTAACATACTGCAGCAGTAAAGTTCAAAGGGTGTGAAACTGACACAAGCCAATGTGCGGTTTCCTTTTGAACTCTCCAGCTACTCTTGCAGATGCCCCAAGAGTTTTGTGTTAGCGATTGGTTCATGGTTGGCTTTGACTACACGATATTGTCGCGAGGGCGGAGCACAGGATGATTTCTCTCGAGTCACGTGCTTCAGGTGTCAGTCAGTGCTTCACAACCTGTCAATTAGGTGATTTTTCTGTTAGCCGATTGGCTGTATGGGCAGGTAAGGCCACTGACGTCATTTAAGGCGGGAAGTCTTTAGTACTTTGTGGACAAGATTGACAAAATGGAAAATGCTGACTTTTGGTAACATTGATTTTCTTGCTTTCTTTCTTTTCTTTTGTTTTTGAAACTTTATTTATTTTACATCGATTACGAAAGAAATTCTTACAAATTATACTAATCACTCTCGATAGCTCTGGTGGCGGCGTATGTGGTCATTATTGTGGGAGGAAACCGGAGAGCTCGACCATGAATTTTTCCCTGTTAATGGAAGCATTTAATAGAGACAATTTTGATATTTTTCAAATCCTACTAAGGATTTAGTGTACAAACGTGAATTTAATGTATTGTATTTATTTGCGACAAATGCCACGCACAAGAGGCATTTCGTTCCCCTAAATGACACTGGAATCAAGGATTCCAGTTAAAACAAGGAAGGTGCAACTAAAAGACTGCCAAAAGAGAAGGAAAACAGAAGCCCCTCGAGTGCTGAAGAAATATCAGAACTATCAATCTTAGAATCATAGTGCCTGAAAAAATGTCTGTAGTAGAAATCTCAGTGTGGGGGAAAGATTTCTAAAGATCAAAATTTAAATCTTAATAAAATTACTGTTGAAAAGGTTAAATGAACTTGGAGGTCCAGTTAGGCTTCAATTGTCATGGTGTGTTTTTAAATTTTGTTAACCACTAGTGTTTCTTTTTGTTCTGTTATTTGTTGCATTATAAAAAAGATACATGACATATTGCACATTTTATTTTTTATTACTCAGCAGAAATTGTATTTGACATGAAACTCGGGGGGGGGGGGGGGGGGGGGCAACTGACAGAAAAACATCAAAAATTGGCTAAAATGTACGAAGAATCTTTTTTCTACAAATGACAAAAGTGTGAATTTAGTCAATACATAGTACACAGTTTTGTGTACAAAAGTATTGGACTATGCGCTATAGTCCATGGTAAGGATTTCAGTCTGTTGATAGTTAGCTGACCTGACTGTTAATCGGTAACTGTTCAAGGATTTCTAATCATGATTTACTGTTAGTGAATCAGTTATTTTATTTTTTATTTTTTATTTTACTGAGTTACTTGGTTCCTTGCTGTTGGGGGAGTTAACTGTATCTAATTCCTCCATCAGAAACCTGATGCTTTATTAATTATATATTTTTATATAATATATTTTTATATTACAATGTGAGTGAGCGTGGTGATTTGTGTGTATGTGTGTGTGTTTCTGAATGCAATTGTAAAGCACTTTTGAACGTACATTGCTATGAAAAGAGTGCTATATAAATGTGGTATAATAATAATAATGATTATAAACAAACATCAGCACCTGATTGGACGAGAGGAAAATGCCATGTGCTAAATATTATGACATCTTGATTTTTCTTTTTGCATGTGTAGGATAGAAATACAATTGATAAAAAAAATCAGACATCCAGGTATAATTTTTGCCTACTAAACCAATGGGAGAAATATCCCTATTGTCTACAACTAATAAGATTTTTACTGAAATGTATGAGATATTGACAGTAATTAATCGTATAAGAATTTATAAAGTCACATTAAATAAGCAACAAGTATCAAGATAATCTGTATATTTTAATGTAAAACAAAAACATTATTAGTTCTTCAGTATGTTAATTTGTGGGCATCAAATTAACAGTCAATACAGTTAAAATCTTCAGTTTTCTGGTTTTTGCCCCTTTCAGGCTTTCAATGCCAACCTAAAATCCAAGTTCTTTAGTCAGGTCTTTTTTTTTAAAAGATGTTTGGGAAGGGCCATACTATCATTTTTTGTGGGAAATATGACTTTTTTCATTGGGGAAATGAAATAATCCAGGAGCAAGATGCAACTTTTGGGAAAACTGCATGAATGTTTCAGAGGAATTTTTAAAGAAATTTTTCACCTAAAATTGGTTTCTAAAAAGAAGAAAAAAAAGCCCTGCTAGTGAGCCATCTTCCAGGATGATTCTCATAAGGCTGTTCAGAAGACAACCTTTTTCTGAGTGGGGTGATTATAGCTTTCTGAGTAGAAAATGCTCTTTTTGACTGCATTTCAGCACAACTTTAATCTCCACTCCGGTTATTTTATATTATAATTATATTTATATTTTCTTTTTGCTGTTGTTTTATTCGTATGCTGGATCCGGCGGAGGCCAATACGAAAAAAAAAAAAATTAAAAAAAAACACAAAAAACTGAGCGGATCTCAGTAGAGATCACTGCAACTTTAGTTTTTTATGTTTTGCCAAACTAACTTCTTCCTTATTGTTTCGTTATTTGTTAACACTATTTGTTATTTGTTAATGCGTTTTTTAATTGCTATTTGAGAAAAGTATTGTGATTTCTTGGATAATTATGAGAGAATATCGCGGGATCGCGGCCAAAAATTATCCCTGGACACCTGAAAGGCAAAAAAAAATAGTTGAGTCGCGGTAATTTTCGTGAGTCGGTCGGGTAATAGTCCACATATTTGTACCCGCAATTTGTGATATTGTTCTACTTTGGATTTGGCGATATCCCCTACGTGACAACCAGTTCCAAAAATATCATGTCGCGCAGAACGAATCATTGATGGGACTAGTCTGGTAACTCAAAAGAATTTTTTAAGGTCAGCGTTACCATATATCTACATGTTAATCAGGAGGTTGAGCCGTACCAGCCAGTGGAGGATCCTGAAAACCAGTCTCTACCTAGACTTGGGGGTGGGACGAGGGACAAAGCAGCCCATGCAGCTCCCCCATCCAGACCACCAGGAAATAATGCCTCAGGTACTGTGTTTTGATACCCTGCCTCACTTGTTTAGTGCCCACCCTGAAGCTTACAGGAAGACCAGTTACCCCATGTGATATTTCAGGCTTTACAGGGAGAAAGATCAAGTTGTCAATTGCTTCTGCTCCAATGGAAAAAAATCCTATTCATGTTGCTGAAACATGGCGTCAGTTTTTTTTAAGAAAACATAAGCAACTAAAATACAGCAAAAGTGACCACGCCAGCAATAAAAATAGAAAGATTTTTTCAGTGACCAACTTAAATGCTGTTGAAACATTGCAGATGCTCATAAAAGTTATAATGATGGTAGCATAAATGCTAAAGAAATTAAAAATAAAGGCAATGAACAGAGTAACAATAAGAGAGAGAGAAAATCAGATTTTACACCCATTTCCAGTATCAACAAATGTTGCCATGATTTCAGTTGAGTTATTATAAACATTTACAGTAGGAGCTGGAGCATTCCCATCACAAGGTGGTGGTGATGCCAGAACTGGTGGGTCTCCTGCTTCACGTTACTATCTGACCATCTGTATCCCTCTGTCTGCAGATGCACATATTTGTGTGCTCATCATGCTTTTCATACCCCGCTGGTGGTGTGGGATATGGTAATAGTCTCCGTTCGTCCTTCTGATTTGAAGTTTGAAGTAAATATTATTTCACAAATAATATTTACTTCAACTTGATAGATCTCATTGAGGAAGAGTGCAGAGCACAAGAATGATATCTCTACCTTTCACAATATTTGAGTTATTGTCCTTTGTAATTTTTCAGGCTTAATTTTTGTCACAGTGACCTTAACATTTTACCTATAGACCTCAAAATAGGGGTATTGGTGGATCTTCACATGGGTTTCCTATCTATAATCACTTCAAACATCAGTCTTCATTACCGAACATTTTCTTATCAAAATGAAATATTCTACTCTCCAACACATCTTCTAAGGAGCAAGCATTCGGTGGGGAATGGCCATGTCAATATGGTTCTTGCTTTTCCTTGGATTTTGTTTTTAGTCAGTGTGATATGTAAGTGTCTATAATAGTGTCTGCCCAATCTACCAAAGTTTTGTCATGCTAGCTTCTCATTTAGTACTTAAAGCTGGGTGTGAGTGACTTCAGCTGAGTGTTTGTGGGATTTGCTAATTCCCCACTGCTACATCTCACAGACATAACACTCACATGGCGTGATAACCTGGTGGTTGCATCTAAAAAAAGTGTCTTTCAAAATTTTATGCATTTTCTTCTTGTCTCTTCAAGTTTATGGTAATATATCCTTAAATTCCCCCAATATACTTTGATATATACATCGATTAATATATATGAATTTGATATGTAATATTCAAAAACTTATCTTAGAGGGTTGGTGCAAAATTATTGTAACTGTCCCTTCATTTGTAGCTACTACTGTAGTATTAGTAATTCTTGTGCAGGCTAAACATGCATAAAGGTCAGTGGCAGAATAATATGTATGTTAAAACAGTGTGAACATCATGCAAACCTTAATTTTATGCACTGGTCAGTCACCGGTAAAAGAAACATTTAAGCAATATACTTGTACAAATGTAAAATCTCTTAGGGTCTAAGACAGGATTATAATTCGATAATAAATGCAAATGGTATGTGAACTTAGAATCCCTATTTATTTGAGGTGGCATGAATTATAAAACATGGAAACTATAATCAGTTACCATCAAATACACATGTTCTGTATAATCCCTTGGACATTTTCCGGGTATAAAATCGTGCGGTCTTATCTTCCATTGAACACCCATTGCACAAAGATCACGAAAATTAGACCAGCACAAAAAATGTTGATACTACAGTAGTTACCATTGTTTTGCAACAAACATGAATTTCTTAACCCTTTCCCTCATATAGACGCACTCAATAGGTACTACATAAAGCCTGATCTGCAGAAAACCACAGTTAAACCTTACCAAATTTAATTAAAAAATCCTCATTTCCAGACCACTGAGGAGCAGCGAACAGCATAAAACCTGATCAGCCTGCGAGTTACTCGCAGGCTGATCTGGTTTTATGCTGTTGGCATAGGTCTTTTCATGGTGTCCTCTATGAGGGAAAGGGTTAAATGATTCCATTGAAACATTAGTTATGTTGCAGGAGGCACTAGCATTTTCTATTGATATTTGATGTGACAATATGTGTATCCTGCAGCCACAGGGTCGTTACTGGACGAGGTGATATCTCTGCTGGAGAATCAGCAGGTGGAGAGGGGATGTTGGTGGCACTGAACCTTGGTCTGACACAGGTGGACATCAAGAGAACACAGGAGCTTGAGTCTCACTTGACCCTTAGACAGTTCCAGTCAGCATTCACATGGTAATGGCCATAATATTTGTAACTTTTTCTGTTGAAATTTCTTGTGTGGATTGAAAGGACAACATTCAGAGATTACTTTTGTGTAATTTGTAGGATTGACCTTGTCTGGTGGCATCATCTACACCTTGTGGGTCAGTAAGTTGAGTAAAGATATGTCATGTCAGTTGTTCTACATGATTGCCTTAGTGCATTTCCTCCACCTGTAATTAGCTGGACATCGCTATGTTGCAGCGACAGTAATCCACAAAAATCAATTAATCTTAATTCTTACATTTACATGATATATTTGTTTGTATGTCTTGACTTTATGGAGAATACTAAATTATAATCAATTAAAGCGAACATTTCATTGACAAAATTGCTGGTAATGCATGTTTATATATGTATTGTATGTATTTTCTATACATGTACCCCAGTACGTTCATTTGGGTTATCTTGATTTTGAGACATAAAGAAAATATATTAGAAATACTTGACATCCATTCATCATGAAATTTGGTGATATTATTTACTTCCATAATGTCAAGGTCAGGTTTGATTGCCTTCAGTAACTTATGCCCCCGTTTTCTTTAAGGTATAACCCCCCTAATCCCATATTCCATATCTTGTCATTGGATGGAAATATTTCTATGAATCTTAGTCACTTTGAAGACATCTGAAAATAAAAATGTTTCACTGAGAGTCTTTCCAGGTTTTATTAGATGTAGGGGAGATAAACTGTATTTAAGTTAACATTGAAGTCTATGGGAAATATACATTTTCTGTGAATATGAAAAACTGAATTTGATTTTCGAGGAAAAGTCACAACAGAAAGATGCATTATATGATTCTGATTCAAATTCCATGAACACATCTAAACTTAACTGTAGGAAAATGGGGAAGATCACTTTTTTGTAGTTTTCAGGGGAGGTAACTTATGACAACAAAATTATAAAGGGGAGGTAATAAAAGAATTTCTACCATATGTCATAACATGTCAATTTGCCTTTATGGTTTCTATGGTTTGACATTTTAAAAGCTTATATTGTGAAGTTATATGCACGGTTATTATTATAATGCATGGTTATTATGGGGCATATACCTTAACTGGAAGTGAATTACAGGGCATAAACCGTAAGTAAGATATAAATGAATTGTGGTGCTGATTTGGTTTTTATTCCTACCTATCCTAATACTTAGTGCAATCGACCTACAGCCTTTTATGTTTTGTTCAGATTTTTTAAGCCTTAATAATTGGGTTTTATGCATTATATACAGTACTAAAAAAACACAAAAACAGCCTATTAGTCACAGAGCAGTGTCATGGTGTTATTGTTATGGTTATTATGACATATTAGGGCAGCATGTGCGTTTTACAACTACCCTGTGTTTGAGGATGTCGGTGTGGTGTTCATGGATGTATGGTTGAATGCCAGATGGAGAAAGTCCAGTGCCTTTACTGACATGGGAAAGATTGAGAGTTTGATTCAAGCACTGGAAGAGAGTGGTCGCAGTTACTTGGCAGATGTTGGGAAAGACCACAGAAATGGTAGGTTTACTGGAGTAGTTAATATTAATGAAGTAAGAAGTGACATTTAGTGTTGTGTTTTCTTGCATGTTATTTTAACATGCAGGCTTTTGTTGCTGAAATATGTAAGTTTGTAAGTTCAAACATAAAAAAGTAATACAGTTAATAATATCATTTAAGGTTTTGACTAGTAATAATTCAGGGGTTTACTTAAGGATTTGACTTTCACTTGTCCAGGGGGCAAGTTACTTTGAACATTTACTAGCCCCCAGTGAAAACAGGTTGCCCAATCTTTAAGTTAGTTGGTGTTTGTTAATGTTTAAAACTAAATATATGTTATATTAAGGTGGATTTTAGTTTATATGAATCAAACACAATTTGCAAGCATTTCACCCCTGATATACTATAGAAAATGAAAAAAACCCCGAAAGATTTCATTTACATAAATAAACTTGCCTGCCAGGCTATCTTCTTAGAAAAATCACTTGCCCGCAGTGACTTTAACCCGGAGCGACAAGTGGGTGTCCACCTAAGAAAACCCCTGATAATATAAGATTGGCAATGCTATGATTAAGGTGTTCTGAATAATGCCCAATAATCTCAATTTATTTTTTCATTAGCTCACCTGAGCACAACGTGCTCATGGTGAGCTACTGTGATCACCTTTTGTCCGTCATTCGTGCGTCCGGCGTCAACAATTTCCTTTTAACAACATCTCCTAAATCACTGAATGGATTTTGACCAATCTTCACAGGAATCATCCTTATGATGCCCTCTATCAAAGTTGTTCAAATAATTTTGATTGGTTGAAAAAGTAGGTCACAGGAGCTAAGACTAGATTTTAAAAATGCAAACTTTGAAAATCTTCTTAGAAACCACAAGGCCTGGAGCTTAGATATTTTGTGTGAAGCATTGTCTAGTGGAACTCCCGGGGAAAAGGCCCCCCGGGGGTTTTTAACGGTTTATAGAAAAAAAAAAAAAAATTTTTAAAAACCACAAAGCATTGTTTAAACTGGTGTGTAACATTCTTTATGGACATCAATCATGTATGTTCAAATCATGGCCCCTGGGTCAAATTTGGCCCAGCCCCAGGGGTAACTTGATTTTACATAGGCTTGAATAGGAAAATCTAGAAAAATCTTCTCAAAAACCACGAGGCCTTAAGTTTAGATATTTGGTGTGTAACATTGCCTTATGGACATGTATCAAGTATGTTCAAATCATGACCCTGTGGTCAAAATTGGCCCCGCCACAGGGGTCACTTGATTTTACATAGACTTACATAGGAAAGATTTTTAAAAGATATCCTTGTCAGAAACCAGAAGAGCATGGGATTAGATATTTGGTATGAAACATGGCCTGGTGGACCTGAACCAAAGTTTCAAATCATGGCTCATCGGGTCACCTTATTTTGTAGCTATGACTTTCAAACTTTGAACCACAGGTACAGTTTTTGTTTGCAATTAAGATTATCTTGCTGTTTTATAAAACACAGTATTAATCAGGTGAGCAATTCAGGGCCATCATGGCCCTCTTGTTTTATAACTTGTAGAGCCTCTGGCTCTTTTTTTGGACAGATTCAGGTGAAATAGATCAATTAGCTCCTACTTGTGATATAACATTATAGGAGACTGACGTGCAATGTGCATTTTGAAAATTGTGGTTCCATCACTATTTTTAATTGTTATTTTGCAAAGTTGAAACAGCAAACCCATCGATTTTGACCCATTCTTTTATGAGGCTTAAAATGATGTCCAAATTACTACTCAAGTTTGAAGTTTGCAAAAGGAATTTCAATGTAAATGTCAGTGAATACGCTCTCCATACCTCAATGATATTATCTATCAATCTTATATTCCAGTGCATAATAAGAATTTTTTGTCATAGTAGATTTTTTATCTCCTTGTCCTCTTTTTTAAACGAGTAAATAACAAAAACAATGGAGGCGGCCACTTTGAAATTAAGGATTAGTTTTTAATCTAAAAAAAAACAACGTATTGACAGCAATTTTGTTGTCAATCATAAGCACATGAATTAAAATCATTGACAAAATTAGTGTACATGCATGATTATATAATTTGAAAGCATTTAAAAATGGTCCTGCAGGGGTTTTCTTAAGTGGATGCCCGCTTGCCCGTGCCGGGTTAAAATCACCATGGGCAAGTGATTTTTCCAAGGAGATAGCCCGTTGGGAAAGTTTATTTTCGTAAATGAAATCTTTTTTTATATATATATATTTTATTTTCTACATTATATATGGGGTGAGTTGCTTGCAAATTGTGTTTGATACAATCATGTTAACTAAAATTCATCTTAATACTACACATATTTAGTTTTAAACATTAACAAACACTAATTAACTTAAAGATCGGACAAGCTGTTTTCACTGGGGGCAAGTAGATGTCCAAAGTAACTTGCCCCCTGGGTAAGTGAAAGTCAAATCCTTAAGGAAACCCCTGTCCTGATTGTGTTTAACAATGCAGATAAAGGTGTAGCAGTCACCATCTGCTGCCTCAATTGCACTGCGGCTGACAATAAGGGACACTCTTACCACAAAGGACACTCATCATAAAATTTGGCAAGTAGCAGGTTGCATTTCTTGCATTTCCAAATAAGTCTTACTAAGAAAAAAAAAGAGCTAAAAACCGGTATGATGATTTTGTATTGCAGTATAATACCTTTAAGCTGCATACTGCAATATACCAATATACCGGTATATTGTGACACCTCTATGATTGGTCATGACTAGTAGATAACCCCTTTTGATTTTGGGGTTACTTGGTCAGAGGTCAAGGTTACAGTAATCTGGAAAGTGAAAATCGTTTCTGATCAATAACTGGAGAATGCTTGGGCCCACCGTCCTCAAACTTCAAAGGGTGATTGGTCATGACTAGTAGATGATTGTTCAAAGAATAGGATGAGCTATTGCAGTTGCGTCAGCGTCCGTGTCCCAAGAAATGTTAAGGTTTTGTTTAACATTGCCATTATTTCCACTGTTACTCAATGGATGTCCCCCAAACTTTATTCATGTGATTATCATCATCAGACCAACAAGTAGAATCAAGAAATACTCTTTTTTTTTTTTCTTTAATGCCCCTTTTGGTTAAAAAAATTTAATTTTCCAGTTATACTCATTGGATGTCTCCAATTTCTTCACACATGGCTTGATCATCATCAGACCAACTAGTGGGACAGTTTCTCCTCCAAATGTTTTTGCATATTTACTGCCCTTTTTGGACTGAGAAAAAATGTCAAACTTATATTTAACATTGCAATTGTCTCTCCATTTACTCATTGGATGTCTCCAATTTCTTCACACATGGCTTGATCATCATCAGACCAATTAGTAGAAACAAGACAGTAACTCCTCCAAATATTTTTGCATATTTATGGCCCTTTTGGACTTAGAAAAAATGTTAAACTTTTGCCTAATATTGCTGCTATCTACAATTTCTTTCCATGGGTGTCCCTCATAATTTATGAAATTGCATAACCTTTGTTGGGGGTCAGGCTCTGTCATGAATTTTAAAAAAGTTATGCCCCTTTTTTACTTAGAATTTTGGTTAAGGTTTTCACACCACCTCATTTTTTTACTTAACCATTCGAGGTGTTGCTTTGAAACTTTGAATACCTGTTTATGACCATCACCCTTACTTGTACATGGCAAGAGTACATAATTCTGTCTTGGATTTTGACATGATTATTCCCCTTTTCTGACTTGATTAATCTTTTTGTTCTAACTCACTTCTTCAATGACCTCTTTGAGATATTGCTTTGAAACTTAGAGCACGTGTACATTGCTCTTGTGTATATTTTGATAATACAGAGATTCTCATTTTGCTTTAATTGCAATGTTTATTTTTATTGACAAAGCATTCAAATAGTTGAACATGCTGTCTTATGGACAGCTCTTGTTGATTTTTGGGTCACTTGTTCAAAGGTCAATGTCACAATGGCCTTGAATGTTAAAACAGTTCCTGATCAATAACTGGAGAACATTTAGGCCCACATTCCTCATACTTCATTGGGTGATTGGTCATTACTAGTAGATGAACCCTATTGAGTTTGGGGTCAATTGGTCAAAGGTCAAGGTCACAGTGACCTCATTGGGAAAGGGGGCATATTTGTCGTTCAGACATTTGTTAGATAATAATTTATTTTTTTTGACTAACTTACTATGCTTCTGAAAATATCATAATAACTTGTTATCATTATTTAAGTGTTTTATTGAAAATGGGATAAATGCTCTTGAATGTGAGATATGGAAAAATATGAGAATATGTAAACTGCAAGTGAATTTTGATGAAGTACAGTCAACACTTTTTGGAGAAATAGAAAAAAATAGAAAAAAAAACAACAAAGTTTTGTTGTTTTGCTGACAGATGTGAAAAAGACTGGCACATATATCTGTCCAAGGACTGTTAAGACTCATTTAGAGGGACTGGAAAGAGGGTATACACTCAAAGGAATTTCTAAACGTCCACTTATTGATTTTTCATAATTTTACTTGAATAGGGCATTTAAATCCAACAAAATTATGCATTTAAAACAATGAATTAGTTAAGATGTGGTATAATATTTAAGGTGTACAAATGCATTTGACTGTTCAAACTTTGGAAGTAAAAAACAATCACCCTTCAAATAAGTCACACACCATGGTTGTAAACATTTACTGTGTGCCCAATTTCTATAAAATTATGAAAAATCTAGTGCCTTTCAGTGTATATCTACAGCATGGTTCTGGACTAAGAAAAGCTAAATACTGAAGTATTAGTCTCCAATCAACAAAAATATTTACATTTAGACTGAAAATCTGAATAAAGAATATGTCTATTGACTACTTTGTATAAAAGTTATATATGCACAATGAATGGTACCATATATGTGTAAACTTTAAAAATCATCTCCTCTGAAACCAATCGTCAGTTTAATTTCCTTTCACACAAATGGTCACCCATAAATGTCTACCATAATTGCTAAAATAAAGTTGATCCCTTGAAAATGAGGCCTCTAGAGGGTTGGTTAATCTCCTTATATGTTTCATTCTTGATTATGTGTTTTCTGTTTTGAATTATAAAAAAAGTACATTGCTAAAGTTTACATGGTGTCTGAATCTGTCAGTGTTTTAAATCCTGAATAATGAGGACTGGATATTCTTGTGCAAACTGACATTTCTTATATGATGAACACTACATTGTGATTTCAGATTTTATGACTTGACTATTTGAGTTTACTGTTGCTTCGACAGTATTTCAGTCATATAGCAACATCCAGCTAATTACAGGTGGAGGAAGACCCCGAATGCACGGAGGCATCCGGGTAGAACCACAGACCTACCGCAAGCCAGCTGGAACGCTTCCTCACATGAAAATCCGAATGACCCTGCTGGGATTCGAACCCACGCGGTGAGGGGCAGAGTGAGTGTTTCAGATTTTATGAAAAGAAAAATATGTCATTATGAACAAAAAAAAATGCACATTGTTGTTTGGCTCAACTGGTAGTCTGTCTCCAGCCTTGATGGATTCTTTTTTAAACTGTATCTCTCTTGAAGCATATGTGTTACATATTACTTATTTGAGCAACACTGTATAATTAGCAGACATGTTTTAGTGTATTTACTTACTCTACACTCCTGATGAATATGTGTTACATTGTTGATATTTGAGCAACACTTTGTAATTAGCAGACATGTTTTTAATGTATAAACTTATTTTGGTGTTGTTCCGCTAGGTTCTTGTTGCCCTTTTGGCTGAAGGTAAAGGCTGCCAACGCTACCTCTAGATGGATCACAGACGGCCAAATCTGGACTATATGGTGGGTGTTGTAAATGTTCGATGTGTGTATTCTGTCATTGTGGCCCTTACAACATGGCGCATTATCGTGCAAAATGAAACCCAACCTGGCAAGTTCTGTCTTTAATAGTCAGATGGAGTTTGGTTTGGAGTATGGTGGAGTAATACTCACCATTGACTGCAGTTTTCTCCTGTTCAATGTGATTAAGAATTATACCCGAAGTGTCACAGAAAATGATTGATATAACTTTATGACAGAGTCATATATTCAAATTTATTCATAATTGTCATGGTAACCCTCATCAGAATTTATATCAAACCTCATTCAATCTAATCAAAGAGTTTGCCAGCTACCAGTACCTTTTGATTAGATTGAATATTTTTCTCAATGTTTTTGCCGAAAAAACAAGTAGCAGGGTGTTTATTTTTCATAAATTCATAAACTACGGATATATTTTGGTATTTTCTGGTGGGGAATACTATGACAATTATGAATATATCCATAGTTTATGAATTTATAAAAAATAAAAACCCAGCTACTTGTTTTTTCATCAAAAATATGGAGAAATATATTGACATTCTAATCTAAAGTTACCGCTAGTTGGCAAGCTCCTTCAGATATTAAATGATATAAATTCTGGCGAGGGTTACCATGATAATTATGAATATATTTATAGTTAGTGATTTCATGAAAAAAAAACATCAACTTACTTGTTTTTCGACAAAAATATAAATGAAATTTGATTGCGATTACATGAAATTCGTTACTTTTTGGACTTAAAAACTATCACAGTTCTGAATATGTTCATACTTTTTTTTCTCTTTAACTTGTTGATTTCATTTGCGAAAAATATCAATAAAATTCTCTAGAAGCAGGTGACTAGTAGCCAACTTTTCAGATCTGGTACGTTGTTGGGCGGGCGTCAAACAGGTGGTTTCTGTCGAATATATCCTGTTAGAAATTAGGTAAATATACTGAGTAGGTAGAAACCTTATGGGAAGAGTAAGTTGGGATTGAATTTCAGGTCAAAAGGGTCAAGGTCACTGTTGCTAAAAATAGATTATTTTTGTTTCCCTGATATTAATTTTTTTTAAGAGTGAGGTATGATGATCATTTTTGGTAGATGGAATCCTTATCAGAAGAGGAAGATTGGGATTGAATTTCAGGTCAAAAGGGTCAAGGTCACTGTTGCTAAAAATAGATTATTTTTGTTTCCATCAAATAACTTCTTTTTTTAAGAGTGAGGTATGATGATCATTTTTGGTAGATGGAATCCTTATCAGAAGAGGAAGATTGGGATTGAATTTCAGGTCAAAAGGTAAAGGTCACTGTTTCTTGAA
This sequence comes from Solen grandis, assembly GCA_021229015.1. Classification (NCBI taxonomy): domain Eukaryota; kingdom Metazoa; phylum Mollusca; class Bivalvia; order Adapedonta; family Solenidae; genus Solen; species Solen grandis. The sequence goes on from CM037795.1 coordinate 14,694,593, forward strand.
ATAATTTTCTGTTTCCATCAAATAACTTCTTTTAGGAATGAGGTATGATAGTCATTTTTAGCTCACCTGAGCACAACATGCTTTAAACGATATCTATTCTGAAACCGCTGGACAGAATTTGATTAAACTTGGCAGGAATGTTCCTTGGGGGAACCTTCACAAAAGTTACAAAAATAAACTTGATCCATGTAGAACTATGATTGCCATGGCAACAGAAAGAAAAAAATATGAAAACTTTAAAAATCATCTCCTTCAAAACTATTGGCCAGATTTTTGAATGTTTTAGTACAGATGTTCCTTGGGTAACCCTATGCTCAGGTTAGCGATATAGGGCCTCTATGGCCCTCTTGTTTTACAGGGCTGTTATGGGGAAAATTTCATTTCGACAGCATTTAACAGGGGTAAGGAACCAAGACTAGAACCCAACAAATATATCTTTTTAAGGACAGTGGTGCAACCAATATTTTGGTGCCAAGAAAGGGAGTCACAACTTCAAATCCTAAGGTGAGAAAAAAAACAACTCTATTCTATTAAGGACGTTGGGTAAAAATGAATGGGGAGAAATATTAGGAAGTAGGTCATGTAGAAAACTTGAAAGACGATATTTAGCCTAGCACTTTGCCTAAAGTTGAGGTCTCTACAGTCTCCTGTCTCACAGTGAGACTTGGTTCTATAGTAAAGTCCTTTGCAACAACTTTTTTTTCTTAGATATTTTCCTTGGGTCAAGTTGTATGATTTGAGAAAAAATGTCACTATGAATAAAAATGTTAAGCCTATTATAGGACATTCTTGTGACCTTGAAGTTTTGGACATTGAACTGATTTGTGACCCCTGGGAAGGACCCCGGGGGGATTTGGGGTAAGCAGGATCTATGATCAAGACCTTCCTAAATCACCCATGAGCAAAGTTTGGAATCCCTAGCCCTCACGTGACCTATAAGGCTAGAAAATGTATTTTTGTTCATGATTATTGGACCTCGTTGACCAATATCAATAATTTTAACCCTTTCCCTAATAGCCAACATTGCATTACACCCCACCAGGCTCCATACTGCTATCAGTATACTGATAAGCCTCTAGCCATAGGTAACCCAGCTGAAGACCTAGTTCATATGCATATGGACTACTGGAGATAATGTCACTTTGCCACTACCTCAGTCTACCTGTATAGTTTAAGCCTATAAAACACTGTTTTACCTTCATAGTAGATCTTTGGTGTAAATGAAATGTTTTTAGAGAAAAGAAAGATCTATCTATTGATATATTTTTCATATTGATGAACTGAGATACAGAATCATTATATTAGATTATACCTAAAGAAATAAATATATCCCTAACTGCTAAAAAATAGCCAAGTACATGAGAAAAGGTCTTGGATATGTTCTAATCTTGAATTTTGATAGCTTTTTAAGCTAGCAAGGATTAAGTCCTTGGAAAGGAAGCCAAAAATGAGAACTGAGATATCCGGGTGTACATTTATATGTTGTCCCCATTGGACCATTTTGTCCAACAGGGCTCATATTGGGTGGGGTTCGGTTTTAATACTTAATCAGGCCAGTGGGACCTCCAACAGGAAAAGAGTGCTGTTTTTAGGGTATGTTTAAAGTTAGAGGATAGTATATAGTTAGGTTAGAGTTTGAGTACGGACTTATGCAGGACTATGTACACCCTTCTACCTCTACATCCGGTTGCCAGAAAAAAAAAGACAAGGAAAAAAAAAGAGTGAATTTCCCCGTTTTGAATTTGGATAGCTAAAATGCGCTGGCAAGGATAAAAATCCTTGGTAATATGTTTTGCCAAAGTGCCTAAAGATATGTTCTAATTCAGAACCTTTTATATCGGAACATTTTTTTTTTTATAAAGATGTTTGCATAAATATTTTAGTCATGTTTTTGAAAAGTGCCGATGTGGTATTCAAAATAATTTCAGATCGAATTTATACTTAGCTTTACCCATAATTGATTGATCTCCTGCTGTGTTCGATTTTTTTGATTTCCTGATTGGTTTCTCATCATCGCTTTAAGATGAAGTCGACTTTTCTACCAATGAAGCTGACAATTTTATTACCCTGTCATTTGTTTTTTTTTAATCCGGCACTGGAGACGCTTAGTTAAACATCTGCACAACCATGACTTACGCACGTGACTTGTGATCTTATTATAGACATTAGTAATTGTTTTAAAAATAGCACGAACAGAATAGATTTAAATTGGTAATTTTCCACTTGAGAGACGCTGTAAACAACAGAACGTAACTTTTATGTCGATCTCCCCAAATAGAGAAACTATTATTTTAATTAGCCCTTTTTTTCATAGTAAACCATATTTATTTAATTGAAATTATGTTTAACTCAAATCAAACGTATTTATTTAAAAGATTTTTATTTATTTTATTTAAAAAGTTAATACACATGCATAATTCAAATCATAATTGATCTTCCTCTGTGAATGGAATTCTCCTAACTTGCCACCTACGAAGACAATAGTATGGTTAAATTATTATACCTCCCACAAACGTAGTTTGGGGGGGTATATAGGAGTCACCATGTCGGTCGGTCTGTCCGTCCGTCCGTCTGTAGTTTTTTGTCCACGCTTTTTCTCAATAACTACTGGATGGATTTCAATCAAACTTCATAGGAAGCTTCACTGATGAGCATAGATGTGCATAATATGAAATTGTTACGGTTGATTGACTTTCTTTTGAGTTATGGCCCTTTGCTGATTTTCTGGAGTTTTCTTTGTCCACGCTATTTTTCAATAACTACTGGATAGATTTCAAACAAACGACATAGGAAGCTTCAATATCAAGCACAGATGTGCATATTATGAAATGGTTATGGTTGACTGATTTTCTTTTGAGTTATGGCCCTTTGCTGATTTTCTGGAGTTTTCTTTGTCCATGCTATTTCTCAATAACTACTGGATGGATTTCAATCGGTCATAGGAAGCTTCAATATCAAGCACAGATGTGCATATTATGAAATGGTTACGGTTGACTAATTTTCTTTTGAGTTATGGCACTTTGTTGATTTCTTGGAGTTTTCTTTGTCCACGCTAATTTTCAATAACTACTGGATGGATTTCAATCAAATTTCGTAGGAAGCTTCACTAGCAAGCATAGATGTGCATATTGCGAAATGGTTACAGTTGACTGATTTTCTTTTGTGTTATTGCCCTTTGCTGATTTTTCTTTGCATTATTTCCCAATAACTAATTTACTTTCTTTAGCTACAGTTTTCCTCATCTCATTTATCTGTTTATGAACTTAGAACTTTATTACATATACAATTTTAAATTAGCTGGTCATTTAAATCTATTTTTTATTATTATTATTTATTTATTAATTTATTTTATTTTATTTTTATTTTTTCATGTGCATGCTGTTCAGACTAATGTGTTTACGGTGCCCTTACTGAATTGATGAATGTTGGAATTTTTTGTTAAAGACAGCCACTGAACATAAAAAGATATTCTTTTTTTATTAGTCTTGTATAATTTGTCACTTGAATTCATCAATTCAGTAAATGTGACTTACCTCCTATAGCTGGGCACTTGATTGTAAACAAAGGCTGTGTGGGGGGTATTCATCACCTTTAGTGATAGCTCTAGTTGCAATTTTCTTGCTTATTTTAAGAATAAACACTATCTTTTTTTCATCCATATAGTTTGGAATATGATTAAAGTTTTCAAAAAACGTAATTGGTAAAAACATGGTAATAGATTATATTGATATTTATGCACTTAAACATCAACTGCGTCCATATGCGTCTAAATGAGGGAAGGGGTAATTGAGTCAAAATGCGTCTGCATGAGGCGACAGGTATATGGTTCAAAATGAGTCTACATGAGGGAATGGGTAGATGCGTCAGAATGAGTCTACATGAGGGAAAGGGTTAATAAAATAATAACACCAGGGTTGCTTAAAGAAAATTAAAATACATCAAAATCCAAATTTTTGATTTTTTAATATGCACCAACTGACACAGGCAGCCAATTTAAGCCCAAAAAGGCCTTTGTAGAATATGACTTTTTTTTTCCATGTCCATGATTAGGGTTACTTAATCTTCTATAAGTTTAATGTGACATCCTTTTGCCAGGACAATGTAGGGTCAGTGATACAGCAGCACCCTTCACCCCAAAGCAGTCCTGAGGTTAATGTCACCAACAAGCTTGTGTCAGAGATGGACAATTACAGGACATCAGGGTCACAGGTCATCTCCATGGGTCAGAGTATTGGGGTCGTAGAGGAGGTTGATGTACCCGAACCAGATACAGCTGAGGTATCTAAAGTAACTTTTATAAGTAAACAGGAAAAATAAGTATCTAAATTCCAGTCTTTTGTTTTATATCTTTAAATTTGACAAATTATCATGCTTAACATTTTCATGAGTAACGAGTCAAAGGGATTAACATCTCATTCAGAGTAAGCTATTCTCATATCATTATTCTAAAGAACTTACTTATGAATCCACAGGTATAGATAATGTTTGCGTTTATTTTGCCTGATATAAGAATAAAGTTCAGGTATATTGTCAAGTGTGTAGTTTTGATTTTATATTCTAAAAATTCAAATTCAAACTTCATCAATGAATTTGAATACTTTAGCAAAACTATAGAATTTTGATTACAGGTTTATACATTCTGAGATAAGGACTAATAGATTTACATTATATAGAGAGCTGCACAGTTAGAAAAACAAAATTTTGTTTCTGCTATAGGTGCCTTGGCCAAACAACCGAAATCGGGTCAACACCAACAGAATGATGCAGAAACAACTGACCATTAAAAACATAGCTCTCATACCTCCTGTGGGTAACAACTGTGAGTTTCAGTTTTATTTCAGCTCTGCTGTCTGTTTCAAGTGGAAAATTCTTGTGCTGCTAACCTTATTACAGGATAATTTGTCATCTTCATTTTATGAATAAACTTTTAAACTTTTCCAGTTATTGCATTGAATGGTTAACCCTGCCTCTATCTAATTTTTAACCATGTACCAAAGACCTAAACGCAAAGATAAGCAACTCATATAGGCATGTGAAGGAAATCTCATATATCCTCGGCACCTCCGCGATCTTGCACATGAAGAACATGGTATATGGTCCTAAGACAACTTCAGCTGACTGTAACTGGTTGCATACGGCGGATACATACAGTTAAATAATGACTTTTTAAATCTGAGAGTAATCAATATAAGGTCTTAATGATTGATTAAGGACTGGAAAGGAAATGTTTTAGGAAAGAAATAGCTCAATTAATGAAAAAAGATAATCTTTGCTAATATTTCGACAAATATTGCCTTTATGACAAAAAGTGAAAATAATGCTCCAGTGTTTATGTTTGTACTGCTGCAATATTTTTTAAATGTGTTTTTCGTCTTTATAAAGGCAATATTTTTTTTTTTTTGGATTTACTTTATTTATAAACTAGTATTTAAATGGTTAGAGCTTCCACCCTGGCATCGAAAAGTTGTGGGTTCGATCCCCAAAGTCGTAAAAAATTGTGACCCTTGCTTGACGCTCATCATATAAAGGTATTTCCAGGAATGGTTTATCCGGTGTCAGAATATTGTGACTAGGTGTCTACAGCGACAGCACTGCATCTGTCCCAAGCAGACATTGTCTCGAAATGACTTAAATACCGTCGGTGGGATGTTAAACCCAACAATCAAACACACATATATTTAATAATATGGGATTATTTTCTATAACAAAACAAAAGAACTCTAAGTCATTTAAAATTATTGCATAGATGGGGCAATCCCGCAACGCTAATACATGTATAATCTTATACAAAATTTGGCACTCTTGTGGATTATTTTGTGTAACAAATGCTACGTTCAAATGAATCTCTCCCCTCTCCCCTGATTTTACAGTTTTGGTGTGTTTAGTTTTTCTTTGTTTCTTTTCATTTTTTTAACAGGATGTCCATTTTAGTCTTTAAATTTGACACTTTGACTGGATTTTGACAACCCATACAATTGTCAACTCTAGTTATTTTTTTGTTATTTTTTGCAATGCTTTCGACGTCATTATTAGCTGTTTACAAATGAATGCAATCATTAAGTACTTAACAAGTTTAACTGTTATTTTATTTCAGCTACACTTTTACCCATGTGAGAAACGGTGTTTTTTGGTTCACAATGATTATCTTTATATTTTGAACAAGCGCTGCATTCGAATGCTCCGCAAGGGCCTTAGACCTCAGGGGTCAAGGTCATTTGATGAAAGTCAGGGTACCTGGCTGGTAGAGCTTATCAAGATGCATGCACCTGTAAAGTTTGAAGGCTGTAGGTGGAGGGATTTTCATGTTATGGTCAAGGTTAAATTTGGTGACAGGCAGACGTCAGACAAACAGACAGACAGACCGATCTAATATGCACCGATCTATCGATGAGGTGGCATAAAATAAGTGTTAAAAGGACCAAAGGATAGGACAGTTTACATAGTAATTATTTTAGACAAAAATAACGAATCATTGTATTGACCAGTGTTTTGCTATCGGTTAGTAACACAGAACTGGATTTTCCGTGGAATACCCCTGCCCCACTCTCGTTCTGGCATGATAGATGGTATTTCGCCGAGTTTTTTATCTTTGGGTTTAGGTCTTTGCATGTACATTCTGTCAGGGAAGTTATTGGAAAAGGACACCATTATCTGGTGAAAAAGTTTATTAGCTGACCTTTTCCAAAGGTCAGTTGCTTCAGTGGATTTACCAAAATATATATAAAGACTTCTAAAATTGACACAAAGGAAAACGCTGAGCCTCAACATCTTCTTGCAAAACCCGGGCAGACTAACTTCGAACCGGGAAAATATACAAGGGAATTCACTAACGAGAAACCAAACTCCAAAGGGAGAGAACTACAATAGGTTAAGATATACCAATTTTGCACCCTGTTACACATCTCCCCTGTTTTATGAAATGACGTCCAGGTCATTAGACTGTATAATATCATCCACATAAACAACAACAACAACAACAAAGAAAACCCCACCGTCAGATAAACTCAGGCATCAGGTTTAAAATGCTTGAACAACATGGCATCAGATACACACAGTCTATACCGACTGTCATGTCAAAATGTCTGAAATGACTTTGATCTTTCACCTACTTTAGATGAAAAAATAATTTTACAAGGCCTTGTTACTTATAAAGATCATCCTTCCTATAAGGATATATATATTCAATATAAAAGCTTCTATTACTTTTTGTAGCTATAACAAAGATTTTTGTATTTTTTCCACCAGGGGGAGGCGACACTCACAACACAAACATGTTCCGGACGAGGAGAGATAGCAACACAAGCACTTTGGTTTCCTACCTCAGCAGTCTATGCTCCAACAACAGTAATTATCCTTTTTGCAGTCTCTCTTCCAGTCGAAGGTCTAATGAAGTGTCAACCAATCGTCTTAGTATTACTTACTCTCCTTTCGTGTATGACAACACTGGGAATCAACCGATGAATCACTCTCGATGATCGAGTTCCAGTAACTCGAGTGTAAACATGAGTAACATGGAAGCAGAGTTTCAGAAAACCAATTTTGGAAGTCAGTCCAATCTTCCATCAAACAACACATCAGTGGCTCTACGAAGTCCAAGCAGCATGTATTAACAGGAGAGAATCGCTAGATTTTGGGCAGATTGCCAATTTCTGGAAAGTGCATGCAATAGCAGTAAAAGTACCCTATGTCAGAGTCCTTTACCTCAGGAGATTCCTAACAGAGATGTGAGAAGGGCCAGTGACCATGTAAGTGCTATGTATCCGAATTGCTGTGCCTTTAAACAGTTACAAAATTTTCATAGTTTAAATATGGTCAAACCATTGCTTGTGACTCAAAACATGAAGAATTTGCTCAATAATCAGGATCTAATAACACATTTCAGTCATCAAGTTTAGTATAGCAACTGACCAGGATGTGGATGCATTGACAGAATCTAAAATATTTTTATCTCAAGCAGGTTAGTACTTATAAAAATAATAGTATTGTAAATACACCAGGCGTGGGTCAAAAAAAGGTCTCAAAGTCGTTCTCTTTTCATCATTTCTTCACCATAAAATATAGAACAGCATCACAGGCTTCACAAAGATTCACCAACAGACTAGATCAGACATGGCACCCTGCTATAGTGTACAGAAAGAAAAACACATAATAATAATAATAAGCCTAGTCTGCAAAAATGCTACTTTTTGACATCAATTATGAAATATCTAATTGTTCTTTTCATATTATCCTTTACATAATGATTATCAATTGCTTCGCCAATAATATTTACAACAAAGTAACACTATAATGAAACATAAATTGACCTATGAAAAAAGTACTTCTATACAGTAGTGTATAGGCGACTCCAGGGCTCGAATTTAGCACTCGCAAAATGCGAGTGGGAAATGAATTTTACAGTTGATTTTGTAGCTGCTCGCATTTTTTTTTCGAGTGCAAAGTTTTGAAACCAATCTAGATCGGCATCGTGTTTTCTTTATGGGGACTATTAAAAGTAAAATCTATTGCAGGGAGGCATAATTTAAACCTACGCACACCTGCTAGACTGGCACCCAATGTTTTCGTATAGTCGTCATTACCTGATAACTACATATGGTGCACAGTCTGACTGTTTATTTATGCAACCAGTTTGTAACAAACTAAATATCAAAGCTTAATTCACAACAATTTTTTTTCCTCTATAGAAAAAAAAACAAAACAGCAGTAATAATCAAATTGCCAGACATTATTGATATATATACAATTTTTGTATTATTTTCATAAAGTATTTGTTAATAATTTAACTCGGGCGTCTCACAATGAGAAGAGTTTGCCTTTGTAAATATATACATTCATGAAATTGCAAATGAACGATAGATTTTGCGAGTTGAAATTAGAGCCCTTGACTCCATAGAACTACATCTATATAAAGAAAATGCAGTACATTCATTATTACGGATCCAAAATAAACAGATGTAACGAAAGAATGCATACATTATGAAAGAGAAAGACAGATGACACAATTTTCCTTACAAAGATCTGCTCGATGAATTGAAGCCAATTCGCTATGCAGACAATCCATTTCTTGCACTACCGGAAACAGAAAACAGCTGGAAGGATGCTCAAATTAATTGACCAAATGAATCAATGAAAAATATTGTTATCGTCATCTCTCAACAAAAAACCGACTTACTACAGTAATCAGAACTCTCAAAATACAGGCAGTAATTTTACCCACTCCCACGTTGGAACAAATATGGGTAAACAATTTTCGGGCAATAACTCGGTACAGAGGATCATAAATTTTTATGATAGCACAAATAATCCAACCATGAATATCAGTAAGGGGATGAACCCTATTAACCCTCCTATAGATAACGGGGTTTCATTCATCAGTGAGAAGTAAAGCAACCGACAAGGATGTTGATGAGTTTGAAAGCCAGATCATAGACACAGAGGCAGCATTAGTTGAGAAAATGTTGGAAGAAAATGAAGATATGATTATACCAGATGACATAAAAGAAATGAAAGATATGGGGATGGACATTCAGTGTATTAATATGATCCATTTACAGTGACAAATTCTGAAATATTTTTTCTCCATCAGGGTGGTGCTTAAAACAATAAAAGTAAAATATGAATAACATGATTTCTCAAAACTCAGGTGGAAGTTTTACCCACAACTCCTATGATGGAACAAATATGGGTAATCAATTTTCTGCAGAGGATGCAGAATTTTTATGATGGCACAAATAATCCAATGAATAGCAGTCAGGGAATGAACTTTATTAACCCTCCTATAGATAACATGCAGATGAATTCAATCACCAGTCATTGCAGCAGATATTACACAAGAACACGGCAGCCTGGGTACAGGGTCAGAACATGCAGCATCCGAATCTACCTCGGTCACAGACCCTGTGTCACTCAGGCAGCCCTGCCCAGGGCATGATGCTTTGCCTCAACAAGGCAACATGCCCCCTCCCAAATCCAAATATTTCAGATTACCATCTCCAGTGGCTGAGTGGTTGAAGCATATGCCTCTGGAGAGGGAGGTCGTGGGTTCGATTCCCAGCTGTGACATACCAAAGTTGATAAAAATGGTAGTGGTATAGCTCCCTTGCTTGGCGCTCAGAATGAGGGTGAATTCAGGACTGGTTGACCCGGTGTCAGGATAATGTGACTGGGTGTGGTATCATGCTACATGTCTATGGCGTGATATTGCAGTGTGGCAGCACTATATCTGTCTCAAGTAGACTTAGTCTCCAAATGACTGAAATACTGTCAGTGGGATGTTAAACGCAACAACAAACAAACATATTTCAGATTTGTGACAAAGCACTTAGGTGGGGGCATTCGTGTCCTATGGACACATTTCTAGTTTTTGGATGCCTTGGGTCAAGGTTACACTTGAAGGTCACATGTCATACTGTTATTATGTATGTATGATATTTTGTGTATCTCTTGAATCACTTAGATTTAAAATTTTTGCCAAAAATGGTAACCATATAGAGAGGATGTACAGATCAAATGCAAGTTATAGCTGTATTGGGTCAAAGTCTCAGTATGAAGCAACATGTCATACTGATATTATGCGCAAATATTTCGAGTCTGTTTGTTAGTCCCCTACCAATGTTTACACAAGGGAACTGTTAGTTTGCCCTCTTTTCTGTCTGCCTTCATCTCCTTATTAAAATGTTGCTGTTGATAAAGTGCTTATCCATCTGTCAAAGGTAGTTCACTTTCAATACCTTTCTTTGGGCGTATATTGCCCTGCCTCAGCGGAGCTCTTTTCAATTAAACTATTGCTACTAACTTATGTGATTTATTGTTTGTATCACCACAGTCTAATTTTTCTAATTAACTCAAATTTCAGGGACTTACCCTTATACACTTAAATGGAATTCTGTCCTGCTGATCATCAGATCTGAAAGGAGATGCAAGACATAATCATTTACACCAAAGAATTGGATAAAGAGTCAGCAGAGACTAGAGAGAGATTTGACATGGTGTCAACTTCAGTTTCTGTTTTGCTCTTAGAGGCTGTTAGAACATCTGAGATCAATTTGAAAACTGTTATTGAAACCAATTGGCATCAATTTTTATCGTTTCCATGATGGGTTTGGATAAGGACATCAGAGAAGGAAGAAACGGGCTTAATGGAATAGGAATGCGCAGCACAAGGGTATATAAATATGAGAACATCCTTAATGGTAACCCTGGAGACAAAGTCATATATATATATATAAATTTGACATGGTGGCAACTTCGGTTTTCATTTTGATCTGAGAGGCTGTTAGAACATGTGAGAACAACTTGAAAACTGATATTGAAACCAAATGGCAGCAATTTTTATCGTTTTCGTGATGGGTTTTGGATAAGGACATCAGAGAAGGAAGAAACGGGTTTAATGGAATAGGAGTGCAGCCATGGGTACATGTACATGAGAACATCCTTAATAGTAACCCTGGACACAAAGTCATATATATATATATAAATTTGACATGGTGGCAACTTCGGTTTTCATTTTGATCTGAGAGGCTGTTAGAACATCTGAGATCAACTTGCAAGCTGATTTTGAAACCAAATGGCAGCAATTTTTATCGTTTCCATTATGGGTTTTGGATAAGGACATCAGAGAAAGAAGAAACGGGCTTAAAGGAATAGGAATGCAGCACAAGGGTACATGTATATCAGAACATCCATAATGGTAACCCAGGAGACAAAGTCATGTATATGTATATAAATTTAACATGGTTGCAACTTCAGTTTTCATTTTGCTCTTAGAGGCTGTTAGAATATCTGAGATTAACTTGAAAACTTATACTGAAACCAAATTGCAGCAATTTTTATTGTTTTCGTGATGGGGATTGGATAAGGACATCAGAGAAAGAAGAAACGGGCATAAAGGAATAGGAGTGCAGCACAAGGGTACATGTATATCAGAACATCCATAATGGTAACCCAGGAGACAAAGTCATATATATGTATATAAATTTAACATGGTTGCAATTTCAGTTTTCATTTTGCTCTTAGAGGCTGTTAGAATATCTGAGATTAACTTGAAAACTTATACTGAAACTAAATTGCAGCAATTTTTATTGTTTTCGTGATGGGGATTGGATAAGGACATCAGAGAAAGAAGAAACGGGCTTAAAGGAATAGGAGTGCAGCACAAGGGTACATGTATATCAGAACATCCATAATGGTAACCCAGGAGACAAAGTCATATATATGTATATAAATTTAACATGGTTGCAACTTTTGTTTTCATTTTGCTCTTAGAGGCTGTTAGAACATCTGAGAACAACTTGAAAACTGATATTGAAACCAAATGGCAGGAATTTTTATCGTTTTCGTGATGGGTTTTTGATAAGGACATCAGAGACGGAAGAAACGGGTTCAATGGAATAGGAGTGCAGCCATATTGCCATATAAATTTGACATGGTGGCATCTTTGGATCATTTTGATCTGAGAGGCTATTAGAACATCTGAGATCAACTTGAAGCTGATTTTGAAACCAAATGGCAGCAATTTTTATCGTTTTCATAATGTGTTTTGGATAAGGACATTAGAGAAAGAAGAAACGGGCTTAAAGGAATAGGAGTGCAGCACAAGGGTACATGTATATGAAAATATCCATAAAAGCAACCCTTGAGACAAAGTCATATACATATATATTTGACATGGTGGCAACTTCATTTTTCATTTTGTTCTTAGAGGCTGTTAGAACATCTGAGATCAACTTGAAAACTGATATTGAAACCAAATGGCAGCAATTTTTATCGTTTTCGTGATGGGTTTTGGATTAGGACATCAGAGAAGGAAGAAACGGGCTTAATGGAATAGGAGTGCAGCCATGGGTACATGTATATGAGAACATCCTTAATGGTAACCCTGGAGACAAAGTCATATATATATATATTTGACATGGTGGCAACTTTGGTTTTCATTTTGCTCTGAGAGGATGTTAGAACATCACATCTGAGATCAACTTGAAAACTCATATTGAAACCAAATGGCAGCAATTTTTATCGTTTTTGTGATGGGTTTTGGATAAGGACATCAGAGAAGGAAGAAACGGGCTTAATGGAATAGGAGTGCAGCCATGGGTACATGTACATGAGAACATCCTTAATAGTAACCCTGGATACAGTCATATAAATATATATATATATAAATTTCACATGGTGGCAACTTCGGTATTCGTTTTGATCTGAGAGGCTGTTAGAACATCTGAAATCAACTTGAAAACTGATATTGAAACCAAATGGCAGCAATTTTTAACTTTTCCGTGATGGGTTTTGGATTTGGAACTTAAGAGAAGGAAGAAACGATCTTAAAGGAATAGGAGTACAGCCGTGGCAACTTCGGTTTTCATTTTGATCTGAGAGGCTGTTAGAACATCTGAAATCAACTTGAAAACTGATATTGAAACCAAATGGCAGCAATTTTTAACTTTTCCGTGATGGGTTTTGGATTTGGAACTTAAGAGAAAGAAGAAACGGGCTTAATAGAATAGGAGTACAGCCATGGGTACATGTATATGAGAACATCCTTAATGGTAACCCTGGAGACAAAGTCATATATATAATATATATTTGACATGGTGGCAACTTTTGTTTTCATTTTGCTCTGAGAGGATGTTAGAACATCTGGGATCAACTTGAAGCTGATTTTGAAACCAAATGGCAGCAATTTTTATCGTTTACGTGATGGGTTTTGGATAAGGCCACCAGAGAATGAAAAAAAACGGGCTAAATGGAATAGGAGTGCAGCCATGGGTACATGTTAATGAGAACATCCTTAATGGTAATCCTGGTGACAAAGTCATATATATGATCAACTTGAAAACTGATACTGAAACCAAATGGCAGCAATTTTTATCGTTTCCATGATGGGTTTTGGATAAGGACATCAGAGATAGAAGAAACGGGTTTAATGGAATAGGAGTTCAGCACAAGGGTACATGTATATGAGAACATCCTTAATGGTAACCCTGGAGACAAAGTGAAATGTTATATCTTGAGTTTTAAATGCATTTATTAAGTGTAAATATTAGAAAATCGAAAAAGAAAAGAAATATACACTTTGAATTGGGGTTGAAACATTACTTTGAGTTGGCCATAACATCGGAAATATGAAACCGTCTGTCATCAAACTTCACAATCTTGTTTACTGTCATTAGGGCTTCATTCTCATAAAGGGTCGTAATTCTAACATCCGTCTTGACTTAAATCCCCCTTTTAATTAAAATAGAAATGTGTCCAAAGGAAACATGCCACCAATTTTTATTTTGTTAGATACAAGGGTAAATAATTTGCAACTATAAAATTTATATAGAGAATAGTGTTGCAATTAGATAATTACAAGCTCTGAAACTATATAAGTAGCTAATATGAAAATACCAAGGTGCACAGGTTCATACCCAAAATGATATATCCATGAAGTTACAAATCTGAAGTACAAACCAATTAGAGTTATGTGGGACACAAACATGAAATAATATATTTTCACAAATTCAGATCTTGGAGCTGCGGACCTAACTCTTGCAAGTACTCAGACTCATTAAGGTTAATGTAAGTGCAAAGTTATTTAAAATTCCTGCTATTCATGTCATTGTCTAAGTTACATCCCAGATAAGCAAATCCAACAGACCTTTTACCTCTAGGTGTGACCTTGACCTTTGAGCTAGGGATGAAACTCTTGTGCCTAACTCTACGGCTATTTGAGGTTAACATAACTGCCAAGTTATTTGAATAATCATGTGATCTATGTTTAAGTTAGAGCACAGAAAAGCAAATCCAACTCCATGACCTTTGACCTGTAGGTGTGACCTAGGTCTTTGAGCTAAGTACCAAACTCTATTGCAAGACACTATGCCTCATTAAGGTTAACATAACTGCGAAGTTATTTGAAAATGTTGCAATCCATGTCTTAAGTTACAGCCCGGACAAGCAAATCCAGCTCAAAACCTTTGACCTCTGTATAACCTTGAACTTTGAGTTACGAATATTGGTCTTGTGCGCGACACACCGTCTCACTTAGCTTGACATTTGTGTCAAATTATTTGAGAATCCCTTCCTCCATGACAAAGTAACAGCACGGACAAGCAAAAATGAACCTGTTTTTGACCTTGACCTTTTAGCTATGATTCTGGTTCTTGTGCCAGTCACATCGTCTCACTTAGCTTGACATTTGTGTGTTATGTTAGAATCCCTCCATCCATGGCAAAGAAACAGTCCAGACAAGTTAAAAATGAACTTGATTTTTACCTTTGACCTCTAATTATGAGCTAAAAACACTGTTCTAGTTCGCGACACAGCGTCTCATCATAGTGAACATTTGTGCCAAGTAATTTTCAAATCTCCCAATTATGAAAGAGAAATGGTCCGGACAAGCTGTTTTAGGCCATTTTAGCTCATCTGAGCACTTGTGCTCAAGGTGAGCTTTTGTGATCGTCGTCCGTCGTCAACAATTGCTTGTGAACACTCTAGAGGCCACCGTTTTGGCCCAATCTTCATGAAACTTGGTCAGGATGTTTTCTAATGATATTCGGATGGTTTAAATTGGGTTGTGGGTCAAAACTAGGTCACCAGGAAAAAAAACCTTGTGAACACTCTACTTTTAGCCCAAATTTAAATAGATTTGGTCAGGATGTTTGTTTAAATGATATATTGGGTGAGTACGAAAATGAGTCACATGGGGTCAAAAACTAGGTCACCAGGTCAAATCTTAGAAAAATCTTGTGAACATGCTTGAGGCCACATATTTGGCTCAATCTTCATGAAACTTTGTCAGGATGTTTGTCTTTATGTTATGTCGGATGAGTTTGAAATTGGGCCAAGTTGGGTCAAAAACTAGGTCACTAGGTCAAATCTTAGAAAATCTTAGAAAAACCTTGTTAACACTCTAGAGGCAACAGTTTTGGTCCAGTCTTCATGAAATTTAGTCAGGATGTTCGTCTACATGATATCTCGGATGAGTTTGAAATTGGGTTACGTGGGGTCAAAAACTAGGTCACCAGGTCAAATCTTAGAAAATCTTAGAAAAACCTTGTTAACACTCTAGAGGAAGTTTTGGAAACTAATATATCTTTTTGAAATTGGGTCACTTGGGGTCTTAAAAAAGGTCACCAGGTCAAATCTTAGAAAAACCTTGTGAACTCTTTAGAGACCACAGTTATAGCCTAACCTTAATGTAACTTGGTCAGAATGTTTGTATACATCATATCTCGGATGAATTCAAAACATAGGGTCAAAATGTAGGTCACCAGGGCCGCCGTGACCGAGCGGTTACAGTCGTGGACTACAAATCTCTCAGCCCCTCACCGCTGGGGTTCGAATCCCGGTAGGGACTTCGGATTTTTCATGTTAGGAAGCCTTCCAGCTGGCTTGCGGTAGGTCGGTGGTTCTACCCGGGTACCTCTGTGTACTCTGGGTCTTCCTCCACCTGTAATTAGCTGGACGTCGTTATATGATTGAAATACTATCGCAGCGACGATAAACCCCAATACAACAACAACATCATTCTTGAATGAATATCTTACATTGTTGATATTTCAACATTTATAGACTGGTTAGATGCTACTATTCAAAGCTGGGCCAGCTTGGGTCTTTGTGAATTCAGAATTACGTGAATTTAGCATATTAAAAGTCAAAACTGTAGTAGATGCTATATGATGAGGTCCATCATCATGTCATGTTATTCATATTTCATTCTGACATAGATAATTAAGAATGTAATTGTGAAAGCCATAAGTGTGATGTCATCTATAATGCAGAGGAGGCTCCAACAGAAACTCCCTGATTTGGTTCAACTCTGTTAACAAAGCGTTAAAATGATTTTATATCCGGTAATATTATATAGTGTAATTTGTTAAAAATGAGTCTGAAAATTACTGTTTTTCTTTTTAGCCCGCCTGAGTACGAAGTACTCAAGGTGAGCTATTGTGATCACCTTGCATCCGTCGTCGTGCGGCGTCAACAGTTTAATTTAAATGACATCTCCTCCTAAACCGCTGGGCAGAATTTGATGAACTTGATCCATGAGGAATTCTCGTTGCCATGGAAACCAAAATAATTTTATTGAAAAAATCTTCTCCCCTGAAACCGCTGGGCAGAATTTGATGATTTTTCTTAAATAACCTTTATAGAACACTTATTTTTTATCTGAAATGGTCAGAATTTTATTCTCTGAAACCAAAGGTAAGAATTTTGGTTTAGACAGATATACTCAGGTGAGCGATATAGGGCCACTATGGCCCCTCATGTATAAATAGGAAGTCAGTAGACAGCGGGTATAGAATTTCACATAGAGCACATAGTTGAGAAGAAATCAAACTTACACAGTTTCTACGTGTTACGAAGGGACTGACACCGACATTGCTGGTAGTCCGGTGTCACCATATGTATTATAGTCATAATCTTAAGTTGTCTTTTATAAATGATAACCATATTTCTTGTATCAAGCTAAATGTATATTATCATTTCTGTTAAGTAGACCGGACTTTTACATTTGATTTGATGTTACTGTCATATATAGCAGACTATTTTCAACATTACACACGAACTCTGACAATCATTCCAGATTCCATAGAGATTTACGTTCCAGATATTGCATCTATTGTTCAGATTGTAGAAATGTAGGCGTTCTTACCATCCAAAGCAGATTTTTATTTTGGCCAACTATTTCGGAGTTTGGACAGTTTTTGATGAGTCACTCCAATAACATACTAATTGCACTTGCTTTTCTTCAATGTTCCTTATTGGTTAATGGGCCGTATAATCTATTTACAATAAATATGTTTGAAGTGTTAAACAGAACTATATACACAAACTGTATTTCTGAACCTAACGTGTTTTCAAAGAAGTTGAAAGAAATCGTTTAGAGATTGTGAAAGAGCAGACATATATGAAGGTCACATTTGGAGTAAGTGCTACCTATGAAGTAGACCCATACCATTCAAATATCTTGAAAAAATGCCTTGCTGTGATACACCTCTGCATAGATTTTTGGTATTTAGAAAGCGCAGTTTCTACAATTAGTGTGGCCATAGTGGCACTAAGATAAGAAATAATGTACCTTATACAGCAAGAGAAAAGGATAGTGTTACACATCAGTCGGAAAGAAAAAGACAGATATTTGGAATTCCAAACCATGTAAAGTAGTTTTTCAAATTTGTCTTTTAAAATATATATATTTGGAAATGTTACTTTTATTAGTTATAAGTTCTTCAAATTATTCTTTTTTGAATAAAAATGTTTCTGAAATATCACGTCTTTCATCATTATAACATTTCCTAAGGCCTTATAAAAATGTTGTTAATACTGCCCAACCTCTTTTCTAATTATTATAATGTAATTAATTATTTCACATGTTTGTTTAGGGTAACCCGACTTTACCTAAATTTTCTGGAGAAACCTAAGAATATGTTTCCAGTTTTTCAGGAAACGCGGCTGAACGGAACAAACGATGGGACATCTTAAGGGGTAACCAGGGAAAAAAATAAGAAAATGTGTATATGCATTTTGGAAGATATCTTTAGTTGATTTTCGATTTTTAACATTATAAACCATGTCAATTAATTTTACAAACAGTAAAACTAATATTTAAATATATTTTTTTCACACGAATTAGTGTAACCTTAATCCTCGTTCCGTATAATACCATTGGTATTCATGGAACGGAACAGAACAAAAATTCTTTAAATGTTCAGAAAACATTGTTTCGAGTTGAACTGAAGTTTTAACATTTTATTGTTGTTTTCACGAAGAAACACAAGAAGTACCACATGGGTTGTGGATACAAAAGTATTATTCAAGCGTTTATATGAAGAACTTATTCATAATGCATTCTATTACAAACCTTTATCTAAACAAAGGCGAAGCGGGGGGGGGGGGGGGGGGGGGGGGAGAGAACCACTTAGTGTAACAAATTTTGTAATGATTCGAACGTAAAGAATAACAAATTTATATTACAATTCAGAGTGTAACCATGATTCTCGTGTACGTTCGTTTTCCGCATATACTTTTCTTTTAAAATAAAATATACTTTTTTGAAGAAAATATTTTTACATTTATGACTATATTTTCTGCATAATATACATAAATTCTAATTATCTATCCATAACAAACAAGAAAATTTCAGCCAATCCAGAGCGGAGTGCCGGAATAGAACAATTGGCAACTGTACATATATTCATTTAGATCTGTAGTAAAATATTTAGAATACAGTCGAACTTCGGTAACTGGAAAACTGGAACACCATACTTAACTCGAACACATTTCACGGTCCCAGCAATGTTCCTATTTCTTTATTGTTCGAACTGATGGCTGTAACTAAATGTCCGGCCCCAGGTTACAAATGCTATGTATTTTACACCAATCGATCGAACCATTTACACCCTACATTTGATGCTCGCTGACCTGCGGTTCAGCGCGTTTTTCGCACATTGTGAAGCTTGCACCTTTATGTTGCAATTATATTATTGTTATGTGCTAAATGTTTCTTGTTTCACTTCAGCTGATATTTATGTCATCTGATTGTGCTATATATGTGGATTATTCACAATAGTTTTTATGCTAAAGAAAGGTAAACAAATTATGCATATAATATTACCACTTGAACGAAGGCCGATTTATGTGTATATGTACGTGTTCGAAATGAATCATCATTGATGTTAATGCTTTGATAATTGATTTTGTCAGCTACTGTTCTATGGATTTACATGTTTTTAAAAGAATGACAAAGTTAAGTTTATTTTTTTTAATGTTACCGGTACTATTGTCTCGCTGACGTTAGGATAAGAAAAACGACACTGAAATACGACTTTCTACTTTAATCTATCAAGTCTAAAAGAAGGCCTTATAATAAATCGTATCTTTTGAATACATGTATATAAATCATTATAACCACGATTGGGTCGAACCACCGATGACTAGAACAAATTGTCATTCCCCCAGCTTGTTCGAGATAACCGAAGTTCGACTGTATAAAACCAACCAGATATGTGCATACACAAATAATGAAAATAAATTTCCTCAATTCTAAAAAAAAAAAAAAAAAAAAAATGATCTGAGGAAGAAACCTAGTGAAATCCTTTTCGCTGTTAATTTGACCAAAGTTTAGGAATTCGGGACGAATTTTAAATATGTTGGGTTTTTATGTAGCCGGGTACAGGTATTTGGTGATATGTTCAGAAGACATATGTTGTTGTTGTTGTTGAATTGGGGTTTACCGTCGCTGCAATAGTATTTCAATCATATAACGACGTCCAGCTAATTACAGGTGGAGGAAGACCCCGAGTACACAGAGGTACCCGGGTAAAACCATCGACCTACCGCAAGCAAGCTGGAAGGCTTCCTCACATGAAAAATCCGAAGTCTCGACCGGGATTCGAACCCAAAGAAGACATGTGGCTTGATCGCTTTGTTCGTAGAGTGCAGGAACGGTATTCCTTGGGCCCTGGGTTGGAGTCCCGGTCGAGCCATTTATTTTTTTCACCACCTGTTACACATATAAAGCAAATTTTCTATCAAAGTAAAGTATACTTTACTGAGATTGAAGTTGAAATGTTAACCATTAAATTTAATCAACATATACAGAAAATATTTCGCCTCTATGTCTATATTTTCTGCATATTATACATAAACTATAATTATCTAACTATAACAAACAAGAAAATGTAAACAAATTACCGTTAACTGTACAATTAAATATAACATTAGTTTTCTATATTATATATCTTTTATTTAATAATAAATAATTAATTTTTATATTAAGGAAATTTTTCATTCTTTTATACAACGCGAATATTCTATTTAAACAATATGGATTGTATGGATTGAGTTTATAAGACTCCAATTATAGGACATGAACTGTTTCTTCATACATATCAGGGAAATCATTTCGTCTATTACCTAAATTCCGTCAGCATAATTTTTAGACTTCCTTTTATGCAAAGTGATTTTTCTACATTGTATTAAGATAAAATATACTTTATTGAGATCAAAATTAAAATGTTTACCATTAAACCCTAAAAAGTGTTTGAGTTTAAATAAGACATATAAAAGTAATTTCGCTTTTATTTATATTTTCGCCATTTTATAATAAACACTGGTTATTTATCACAAGCAAGAAAAAGTAAATGACTAGCGATAAACTCTACAAAGAAAAGTAACATTTGTTTTTGCCTCTTTTTTTTGTTATGAATAACGACGTATATATTCACCGTAAACATTTGATTTTTCTACGATTTCGTCCTTGCATTAGATATGTCCGAAATAATTAGTATATTTGAGATAACAATAGGTGGGGTTACAGTCGATAAGATCGCAGAAATTTGGGTCAAAGTAGTTTGTGTCACCGTACTTGGAGTCGTTATAACTGTTAAATAGATATTTTAGCTATTCAAATATATATCACGGACAATTTGAATAAAAGACTCCATAATCTAACATCTTTACAATTAATTTCTTGAATACTGATAAATTTGTTTATGTCGATCACCGTACCCGGGTGGTTGGTTCGATCCCCTATCGCAACACACCAAAGTCGTTATAAAGGTACTGTTGCCTAATAGTTAAACATATGATATTGTAATACTACTAATAGTTATAATAATGATCGTTAAACAGAATGAATTATACTTATGAGTCACCCAATTTATACAACATACACAGAAAAATAAGACGGATGATTTGATTGTATATGTGCTACTGAATTAAGGAGCGCACTAGACAAAACAGGACAACATTAAAGAGAGTGTCATAATCAACTGCGTATTTTAAACAATATGATTAATCTAAATAGCACGGGTGCAAATACTTCCAAATGACTGAAATACATTGTACTGTCGTTAAAAACAAAATACAAAGAAGTTAATATTGAATATAATGGCTTTTTTAATTGATAACCTCATACCAAGATAATGATAAAATACAGAGAAACACTCCAAGATAATGATGAAATATAGAGAAAAACTCCAAGATAATGATAAAATACAGAGAAACACTCCAAGATAATGATGAAATACAGAGAAAAACTCCAAGAAAATGATAAAATATAGAGGCACATTTAATAATGAAATAAGGTAGATAATAATAAGAAATAAGTAAGATTTTCGTATTTGCAAATATTAAATCTCCTATTCAGTACATTACAGTGAATGAATTACTGCAAATATACATATAATGCCGAAATCATGTAAAATTAATATCTTTATGTACTGCAGCTGTCTTAAGTGTATAATCTTTATTCGGTTACTTCTTACAGTACAGTAATCACTGTCACCACTAATTCAAAATGACGCAGTAAACCGTATACCTATACTAGTATATCATTTCATATGGTAAGGGGAGATTAATACGAAACAGGGGCACGTAGCTTAAACCTGTCCATTACTTACTTCCTCGTCCAAAATGTTGCGAATATTGCATTAATTATTTCTTGAAATATTAAGTTTAAATGGCAAACAAAAATGCCTATCTAAGTATAGGTTATGGTGTGCACCTTATATGAATAGTTTTCTTTCAGTTAGAAGTTTTAACAAATTTCTGCAAGGCTGAAAACACAAACTATTTTGTAATTTATTGTTCTACTTTATATCTTTTTGCAGTAAAATTACGATAAGGTAGAAATTAATATAACTAAAAGTTAAGGGAGAAACGATAAAGGCGACACTTTCTTAAATTGCCCATATACTTACAAAGGCTTCGAATAATTTGAAACTAGAATTAAATCCGATTATCATCGAGCGAAAACTTAACAGCTACATGTGTTGTACGCTTTGATATTGACCGTCATACTTTTTTTGTCTACCGTATTACGGTTTTTGTGTCATTTCTACTTTATATATATCCATTATGATTAAAGTATTAGTAAATCTATTTACGACCATTCCCCGGTGGCCGATTGGTTAGAGCGTCCGCCTCGGGAGCGGTGAGTCGTGGTTTCGATCCCGACCGCGACATACCAAAGTCGTAAAAAAGATACCGGTATAGCTCCCTTGCTTGGCGCTCAGAATAAAAGGATGGTTCCACATGTCTACAACGTGATACTGCAGTGTGGCAGCACTATACCTGTCTTAAGAAGTCATAGTCTGCATATGACTGAAATACTGTCTATGGGACGTTATTTAACCCAACAAACAAATCTGTTAACTTTTTCGTTCTGTATTCCTGAATAATTTGATAATCAGGTGTTTTCTTAGGCCATACATAATTCCCAGAATTATTTTTCAGATTAAAAAAGTATGAAAAAGAAAATAAGTTTACGGAAAGTAACCCGACGACAATCTTGATATACATGTATATATATGTGTATAATATTCAGTATGTACCCCTTACTGAAATCCAGGAACATAATTAAGTGACCCAATTTTATTATTGTTTTACAAGAACTTTTTAGAACGTACTTTATGAAATCATTGAACCAAAGGGCCTAAAGCTGAGGTCATTTGGCCTGTAGCAATGCCTAGTGAAAATATTTAGATTCAATGTTTGTTAATAATGCTTGCACAGTCATGTTATTGAACTGTTTTATTTTAGTCGTACTTCAAAAAATGCGCGGCGTCGTTGATGCTTTGCATCAAAATTAGAACAAGAGAAGAAATAAATATTACCATACTGCAGCTGGATTTTAATTTCCCTTATCAACTAATACCGTCACAGACTGACTTGCTACTGCATAATAAATACTTCAGCATGAGTTCGTTTTTGGGACGTAATTAAGTGAGAGTCACAGATTTCAATATCAGAGTTTGTCGACTATATATATATATATATATATATGCGCTCAATCAAGCCTATCGATACCTGATTTTATTTCACATTATTGTTTGTTGTTTCATTTCCTGTCAGCATGAAAAGCTTAAAACAATTCTATCTAATAAAATTTTCACTATGTGAACATACTGCGTTTTTGTTAAAAAAAAAGAATAATTCTATATTTTCGCGTATGCAACTATAGAGTGGAATCTGTTCCATAGAATTTCTAAAGCTTTTACACAGTGACAGGGAAAGGAGTACGAAACATCGAGTTGAAATCAAATGAGGTGTTGCTATCAATAATATTGAGTTATCTGCCCTTGAAAATGACATAAAAGAGAAAAATAACTCACTTTCAGGGGCAGATAACTCAAAAAGTAGAATGGGGACCCCCATATCCCCCCCCCCCCCCCCATACATTTGTTTCTAGTGTGATTCTCTATAATCGTGCAAAGTTTAAGAAAATTTAAACCTAACAATACAATCAATTCAAAAATAATTTATGGAAAATGGTACTCAGATATTCAGGATGCTCAAAACATCGCATATGAAACTGGAAGAGTAAATCCATATAAGTTCATCTAGACTTGGCAACCAGGTATATGTTTAACGTCAAATAGTAATGTATATAAATTCTACAAGATAACACACTTTATAAAAAAAAAGATTCAATATAAAGTCATTACCTAATTATCACTGTAAACGTTTAAAATCTTTCGTAATTAGAAATCACACACTTTCAGTTGAAATCGGTAGATGGAACACTTTGCCTATGACGGGAAAAGTAGATGTACTGATATAGGAGACGAACTCCTGTCTGCTGTTTGGTGATATTGTAGATTATGTAAACAGAACAATGAGAACCTCAATCAAGTGGGATGGTGCAACGTTCAGAACATGTTCCTTCTCCTTTTACAGAGACCATGTATGAAGTATGACGCAACATACTACCACTACTCGTGGAAATGCCAATATCGGATATTCAAATCCAATGCCCTCTGGTGGCCAAGCTTTATCTGTCCAATGTTATGATATATATTATAGATGAATATGCTTGCATGACGAACTCCAGTTTTAGATTATGACAGTTTACATATCTTTCACATCATTAAGTGCTCAACATTTTTTTATATGATTTATGCATTTAGGACTTTCAATATTTTCATTTTTATCTCAATTTGATAGGGAGGTCTGTAAAAGCTTGGAATGCGTATCTTACGTGGGTAGAGACACGTTTTATATCTTAAGATTTAATCACGGTTCCTTTATTTTAACCAAAACGACGATTCAAATGCGCCCAAAACTTGTGAAGGACAGAAAAATGTTTCGATTCAGTTGAATACACAGTCGGGGAACACATTCCTTGATTTAAACCAGAACATCAGATCAAGCGCGCCCGGTGATTACAATAAATATCATGTTTTCCTGCCAGATAAATTTTGCTATATCGCCCACCATTTATTATTTTTAGACGTTATATATGTAAAACGTGTCGATAATGACGATATGAAATTACTGTAGATTTTTTTTTTTTTTAAAGATTACATCCATATATGGGCGTATTCCCATGTTAGAGTCGTGCATGTACGTTTACTTCACAAAATTTGTGATAGTAAGCATAAATAATTGAAATAATAGTTGATATAATGTGAGGGTATATCATCCTATGAATATTTAAGTAAAGCAATTTACCATTTTTATATGGTGAGAGGAGCGTATCAAAAAATAGTGCTTTCAGTTATATTATTTTTTATTCAGAAACACATAATTGCTCAACTATGTTAGTATACATGAAAATACATACACTGATATTGACTGATATTGCGGAAAATGAAACGACACTCTTTAAGATTTGAATCATAATAGTAATATTTGAATTAAGGCGTAAATGAGTATGATCAATATGTTAATAGATTGCATTTTTATCATGATGGCATTGTAACAACATTCGGCAAATCGGGATCTACGTTAAACGATGAAATGGAATTGTTGTTTTGAGCTTAAATAAGTTACGTTTTATTTTGTTGAGGCCCCGTTTCACCTGACGAATTCTACACACGAACACAATAGACTTAGAGCTAGTGAAAACATGTTGAAAACTTGTTAAGGATGTATTGAGACGCATTAGGGACGTAATAAGTTCCAATTGAGTGTGTCTGTGACCGGAATGAACGAGCTACAAACAGATCCATGCGGTTTGTATATGTCCGCTAACTGATGTCCGATCGAACCACGCCATAACATCCAAATACGGCAATACTGTTTGAAAAATGTCCACCCCCTTCTCAGTACGTTGTCACTAAGTCTAATTGTAAAACGGGACGGCCGGCAGGCTCAAAGTTCAAATCAATCCCGTCCATAAAATTAGTACATCGGCGATTCTGAAATACAGCATAAATTCATAGTTTGCTTGATATATGTGTTAACAAATTGATTGTCAGATGATGTCGACAGACGAAGTTTCGTTAATGAGCCGGTCCTAATTTACGGAACTATAGCAAAAGAAAAATAATATTGTATAATTTAGCTGAATATCTTAGTGAATCTTTAAATGATTGTTGATTTGAAAATATTCATCCTCACTATCAATCGAGATATTATTTGTTTATTATTCATAAAATATAGTAGTTTTCACTTTTTTTTCTTAACTTAATTGTATGGTGTGTGTACGTGACTTGATTTTCATTTTTTTATATAATTTATATGCATGATTATATGACTATGTACTGTATTAGTATACGTCAAATAAAATTATGTTCTGTTCTGTACTGTTCCTGATCACTATAATTTTTCACGTAAGGACTTGGGGCAGATCTATAGCTCTTCATACACATGTAATTATTTAAAAGTTCCTATATATGACATGTATACAGTCGCAGCGACGGTACTCTTTTTTATGATATATATATATATATAATAAGATGTGTTCGTCAAACACAAATGTCCCACCCCTCCCGGGGCTAACTCCTCTGGGTCTCATCCAAGTTGTCAGGTACAAATATATAATGTAAAATAAGTGCGCATCCCTAGTAAAGTAAGTAAACCGAATGTCAAATAAATGCGCATCCCTAGTAAAGTAAGTAAACCGAATGTCAAATAAATGCGCATCCCTAGTAAAGTAAGTAAACCGAATGTCAAATAAATGCGCATCCCTAGTAAAGTAAGTAAACCGAATGTCAAATAAGTGCGCATCCCTAGTAAAGTAAGTAAACCGAATGTCAAATAAATGCGCATCCCTAGTAAAGTAAGTAAACCGAATGTCAAATTTTGAACATATTATCTATCCCATGATCTGTACTTAAATCATAACGTCAAGATATTTTCAGTTTCTTTTTTGCTTTTTATTTATTTATCTCCGCTGGGGCTAGATGTCGCTTTGCATTCAATTGCTTTTTGTTGCCTATAAATCAAGAAATTGAAGTCCTATTTCAATGGGTTTTTTTTTCATTCTGTACCATTTTGAAAATTGTGGCTCAGACGAAATAAAATTTTCAAGTTGGTCAGGTTAAAAGCGAAAACCAAGATGCCGCTTTACGCTTCTAATAACATTTTGAAACGTCTTCAATCTGTGGTATTGTGTGATAAAATTCATACTTAAGACCTAGTGGACACTCTTCTTTTACCACCAATTTAGCGATTTTGTGTTTATCACATTTTGCAACTTTACAACAAAACGGATTGTGCAGAAAATTTATACAATTGATGTAGTTGTAACCCGTTTTGTATAAATTTATAAAAATATGCAACTTTACAACAAAACGGGTTGTGCTTGTGCAGAAAATTTATTACATTTGATTCAATCGTAACCCGCTTTGTAATAAAGATATTATATTTTGAAACTTGTTAAATCATCGATAGTGCATGATAAAATATACAGTTCAAGGACTTCTTAGATATTCATAATGCAAACTTTATAAATGGTTAGACTTAAGTCTCAATCATGAATCCTGCCAATTTTGACACGTGCTTCACAAAGCGTTTTTGACGGTAATAAGATGTTCAAAATTGGACATATTATAAGAAAGTAACATAAAGATGAAGAATTTTTGTTACCTTAGTTTTTCGTACATCTTTTCATTTGCTCCCATATATTGTTTCAAATGTTTGATGATAAAGAATAATTGGTAGCCGTTAATGTCAATATGGCAGTTGGTAAATTACTTTTGGAATGATTAGGTTAGTAACCGTATGCTTTAACGGAATGCCCTATCATTTGTTTCGACCAACGGACTTTTATTATGATTACTTCTGATTAATTTCTTATTAATTTCAGAAATAATGTCCATTTTTTGTTAATCATTAGGACTTTCTGCCTACTGGCAGAAAGTCCTATTGGGTTTGTTATGTTTTTTTATTCTTCTTATTCTTTTTTTCTTCCAAACTGAGCGTTAATTTAAGCATGTTGCAATGGTTCCAGGGCCATGAAATTTTTATGGCAAATACTTGATGCGATGAAATTTTGATTTTTATCATTTTCATATGCCTATGACGTCATATGACGTCATACTCGAATTTGTCGACAAAAGTTTGTACGCGATCTACAGCCATTGTTTGTAAACCGATTTTCATCAAATTTTCACAGATTGTGTATATTAAGTTCTAGTTGTGCATCCCGGTGTCCGTTTTTCAAAATTCGAAAAGTCCATGGTTCTATAGCGAATTCAAGATTCGAACCAAGGTCGTAAATTTTTTAAATTTAAAATTTAAGTTTTAAACATTTTGTGAAAATAAATGTCATATGACGTCACGTGACGTCATTATATGATAATGTATTTCTAATATTAACAAGAATATTTGTATATGTTGAAATTGTCGAAGGGCAATGAAAATTTAAAGACACATGCTTCAAACGCTGATATTTTGATTTCTATGATTTTCATACGCCTATGACGTCATATGACGTCACATTTGAAATATGTTACAAAAGTTTGTACGCGGTCTACAGCCATTGTTTGTGAACCGATTTTCATCAAATTTACACAGATTGTGTATATTAAGTTCTAGTTGTGCATACCGATGTCCGTTTTTCAAAATTCGAAAAGTCCAAGGTTCTGTAGCGATTCCAAGATTCGAACCAAGGTCGTAAATTTTCAAATTCTTATAAAATCGGTCCTTTTTGAGATAGAAAGATGATATTGGGTCAGTATATTGGTCTCTGGGAGTCTTAAACATTTTGTGAAAATAAATGTCATATGACGTCACGTGACGTCATTATATGATAATGAATTTCTAATTCTAACAAGATTATTTCTATATGTTGAAATTTTCGAAGGGCAATGAAAATTTAATGCCGCATGCTTCAGATACTGAAATTTCGATTTCAATGATTTTCAGAAGCCTATGACGTCATATGACGTTACTTTTGAAATTGACTACGAAAGTTTGTACACGACCCAGAGCCATTATTAATGGGCCGATTTTCATCAAATTTTCACAGAATGTGTATATTAAGTTCTAGTTGTGCATCTCCGTGTCCGTTTTTCAAAATTCGAAAAGTCCATGGTTCTATAGCGAATTCAAGATTCAAACCAAGGTCGTAAATTTTTAAATGCTTATAAAAATCGGTCCTATTTGCGATAGAAAAGTGATATTTGGTCAGTATATAGGTCTCTAAGAGTCTTAAACATTTTGTGAAAATAAACGTCATAAGAGGTCACGTGACGTCATTATATGATAATGTATTTCTAATATTAACAAGAGTATTTCTATATGTTGAAATTGTCGAAGGGCAATGAAACTATTCAATATTAATCAAATCTTAAACAAGAAATTTCGATTTCAATGATTTTCAGAAGCCTATGACGTCATATGACGTCACATTTGAAATTGACTGCGAAAGTTTGTACACGACAAGAGCCATAATTACTTGGCCGATTTTCATCAAATTTTCACAGAATGTGTATATTACGTTCTTATTGTGTATACCGGTATCCGTTTTTCAAAATTCGAAAAGTCCAAGCATCTATGGCGGATCCAAGATTCGAACCAAGGACGTCAATATTTAAATGCTTATAAAATATGTCCTATTTGAGATAGAAAGTTGAAATTTTGTCAGTTAGTAGGTCTCTGGGTGTCTTAACAATTATGTGAAAATAAACGTCATATGACGTCACGTGACGTCATTTTTTTATTATTATTATTCTTTTCTTCTTCCTAACTAAACGCTTATTTTAATATGTTGCAATAGTCCTAGGAAATCCCGATGAAATTTTTATGGGTTATTAGTCACGTGAGGAAATTTTGATTTCAATGATTGTCAGCACCCTATGGCGTCACATGACGTCACAGCTAAAAATAGTAAAAAATGGTGTTCGCGCTCTACAGCGGTCATTTATGGTCGGATTTTCTTCACACTTTCATTGATTGTACATCTTGAAAATAAGGTGTGCATATCCTGTCAGCTAACCGAAATTCCGAAAGATCGAAGTTCTGTGGCTGAAATAAGATTCGAACATAGGACCGAAAATTTCATTTTAGGAGTTATAACAGTAAAGTATGCGCTTTTGAACAAAAGCATCTTCAGCATCCTATGACGTCATATGACGTCAGAGCTAAAAATACTGAAAAAATGGTGTTCACGCTCTACAGCCGCCATTTATGGTCGGATTTTCTTCAAATTTTCACAGATGGTACATCTTGAAATTAAGGTGTGCATATCCTGTCAGCTAACCGAAATTCCGAAAGACAGAAGTTCCGTGGCTGAAATAAGATTCGAACATAGGACCGAAAATTCATTTTAGGATTAAAGAGCTTCAGGATGAGATAGAAAGTTGAAACTTACACAGTTTGCAGTTCTGCAGAATTTTTACATATATTTTGAGTCGTGACGTCAATTGTCGTCATGTGACGTCATAAGCATACTTCTTAATTTACATTTTAGGGCAATGATTTCGACATGATGCCATTTGTTCAGAATAATGAAAATTTTAGAGTTATGACAGTAAAGTATGCGCTTTTGAACAAAAGTATCTTCAGCACCCTATGACGTCATGTGACGTCAGAGCTAAAAATATTGAAAAATGGTGTTCGCGCTCTACAGCCGCCATTTATGGTCGGATTTTCTTCTAATTTTCACAGATGGTACACCTTGAAACTAAGATGTACATATCTTGCCAGCTTACCGAAATTCCGAAAAACCGAAGTTCTGTGGCTGAAATAATATTCGAACATAGGACCAAAAATTTCATTTTAGAATTGAAGAGCTTCAGGTTGAGATAGAAAGTTGAAACTTACACAGTTTGCAGTTCTGCAGCATTTCTACAAATATTTTGAATCGTGACGTCAGAGGACGTCATAAGCATACCACTTAATTTTAATTTGGGGCAATGATTTCGATATGATGCCAGTTGTTCAGAATAATGAAAATTTCAGAGTTATTGCAGTAAAGTATGCGCTTTTGAGCAACAGCATTTTCAGCACCCTATGACGTCAAGTGACGTCACAGCTAAAAATAGTGAAAAATGGTGTTCGCGCTCCACAGCCGCCATTTATGATCAGATTTTCTTCAAATTTTTACAGATGGTACATCTTGAAACTAAGGTGTGAATATTTTGTCAGCTAACCTTAATTCCGAAAAACCGAAGTATTGTGGCTGAAGTAAGATTCGAACATAGGACCAAAAATTTCATTTTAGGGTTAAAGAACTTCGGGATGAGATAGAAAGTTGAAACTTACACAGTTTGCAGTTCTGCATAATTTCTTAATATATTTTGAGTCGTGAAGTCATATGACGTCATAAGCATACTACTTCTACTGCTACTTATTTTCTTTTCTTCATAACTAAACGCTTATTTTTCGCGGAATATAATGTCAATTGTTCAGCATGAACATGAAATACTACCAGAGGTGAGTCATTACATGAAACTTCTATCTCCTGCTTGCAGAAAGTCCTATCATTCGTTTAGACGAATGACATCTAGTTTTAATTATAATTATTTCAGAGGCAACTTGAATCTGCATCCTAAAAGTTTTGGTTTTTATTTTAACTTTTAATCTGTTTTCTTTTATTTGTAAGGGAAATTGGTTTTATTTCAGCTTATTATCTGTAATTCTAAATAAGCTACAGGTAAATAAACAATTATTTATCTCCTTGATGCCCCCTAACCCCTCTCCCCTATTAGGTATTTATTATAAATATAATATTGCAAGTAGACGTCCGTGGAACCTCCTGTTCCATCTTACCGATACAGAGATGACGTAGTTACGTCACGTAGTGCCATCTTGTGGACATTATGCACCCATTTCGAGCTTCGGAGATGATCCAGTGATTAAGAATTCAGGGATTGAAATAAAATCGAATATTTAAGGTTTAAGTATGTTAACCAAATAATAGCCTTTGATAAACTCAGCTATTTATAATCAGGGAGAAAAGATGTAATACCATGTCGAGAGGAAAAACTACTATTCAATCATGTGACACATGTGATGCTCTGAGGCTTATATTTAATGCATGTAAAAAGATATCTCTCAAAATGACGCCAATATAATGCATTCAGTTAAAATTATAGTTTCCAAGCAACAAGAAATGAATCTAAAAAATTATATTCTGTTTGTGTATTCGTAAATGTTAGGTTATTTTCATTCTGTAATCTTTTTCACACAAGAATGAGCTAATTGTTGGCGAAATAAATTTAAAAAAAACAACAACATATGTTGCTTGAATCACTCTGACGGAGCCTGCTGAAAAGATTGGTGTCCGTGTTTTGCTGTTAACTGGAGGGATGTTAATGTATTGAAATATGATTAAAGCTACATTCAAACGTGTACTTCCGTGACGTTATAAACAACGCTTTCAAGCCAGTCAGAAGTTCATAATTTATATACGTTTTGAATTTGGCAAATGAAGCAATTTGTAAAATTTTATTTTTAAAACTGAATCGGTTGGATAGCAGAAATGTGGTATTTATTGCAATATGGTATTATTGTTCATAAAAATTAATCATTTAGTAAACGTTTGATGTCAAACACTTTTTTGTAAGAGTATTTGGTTTATATTGAATATCTTTCTTCGAGTTATTATCGTATAATACATCGACTGACGAATGCCTTTGGATATTCAAGTACTGTAATAGCAAAATGCTCGTAGCTCTGTTGTGTTGCTGAAGTTTAAGACGATATACTTAAAGCGACAAACAGAAGTAATATTATTACTGCAGTAGGTAAAATTGTAAAATTATTTTACCAAACTTTGGGGAGAAAAAAAATCCATCGGAAATCAATGTTGAGGTGAGTCACGATTTGGGATTTTTTATTATTTTTTTTTTGGTCAACGTTTATGCGTATTATAGCTGATTATATAAAAAAAAATCTAGTGATGAAAAATCATTTTCGAGTGCTAAGTATCATGACTCTGAACTGATGTTGTTATCAATGTTTTTCACATCATTAACTGTCATTAAATATTACATGTACTTTTCAAAGATAATTAAATGTCGAAGTAATTCGTTTCGTAACAGTAAACATTTATTGATTTCTTAGCCAAAGTAAAGCATAACATTACGCGGGTCACAAACATGAGTTACTTTCGGGATGCGTGGAACTATAATTTCGAAAAACTTTCGTTTGTGTAGAATCCTTTTAAATTTAGTCTGATATTACGTGGTAGTGTCAAAAAGGAATCAACATCAGATAGATTGGTACCGCAACGATAATATACTGATTTTCGGCCAGATTTTGGAATCAAATCGGTCGATTGACATGCAAGAGTCAAAAATCGAAGTGACCTGCACGTGTATGGGACTGGACTGCCGGTCTACAAATACAGTGTAAGTGTTCATTGACAACGGATCTAGAGGTTTGCCCGTTCGGTCCTTGCTGACGGCAAACGTTTGTCAAGCTCTTCCCAAGCACAAAGTACTGGTCCAACTCAGAAATCGTCAGGAGATATTAGTGTATGGTGTGAGGTCGTAATTCCAAATTGACATTAATGACAATAGATACTTTTGAATTTATTTGTTGTCGGTTCTATTGACATTCTATTGATGTAACGTGACGTATCAAGATAAAGGTTATTAGCTCGTGGCGTCAAACATGTGGTGGATGGAGATAATGCTCCTGACCCAGGTCATTTCCAGTGTCCATCAGTGCTGTGCATTTGGCTTCGTGAACTTAGACGGGTTTGCCGCTCAAAATATGTCCATAGGTAAGCGTAAGAGTATACACATGTTGTTACATCTTGTAATCTGTGGTTGCAAATAAAGATATGTTCTGTTCTGTTTCATAAATGTTCCTTGTATTGAATTTGTGTACGAACTATTTCATTACCTTATACCACATAAGAAAAAGTTTCATGCGCGGTTTGAATAAAGTGTGTTGCTTTAACGGGATAGACCTCTATCTTTAAAACTTAACCAGTGTATTTGCTGTTTTCTTATTTAATGAATATAACCTAATTTTACAGGTTTGCTAGTTTTCAAGGAAATCGAGTAATTAACAATAATAAACATGACATTGGCCACTCTATGGCTGTCCCTTGACTCTTTTTTGACTCCAATATATATGGAAAGTTCCGTGAGAATATATGTATTGTTTATAATATGAACCGGTGTCGATGGTCGAGTGGTGCGCCCAGTCATGATGTCGTGAGTTCGATCATCGGCCGAAACATAGAAATAATTTTAAATAGTTACTGGTATATTTCATCTGGTGCTCAGCATAAAGGTGTTGGTCCGATGTCAGGAAACTATGCCCAAATGCGGATGGTATCATGCCACGG